>JAABOM020000948.1:0-20819 GCA_011800125.2 Solanum clarkiae
CCTTACATATTCAGTACACTATCTCGTATTGACGTCCCTTACAGGGGACCTGCATTTCATGCTGCAGGTACAGGTGCTAGTAGATCTCCCCAGTAGAGTACAGGATATCCAGTTGTTATCAAGCTCCAGGATGCTTCGGAGCTTTGTGTGTGTCTAGAGCTTATATGTTTGTATTGTACAGTTAGTTGAGGCGGGGCCTATCCCGACCCTTATCAGATACTTTCTCTTATCTAGAGGCTTTGTAGACTATGTAAACTAAAGTATGATCATGTCTCGTACTTTAGACACCGTAGCCCTAATGGCCTAGCCATCAATATATATTTTATTTTGGCTTGTTATTATCGTTTACTTTCTTAAAGGCATAATGAATATAGAAAACCCTTATAATATGTCTAAAAAGTGCATAGATATAGGTTGGTTCTCCCGAGCCTTATCGACAACGGGTGCCGGTCCTCCCTAATGGGACTTGGGGCATGACAGAAGTGGTATCAGAGCGGGTCATCCTAGGAAGTCTACAAAGCCATGTCTATGAAGAGTCTTGTTAATCAATGTGTTGTGCACCACATTTATAAGCAGGAGGCTATATGGCATTTAGGAGTTGTTACTTTCTTTTCATTCTTTATATCGTGCCATAGGGCTAAGCATAATAGGTGGATTGTATCTAACTCCTAAATTGTTTTGTACAGCGAGCAAGTATGCCAGAAACCTGGAAGCACAAAGGTAAAGGGAAGGCAGTAGAAGTGGTGGCTGGTACACCCAGTCATGTGAGGTAACGAAATGAGGCTCAATATGTGTCTCTGTCACAGACATCTCTAACCCCTCCATCTCCTGATGAACTCGGAAGTAGTGAAATTCCCCTAGAACCACCTATCGATGCTACAATACAGGATCTGAGAAATACAGTCCAACTATTGACTCATATAGTTGCTAGCCAAGGCCAAAGATAAGAAGGTCCAGTTATAGGTGCAGGTGGTGCAAATAGGGAAGCTGGCACGAGGATACGTGACTTCCTTAATTTGGACCCTCCAGCCTTTACTGGGTCTGATCCTACTGAAGATCCCCAAAACTTTATTGATCAGATTCGGCGCACTTTAGATGTTATGCATGTGAGTGGTACAGAAGCTGTCGAGTTAGTGACATATAGGTTGAAAGGGGTGGCTATATTATGGTATGAAGCTTAGAAGCAATCCAAAGATATAGATGCTCCTCCAACCACTTAGAAGGAGTTCAAAGAGGCCTTTCTTAATCAGTACTTGCCATTAGAGATCCGAGAGGCCTGTGCAGATCAATTCTTGAATCTCCACCAGGGGAATACGAGCGTGAGGGAGTATAGGCTCCAATTTAATTTGCTATCCAGGTATGCTCCTAATGTAGTTGCCACTATGGCAGATAGAGTTTACTAATATGTGGATAGATTGGATAGATATCTGGTTAGAGATTGTACCATTACTTTCATGAATAAGGACATGGAAATAGCAAGGATGTAAGCTTTTGCACAGAAGTTGGAGGATCAGAGGCAGAGAAGAAGGACACAGGAGTTGGAAAGGGGGCAGGCCAAAAGGGCCAGATCTACAAGGCAGTTTACACCACCCCAAGGTGAACTTAGGCCTCAATTTTCTAATAGACTGCCTAGGCCATCATCCTCCTACTCTGCAGCCAGTGCTCCACCACAACTTCAGGGGTCTAGGAGAAATCAACTTGGTCCAAGAAGTGAAGGGCAAGGTGCCCGGACAATGGGATATTCAACAGGCCAGCAAATGACTCATACGCAACCTTGTAAACAGTGTGGAAGAATTCATTCAGGCATATGTCGTGTTAGGACAGACACTTGTTATTGGTGTGGTGCGCCAGGGCATATGATAAGAGATTGCCCGAGGAGGCGCATGGGTGATATAGCACAATCTACTAGGTCAGTTGTTGCATCATAATCGTCAGTTCCTTCATTAGGTAGGGGTCAACAAGCACCTACCGGTCATGGTAGAGGTGTTAGAGGAGAAGCTAGCTCTAGCGGAGTCTAGAATCGCACCTATGCTCTGGAAAATCAGCAAAATTTGGAAGCTTCACCTGATGTGGTCACAGGTACATTGTCCATCTTTTCACATAATGTATATGCATTAATTAGTCCTGGTTCTACATTATCATACATTACCCCACTAGTTGTTGGAAATCTTAAGAGAACACCTAAATTATTGAACAAACTATTTGAAGTGTCTACACCAACCGGTGAATCTATTGTGGATAGAAGGGTTTATTATGATTGTGTAGTAAATATTTGTGACCGTGACACATTGGCTAACCTTATTGATCTAGAAATGGTAGAATTTGATGTTATAATGGGTATGGATTGGTTAGCTTCTTGCTAAGCCACCGTGGATTGCCAAACTAAGAGAATGTACTTCCACTTTCCAAATGAGGCAGTTCTCGAAAGGGAAGGCAATATTGGGGCACCAAAGGGTAAGTTTATTTCTTATTTTAAGGACAGGAAGATGATATCTTAGGGGTATATATGTCATTTAGTTAGAGTAAGGCATGTAGAGGCAGAATCGCCAACTCTTCAATCAGTTCCAGTAGTGAATAAATTTGTGATGTGTTCCCTGAAGAACTCCCAGGCTTACCTCCAGAACGAGAAGTAGATTTTGGTATTGACTTACTTCCAGGAGCTCAATGCATTTCTATCCCTCCATATAGAATGGCCTCGGCAGAATTGTGTGAATTAAAAGAGCAGCTAAAAGACCTATTGGAGAAAGGTTTTATAAGACCTAGTATGTCTCCTTGGGGTGCACCAGTGTTATTTGTACGCAAAAAGGATGGTACCTTGAGAATGTGTATCGACTATCGATAATTGAATAGGGTGACAATTAAGAATAAATGCCCCATCCCCAGGATTGACGATTTATTTGATCAGTTACAGGGTGCCAAATGCTTTTCAAAAATTGATTTGAGTTCAGGGTATCACCAAGTGAGGGTGAAGGAGCAAGATATACCTAAGACTGCTTTTAGAACACGCTATGTCACTTTGAATTTCTTGTTATGTCATTTGGGCTAACGAATGCACCAGTAATTTTTATGGATTTGATGAATAGGGTATTTAAGCCATTCTTGGATGTGTTCTCATAGTATTTATAGATGAGATCTCGGTATACTCAAGATCAGAAAAGGACCACACAAAGCACTTAAGACAAGTGTTACAGGTTCTTCGTGATTGACAGTAGTATGCCAAGTTTTCTAAATGTGAATTTTGGCTAAAATCAGTGGCATTCTTGGGTCATATTGTATCTAAGGAAGGAACAAGGGTTGATTCACAAAATATAGAGGCTGTGAAGATTGTTCAAGACCAATGACACCTATAGAAGTTCGAAGCTTTCTAGGGTTGGCAGGTTATTACAGAAGGTTTGTTAAAGGTTTTTATTCTATTTCTGCACCCCTAACAAAGTTGACATATAAAGCAACCAAGTTCCAATGGAATAATGCATGTGAAAGGAGCTTCCAGGAATTGAAAAATAAGATAACTTCTGCACTAGTGCTAGTACTTCTAGAAGGATCTGAGGAGTATGCAGTGTATTGCGATGCTTCAGGAGTTGGCTTAGGATATGTACTGACACAGCATGGTAGGTTAATTGCTAATGCATCTAGATAAATACGACCACATGAAAAAAATTACTCAACTCATGATCTTGAGCTAGCAGCGGTTTTATTTGCTTTGAAAATATGGAGCCACTATTTATATAGTGTTCATGTTGATATACATACTGATCATAAGATTCTACAGTACATCTTTAAGCAAAAAAAATTGAATTTAAGACAGTGGAGATAGCTAGAGCTAATAAAGGATTATGATATTGATATACTATACCATCCGGGAAAGGAAAATGTGGTAGCCGATGCTCTAAGTCATAAGTCAATCATGAATATTGGTGACAAGGACATGTAAGTCAAGACATAGCTAAGGATCTACGACAACTAGCTAGTTTGGGAGTTCGCCTTCTTGAAACTCCAAAGGAAGGGGTTATTGTGCATGATGCAACAACGTCTTCATTAGTAGTGGAGGTGAAAGAAAAACAATTTGAGGACCCTGTTTTACTATGACTTAAGGACAAGGTGAGTCAGGGTATGTAAAGGGCTTTGACCTTTCACAAAATAGAGTACTTTACTGTCAAAATAGATTATGTGTGCCTGATATTAATGGATTAAGAAAGAGGATAATGGAAGAAGCCCATCATTACCGATATTCCATCCATCAAGGATCAACTAAGATGTACCATGACCAGAAGGGAATGTTTTGGTGAGGAGGCATGAAAAAGGACCTTGCAGAATTTGTGGCTCAATGTCCAAATTGCCAACAAGTGAAGGTAGAATATCAAAAGCCAAGAGGTTATATGCAGTGTATAGAGCTTCCAACATGGAAGTGGGATATGATCAACATGGATTTTGTTATCGGTTTGACTCGGTCATTTGAAAAGATTGACTCTATATGGATAATAGCTGACAGACTCACAAAGTCAGCTCACTTTTTACATGTCGGGAGTGATTATATAGCTGAAGAGTATGCTAAGCTATACCTCAAAGAGATAGTTAGGCTACATGGAGTCCCAATCTCCATTATCTCTAATCAAGGGGCTCAATTCACTGCAAAGTTTTGGAAGTCCTTCCAAAGGAGTTTAGGGACATAAGTGAATTGAGTACAGCTTTCCACCCTCAAACAGACAGTCAAGCAAAACGCACCATTCAGACACTTGAAGATATGTTATGAGCTTGTGCATTGGACTTTAAAGGTAGCTGGGTGGATCATTTTCCACTTATTGAATTTGCCTATAATAATAGCTACCACTCAAGTATCAAGATGGCACCTTATGAAGCTTTGTATGGAAGGAAATATAGGTCGCCAATTGGATGCTTTGAAGTAGGTGAAACCACCTTGCTTGGGCCAGATCTAGTACAACAGGTCATGGAAAAAGTTAAGGTAATACAGCAGCAGCTAGAAACAGCCCAAAGCCGTCGCAAATCATATGCAGATGCTAGAAGGAGAGGACTAGAATTCTCAGTAGGAGATTGGGTATTTTTAAAGGTGTCTCCAATGAAAGGGGTTATGAGGTTTGGTAAGAAAGGAAAACTGAGCCCACGTTACATAGGACCATATAAAATTATTACGAAGTTCGGGCAGGTTACATATGAACTAAAGCTACCCCAAGAGCTTTCAATGGTTCATCCAGTTTTCCATGTCCCAATGCTTCGAAAATGCATAGGTGACCCATCCCGTATCACTCCTATTGAGGATGTGCCAGTTATAAAAGATCTCACCTATGAAGAAGTACCTGTTGCTATTCTAGATCGTCAAGTTAAGAAGCTAAGGAATATAGAAATAGCTTTAGTAAAGGTACTTTGGAGAAACCAGCAAGCAGAAGAAATAACATGGGAGGCCGAGAACGCGATGAGATCAAAATACTCTTACTTATTTGAAACTAAAGAGGAAGTCCGGTATACAAAATTGGAACACTAATAGTTATGTATGATTGAATATTTATTGTAATGTCAAAAGTTTGTTTAAATAAAGGTTTAGATATGGTTAAGCTATCCAATTGTGCTAACATATGAAGACGAATGTTCCTAAAGGGGGAGGATGTAACACCCCACATTTTACATGTACTAATGCTCTTTAAATGAAACATGATATGGCTTGGTTAAATTAGCGCTAATTTTTAAAAGTGCTTGAATCTCGTGTTAATGGGCGATATGTGCATCTAACGCTTAAGAGGGCCGAGTGTATACATATTTTGCGTTAAATTGAGGAGATCACTACCCTAAACAAAGTAAAAGAATTGAGGTTCTTATATGACTTAATAATCTAGTAGGTGAGTCACCTACTTACTTAGCTTAAATTTGCTAGCTAAACGGAGACGAGGCCCGACGTCGAATTTGTCCAAATTCGATTATGAATTAGGTTCATGTTAAGGGGGTAATTTAGCCCATGTTTTAGCATCATAAATTGACCTTATTTTCTGTCCAAGAAGAATGTAAAAAGGTCCCAAGGGTAACACAACCCACTTGACTATTTGGGCCTAAAACTAATTAAGAAAAAAAAAGCTGGAAAATGGGCAGTCAAGGTTCATCAAATTTGAGACCCAATTAGGCCCAATTGTGAGGGACAAGCTGTTGTATAACAAGTGTATTAACAGATATTCATGTGTGGGCAAAATTTGAAGAGAAAGTTTTTCAAATAAGTCTTTAAAAATGTCTCAAAAGCAGCCCTCTAGTCATTTCCAATTGAAATAAGTTTTCAGTTTTTCAAATAAGTTTTTAGTTTTTCAAAAGACTCTTATCTTCTCTTTATTTCACTTTACCAAGCAGCTATTGCAACCTTCTAAGGTTCTTGAAGGAAACCATAATCTTGAAGGCAAAGGTGAGTAATCAAAGTTGTATATGTAATATAGTTTATTCATGAAAAACAAGAAGTATGTGCTAGTATGTCGTGCTGGAAATTATGGACAGCTTGTGTCCTAAGTATTATTATGAACGTTTCAGGTTTTTCAAGAGGATTTTCTCTTATTGGTGTCTTAAGATAGTCCACAAATAGTCCCAAAGTAGGGAAAGGTTGTAGAACAATATATTACAATTCTACACAACCTACAAATGGACAGCATAACGTTACGTCTCTTTGCCCCATTTTGACGTCGACAATTCCAAACCTGTTCCAATTTTAACCAAACTATCCTCAACACATCCATACATAAAAACAACCTTAAAATAGTCTTATAACAGTACAAAAGTATTCATGAGGGACGTGAGGCAATAGATTTCCCTCCAATAACCCACAAGTTCATACTAAGAACACAATTACGATATCCTATAAGGACTCACTTTTGTGGACTGTAAAAGTGGTGCAGCAGCTTAGTTTTATCATTAACAAGCTATATCTTATTAAAAACATAAGTCTTACTTAAAAATGTTGGAAACAATTTAGTTAATGTTAAAACAGATTCGGGATTGTTGACGTCGAAGTGCGGAAAAAAGGATATAACATTGTGCCGCTTGTTTGTATGTTGTGAAGAATTATTATATGTTGTGTCTTGTGGGCTGTTATAAGACTATTAAGGGTCCTAAATAAGATGTACATGACATGTATATAATAATGGTTGTTAGAAAATATGATTATAAGTAAAAAGGGTGAAAAAATATCTTCGCATCGCTAATTAAACGTTTGCTGCCCGGATCTTAGTTTTTATGGTATTGGGCTGCTAAGAAGTGTTTCGTCACTACTAATACTAGTCTTCTGGCCTAATATACTATAGATAAGTATTTGGGGGAAAACGCAGCCACTCCAAGGTAGTAACAAGGTCATACAACGAGGTATGTAAGGCTACTTGATTTCGTATCATTTGGCATGAAACATAGATCCCTCATTGGTACATAAAGGCATTTACTAACTCCGACACAACTATTAATCGTGTCTCCCCTATTTCACATATTCGCATGTTGTCTTATATAAATCACCTTCAAATCTGCATATACACATGGATACCAAGTTACATGGGTTCTTGTTGCTAAAGAAAGTTCACGAGTGGTTTCATTTCATACGCATCTTATTATTTATGTAACATACTCTTTTCATTGTCATATTATCTTATACTATTATTTACATGTCATATGCTACATATATAGTCCTACAGCTCCAATATTATGACCACCAAAAGAATAATCTCAAAGGTAATTGAAAGATAAAGTGTATTGTTTACTGATGGGTGGTAGCCCGAGGGGTGGAAGCATCACGTAGCCAGGGGTGATCCTATCACGGTTAGTAGCCCAAGGGGTTAAGAAAGAACCTAGCCAGGGATGATCCCGATATAGATTTATCACTGATCAGTTGGTCATTTGTATTACAGTTGTGCACAGATTATACAATAAAGGTAAAGTAATATAAAGACCATAAAGTACATGATTCCAAAGTATAACCAGAGGTGGTCTCTTATCCTACAGCAGTGCATAGTTTCATTTGAGTTGTTATGTCAAATATAGTATTTCCTACCTTACATATTCAGTACATTATTCTCGTACTGACATCCTTTACGGGGGACCTGCATTTTATGTTGCAGGTACAGGTGCTAGTAGATCTCCCTAGTAGAGTACAGGATATCCAACTGTTGTTACCGAGCTCCATGTTGCTTTGGAGCTTTGCGTGTGTCTAGAGTTTATATGTTTGTATTGTACAGTTAGTCGAGTCGGGGCTTGTCCTGACCCTTATCAGATACTACCTCTTATCTAGAGGCTTTGTAGAGTATGTAAACTAAAGTATGGTCATGTCTCATACCTTTGACACCGTGGCCCCAACAGCCTAGCCATCCATATACATTTTATTTTGGCTTGTTATTACCGTTTACTTTCTTAAAGGCACAATGAATGTAGAAAACCCTTATAATGTGTCTAAAAAGTACACAGATATAGGTTTGTTCTCCCGAGCCTTATCGGCAATGGGTGCCGGTCCGTCCTAACGGGACTTCGGGCATGACACCTATGAAGACTTAGATCTTCTCATCCCTTGGCTAATGTTATCTCACCTTTGCATTTTGTAGTTCAACCTAGTCCAAGATGAGGATCATGGTTGAATTCTAATCTTTTGTTTCCTCAATCGAACCTAAAAATGTGATGGAGACTTTGAAAGATGCTTATTAGGTGATCTCCATGAAAGAAGAGTTGCATTAGTTTGAAAAGAGCAAACTGTGGCACTTGGTCTGTAAGCAAGCCAATAGAATAACTAATAAAACTAGGTGGGTCTTTTGGAGTAAGCTGGATAAACATTGAGTTGTTGTTTGTAATAAGTCAAGGTTGGCGTGGAAGAAGGAATTGATTATGATGAGACATTGGCACAAGTTGCAAGAATAGAAGACATCAGGATTCTCATAGTATTTACAACATCATGGGCTTCAAACTCTATCAAATGGATATCTAGAGTTCTTTCTTGAATGGATATCTAAAAGAGGAAGTGTTTGTCAAATAACCTCCTAGTTTTCAAGGTAGTGATCATCCCAATCATGTGTTAAAATTGGATAAGGCTTTGTATGGGCTGAAACAGGCACTCAGATCATAGCATGAAAGGTTGTCTAAGTTCCTTCTGGAGAATGGTTGCAAAAGTGGCTGAATAAACAACACATTATCTTTTAAGACAAGAGGCAGGTACATGCTCATCATACAAGTCTATGTTGATGATATCATCTTTGGTGCTACTTCAGAGTATATGTGTGTGGAATTCTCAAAGTTGATGGAGAGTGAATGTTAAATAAGCATATTGGGTGAGTTGAGTTTCTTTTTGGGTTTACAGATTAAACAAATTCCTGAAGGAACCTTAATTAGCCAAGAAAAGTACATCAAGGAGTTATTGAAAAAGTTTCAAATGGAGGATGCAAAGCCTACTGACACTGCTATGGGAAAAAAATCAAAACTAGATGTTGATGAACATAGTCCCAGTGTTAATAAAACTATATACAAGGATATCATAAGATTGTTACTATACCTCACTTCAAGCAGACCAAATATTGTATTTAGTGTTGGAAGTGCATTGGGTTTCAATCAAAGCCTAAGGAGTCCCACATAAAGGAAGCCAAAAGAATCTTGAGGCACTTGATGGAAACATGGGACCTGGTCCTATACTATCCTATAGGTGATCCTTTGAGTTGATCGGCTATGTTGATAATAATTATTCAGGATATTAAGTAGAAAGAAAGAGCACTTCAGGAATGGCTCACTTCCTTAGATCATTTCTTGTATCTTGGGGAACCAAGAAGAAAAATTCTCTCTCTTTCAACTACTAAAGCTTAATATATAGTTGTTGCCTCTTGTTCTGCAAAATTTCTATGGATAAAACAACAACTTAATGATCTTGGTGTCATCAAAAAAACTATTCAATTACTATATATAGTTTTGTAAAACTGAACATCGAATTCTAAATATCCTCAGAAAGGTATTGAGTAGAGACCAATTTGAGAAGAGAAGTTTGAAGCTGGGGACGTTTAAACTTCAATTAGCTCTTGGTTTTTTGATGCAAATGAACTTCGTTTTGGCTATGATCATAAGGATAAGTATCTTTTTATTTTTCTAATACTTTCTATGGTAGAGATAATTTTTGTACCTTTTTGCATGTATACATCCATAAGTGATTTAATCAAAATAGTAAAAAGTTCAAAAATAGGTTTTAGCATAACATCTGAAACTTTAGAGGGACTTGGTCCTCTCTAAAAGGTTATCTCTCTGATAATTACATTTGATTTGCAATTGAGAACCATAATTATTGTTACGTGTAAGCTTTGTGTCTGTTGATAGATATCATATCAATCTCATTAAGCTGATCTATCTCTTGCACTTCCTAATGAACCTAAAACCCTACCATTTACTTATACTTCCCCATTTACTAAGCTAAAGAGTCTCATAGGACTTTATATATTGTTGTTCCTTTAATGATATTCTTTGAAATCACAAAAATTCATCTGCTTTTTTAAAATTACTGTAGACTAATTTTGAGTTTTCAAAAAAGTATGTCTCAATCTTGGAACTCTAATCAGGAAATTCTCCTAGCATTGAACAAAATAGTTCTATCTTCAGGTGCTATTAGTGAGATTCTTATCCCACTTTCCCAAAACTCCTCTAAACAAATGAAAAAGACCTTGCTTCTTCTCAAAAACCCAATTTTGAGGAACGTATGATATCCCTAATATTTCTGAGCTTACCTCTTGCTAGTATCTTGTTCCCCTCGACTCTGTATAACCCATGCTCCTTTTGTGCTGGTATGACACTGAGTCACAAGTTCAACCTGGCTCTACCTTAAATTTCTCCTCTAACTTGGCTGTAAAGGGTTATTTACTTGAGGATAAAGGGGATGAGTCAAACATTCTTGCAACGAGTGAAGAACTTTTATGTGGCGAGAAGTTTGTCTAAGATGAAGAAGGATTTGCATGCTTTTTTTGATGATGAAGAAGATAAGGCAGTGAGGAATTTGGAATTAAGTAAGACTCTAAAATCAGTAGCTCCTAAGGACACTTTTCCAACAACTGATACTGCCTTTAAGGATGAAGATGATGAAGATAATCTTTCACTCTCACAGAAAATTAGGAGAAAAATGGTTCCTATTCTAAAAAGGGAAAAGAAAAAGTTAGTAGTGAATTAGAACCTAGAAGGCATCAGTATCACACTAAAGAGTTAGAAAACAAGTTTTTGAGTGATGTAATGAAGGAAAATAGGGCTCGTACATCCATTGGAAGAAAGTTAAGAAAAAGAAATATTGTGAAGGACCAGGTACTTAAGACTAGTGTGTTAGATATGTATGAAGAGGTTATTGGAGATAAAAGAAAAACAAAAGTGTCATCTGATAAGGAAACAAATAAATAAAAGAGAGATGTTGTTGAAGAACCAGTCCCTAAATTTGGTGAGGGACCAGGTTCACATGAAAAGGTTGAAAAGGAATAGATAAGAGAGGAAAGAGTTGATCTATTGAGAACCTAAAATGTTCTAAGTGGTAAAGTGTTTGATTAAAAAGTGTTACCAAAACTAGGGATGTGTCTCCTTGTAGATGCTATAAAGCTTTAACATGGACACATCTTTCTGTGGGGTTTGTTCCATACATATATGAACTCTAAGTGAGGAGCTTTTACTATAATGTGTTGATCGAAGATGATGGTAGCTTGACTACCTGAGTAGGTGAAAGAAAATTAGTTTTGAATGAGGAAATTGAAATGCCTCGAAAATGTGCTTCAAAAATGCTCATAATCATAATTTTCATACATCTCAAAATTCGTGTGTGATATTGAAAATCTAACTTCATATTTTTGATCAGGGGATAAAATTGAGTGGGAAATGGGTATAACCCAGATTTTAGAAGACCCGTAGCAAAAAACAAATAATTTTCACTAATTTTTTACGAGATAGTGTCTGTCCGCACCCTGGCAGCAACGCACCAGGGGCGTCGACTAGTGTAACTTCGCCATTGCAATGGGTCCACATCGTTCCAGTGGCATGTACTAGTGTTGGATTTTCCTTAATTTTTCTGTTTTGGCCAAGAGCATTGGGGTCTTAGCCCTATGCCCACTTATGTGTGAAAATACCCATACTTAACCATGTTTCAACTCTATATCACTCAAAAATATCTCCAAGACTTAACCAAATATCTCATACCAAATTCAAGATTTCAAGCTTAGCTTTGAAACTCAAGGATTCTCTTCAAGCTCTAACTTCTCTTCAAGCTCATCTCGAAGACACCCAAGTTTGAGGTATGTAGGTTTCATCCATTGGGTCCTTTCACCCATGGATCCTAATCTTAATTTTATGAAAATTGCATGTTTTCAAGTTGTATTACTTATGGGTATCTCTTATCATGAAATATGAGCATGATTTAAGTAGGGGGTTTTATCAAGTATTATTGATTACTCATGAATATCTATTTTAAGCTTAAACTATGAGTTGGTCTTTTCTATTGAGACTATGCATGTTTTGAACTATGAAACTATGATCAATTATGAGATTTGATGATGGATTTCAAGGTACCATACATGAGAGTTTTACTACATGTTGGTGGGTTGATTTGCATTAAGTTTTCTCGTCTTATTTCACTCTTTATTGCATGATTTTGAACTAGTATCATGAATCCACCATGTGTTTTAAGGAAATGTCAAGTCAAGAATTCTCAAGTTTTTGATGATCCATTGCATGATTTTGCAATTCTCGGTTATTAATGAGTTATTGAGTTCTTATGCTTAGGTTTATGCTCTTATGAATTGTAAGGCCTACTAAATCAGGTTATGAACTAGTTATGTGTCTTACCCTCTAGTACAAGGTCGATTGCTACATGAAGGGGTTATGAACTATGTGGTATGCCTCACCCTAATGTGTGATTCAATGTTATGTATTATCTCATGCTTACATGTAGGGGTTATGACCTATTCTATATCTCCACCCTCATGTACTACCCATTACCTACTAAAAGGGATTATACTTATGCTATATCCCTCACCCTCTAGTACAAGGTATTTGGATAATCTAATCATGTCACTTTATTGTGTTAAACAAGTTATGCAAGTATGATTATTCTCAAGCATGTTCCTGTAACACGCCCACATATTACAATACTAGTACTATACAAATGAAACATGATATGGTTTGGTCAAAGTAGCGCTAATTTTTAAAAGTTCTTGAATCTCGTGTTAATGGGTGATATGTGCATCTAATGCTTAAGAGGGTCAAGTGTATACATGTTTTAAGTTAAATTGAGGAGATCATGACCCTAAACATGGTGAGAGAGTTGAGGTGCTTGTAGGACTTGAGAACCTAGCAGGTGAGTCACCTACTTGCATAGCTTAAATTTGCTAGCTAAACGGAGACAAGGCCCGACGTCGAATTTCTCCAAGTTCGATTATGTATAGAGTCCGTGTTAAGGGTGTAACTTTAGCCCATGTTTTAGAATCATAAATGGACTAAATTTTCAGCCCAATAAGGATATTAAAAAGGGGCCTAAAGACATCACAATTTCTTGGATAATTTAGGCCCAAACTAATTAAGAAGAAAGCTGAAAAATAGGCAGCAAAGGCCCATCAATTTGGAGCCCCTTAAGGCCCAACTAAAGGAGTAAGAAGCTGCATCACCAACTTAATATATTAAGATTAAGAAACAAAAAGTAAGTTGGCCAAGAAAGCTTTTAAAAAGGGGATAAATACAGCACACTAAAGTCATTTCAACTTGGACAAAAAAAACTGCTTTCTTGGTTGTTCTTTGCTCTCTTTCAAAGTGGGAAAAAAGCAGGTCTCACGACCTTACAAGGGTTCCTAAATAAGCTCTAAACCTTGAGCTCAAAGGTAAGTAAATCTACTTATGCACTTAGTATGGTTTGTTTATAAAAACTAGAGGAACAAGCTAATTACATATGTGCTGAAAACTCTGGATAGCATGTATTTTAAGGATTGTTGTGAATTTTTTTTGTTGTTGAAGAGACATTTTTCTTGTTGTTCAAGAGACATTTCTCTTCTTAGTTGGACGTATTATGAAGTAAGACTTATATATTTAACAAAGGTTGGTTTTACAGTAATGTAACCAGGCTGTTTCACCACTTTTACAGTCCATAAAAGTGAGTCCTTATATAGTATCGTAATTATGTTCTAAGTATGAGCATGTGGGCTGTTGGATGGAAGGATATTGCCTCACATCCTTAATGACTGATTTGTTACTATTCTGAGACTGGATCAAGGCTGTTGTTATGTGTAGATGTACTGAGAACAGTTTGGTTAAAGTTGGAACGGGTTTGGAATTGTCGACGTCAAAATGGGGCAAAGGGACGTAACGTTATACTATCTATTTGTAGGTTGTGTAAAATTGTTATGTGTTGTGCTTTATGGGCTGTTGTAAGACTTTTATGGAACTTAAAAAGGCTGCACATGATGTTTACCTGCAAATGTGTATTAGAAAATACGATTAGGGGCGGAAAGATTGAAAGAATACGCTCGGGTTTATAAGTACCCGCTTGCTACCCGTGTGTTATTTTTTTATGAGATTGGGCTGCCAAGATGTATCTATTGGCTGTTAATGCTAGTTTTATTACCTACTATGTTGTAGATAAATATTTGGAGGAAGGTAAGGTTATCTCGAGGTAGTAACGAGGTCATACAATGAGGTATGTAAGGCTACTTGATTTCGTATCGTTTGGCATGAAACATAGATCCTTCCTTGGCACATAAAGGCGCTTACCAACTCCGACACAATTATTAAATGTTTCTTTATCTTGCACATGTTCATACGCTCCCGTACATAGTCACCTTCAAATCTAGATACATACATGGATACCAAGTTACATGGGTTCTTTTTGCCAAATAAAGTTCACGAGTTATTTCATCTCATACGCATTTCATTATTTATGTAACATACTCTTTCCATTGTCATATTGTCTTGTATGATTATCTACATGTCACATGTTACATCTACAGTCCTACAACTCCAATATTGTGACCACCAAAAGAATAATCTCAAAGCTAATTGAAAGATAAAGTATATTGTTTATTGATGGGTGGTAGCCCGAGGTGTGGAAGAATCACCTAGCCAGGGACGATCCTATCATGGGTGGTAGCCCAAGGGGTTAAGGAAGAATCTAGCCAGAGACAATCCCAATATAGTTTTACCACTGATCAGTTGGTCATTTGTATTACATGTTGTACACAGATTATATAGTAAAGGTAAAGTAATATAAAGAACATAAAATACATGATCCCAAAATATAACCAAAGGTGGTCTCTTATCCTACACTAGTGCATAGTTTCATTTGAGTTATTACTTCATATATATATTTCCTGCCTTATATATTCAGTACATTATCTCATACTGACGTCCCTTACGGGGGACTGCATTTTATGTTGTAGGTACAGGTACTAGTAGATCTCCCCAGTAGGAGTACAGGATATCCAGCTGCTAATACCAAGCTCCAGGTTGCTTCGGGGCTTTGTTTATGTCTAGAGCTTATATGTTTGTATTATACAGTTGGTCTAGGCAGGGCCTGTTCCGACCCTTATCAGATACTTCTCCTAATCTAGAGGCTTTGTAGACTATGTAAAGTAAGATGTAGTCATGTCTCATATTTTAGAGAAAATGTGGCCCCAATGGCCTAGCCATATGCATTTTCTTTTGGCTTGTTATTACTGTTTATTTTCACAAAGGCATGTTAACTATAGAAAACCCTTATAATATGTATAGAAAGTGCATAGATATAGGTTGGTTCTCCCGAGCCTTATTGGCAACGGGTGTCAGTCCGTCCTAACGGGACTTGGGGTGTGACATTTCCATCCTACACATTGGTTACGCATTGCATATGAGCTTATGTTCATCGATTATAATTAAACATCTTGTTATTATGTCATGATTTTCATTTCATTAAATCCCACATACTTAGTATATTCAAATGTACTAACGCATACTTTATGCCTACATGATGTCACCATATAGAGACCGGAGCTCCATTTGATCATCCTCCTCCTCCACGTGGCTAGTTTGGTCCTTTGAAGTATGCTTTGGTGAGTCCTCAATTCCAAGGACAATATCTACTTATTCCATGCTATGTTGAGACTCTTTCTCCATGTTGAATACTTATTATTATGAGGGTGAGCCCTGGGAGTGTCTTGGTCCCCGCTCCAAATCTAAAGTGGAGGTGTTGTTGGATGTTAAGTTTGTGTATACTTTTGGCTTATCTTATGTGTATAAAAAATATTCCCTTAGTCCTGTTTTCCCTTTTTACTTGACTCTTGTCATTGCTCATTTGCTTCCGCAACCAAGAATTGTGCATGCAACGATCAAGAGGCTTGTTTGGGTTGTCTTTGGACTTCTTATTCATTGTGTCACATCTAGGCCCTAGGCGTAGGTCCTAAAAAACTTGGTATCAGAGCACTAAGTTATTAATGGTCCTCAAAAATCCAGCACACTGTGTCGATTAGAGTCTTACTCATGGTTATGAAGCGCGCCACAACTATGAATAGAAGGCTATGAGGCGGTTTAGGAAATGCTTCACTTCTTCATGATCTACATCATGATTTAGATGTAAGATAAGGATTTTTCCCCCTAACAATGCTCTTTTCTCTTCTGGATCATGTTTCTACAAAGTGGAAGACAAGGAGGGCCCGTGCACCCGGGGGCAACCGGCTTACCCCGCTACTCAAGCTTCTCAAGATGGAGGGGCTACCAAAGTTGAGTTCGGGAATGCTATCACTATGTTGGCCCTTTCCATGACCAACCAATTGAATCAAGGGGCCCAAGCTCCTCATGCTTCTACTCCAGCCTCAATGGTGAGGGATTTCATAAGAATGAACCCTCTAGAGTTTCATGGGTCCAAGGCAGAGGAAGATCCCTAAAAGTTCATAGATGAGGTATATAAGGTACTATTTATCATGGGTGTAAATTCAGAGGAGAAGACAGAACTAGCGGTCTACCAACTAAAAGGTGTGGCTCCAATTTGATTTGTGCAATGGAAGATGGAGAGGGGAAATAACGATGTTATTCCTAGGGAGGAGTTTAAGGTCACCTTCCTCAATCAGTTATTTCCTATTGAGTTGAGAGAGGCCAAAATGATGGAATTGATGAATCTCAAGCAAGGTTCCATGAGTGTGAAGGAGTATGCCCTCGAGTTCAACAAGCTTTCCAAGTATGCTCCACATTTGGTGGCCAACCATATATCAAGGATGAACAAGTTTGTGTCGGGAGTGTCTGACTTAGTGAATGAAGAGTGTTCTACTACCATTCTAGTGGGTGATATGGACTTGTCCAGGCTCATGACATGTGGCGAACAACTTGAAGGGAAGAAGCTTAGGAAGAGGAGAAGTGGGAGTCCAAGAGGGCTCAGTTTGAGGGTGTTTCCCAAAGTGCTAAGAGTGACTGTTTCCAACAAGATCACGAATTTCAAGGCCAAGGGTCCTCTAGTGTTCCAAACAAGAGATTTGCTAACGATGGGATGGTTAACCCAAGGTTCCAAGATGGCAATGGTAGGGAGAGTTTTCCAAAATGCCCAAAATGTTAAAAATATCATGATGGTAAATGCTTAAAGGATTCAAATGTGTGTTATGGGTGTGGGAGAGTAGGTCATAATCTTATAGATTGCCCTTATGTTTGAAACAAGTGCAAGGATGATCGTCCTCAAGGTCAAGGTGATCACGTTGATCAAGGGTTCAAGGAGGCCGACAAGAAGGCAATAAATGACATAATCTGTTCTATGCACTTCAAGGGAGGCAAGGAGGGGATGAGGTGCCCAATGTTGTTACCAGTATGCTAAGGGTTTTTTATTTCGATGTACATGCTTTGATAGGTTTGGATGACACTATTTCTTTCATTATTGCTTTATTGCTAATAAGCTTCATGTGTGTCCCGCATTGTCATGTGAACCTTTTAGGTGTCTAACCCCATCGGTGCATCTATTGTTGCTAAAAAAGTCTATAAGGGTTGTCCCATTTGGATAAAGCCTAGTCTTGTGATTTTCTTGAACTTGGTATAGTAAGATTTGAGATTATTCTTGGAATGGATTGGTTACATGCATATCATGCTTTCATTGATTGTAGCACCTGTAGAGTTAGATTCCAATTCTCTAACAAATCCATACTTGAAGTGGGAAAGTTGTAAAGTGGTAGTTAAGGGTAGTTTCACTTCTTGTCTTAAGTCCCAAATTAATCTCTAAGGGTTGCATTTACTATCTTGTAAGGGTTAGGGACATTGAGTCTAAAGTCATTCCTATTGAGTTGGTTCCGGTGGTCAATGAGTTCTTGGTGTCCTTCCTGATATTTTGAATTTGTGGTAATGTCTTTTGCTTGACTAATTCCCCGACTATGTTTATGGATCTCATGAATAGGGTCTTAACCATACCTTGGTATTTTTGTTGTGGTGGTTTTTAGTGATGATGTATTGATTTCTTCACGTAATGAAGGAGAGCATGTGGATCATTTGAGGGTGGTGGTGTAAATCTTGAGGGATGAGAAGTTGATTGCTAAATATGCAAAAGTGATGATTTTATTTTATTTTGGGTAACGAAAAGGTGGTTGGAGAAGTATTGGCTAGGTGGAAATTAGGTTGAATGAAGTTGAAAATGGTGGTGTAGTGGTGGTTGATGATTCTAAATCTTCTTTGATTAAGGAAGTCAAGTGGAAACAAGACCTTGATCCCGCTTTGTTAGTGTTGGAGGCCTTGGTAAAGGATGATAAAGTGGGGGTTTTCTCCCAAGGGGGAGATGGTACCCTTAGGTACCAAGGTAGGTTGTGTGTGCCTAATGTTGATGACTTGAGGGAGTTGATTTTGAAAGAGGCTCATGATTCATCCTATTCTTTTCTTTCCGATTCCATGGGAATGGATAGAGACTATGGGGAGGTATCTTGGTGAGGTTGGTGTGATGCTTTGTTAGTACCGAATTTAGTTATGGACGTTTTGGAAGAGATAAGGTTGACAAGAGAGAGATTCGAGAATGCTCAAAGTGGGCAAAAGTCATATTCTAACATGAGAATAGGAGAACTTGAGTTTAAGATTGGTGATTGGGTTTACTTGAAGTTCTCACCCATGAAGGGTATGGTCCAGTCTGGCAAGGAAGGTAAATAGAGCCCAAGGTTTGTAGGGCCTTATAGAATTTCGAGGAGATCTGGTAAGGTTGCATATGAATTGGAGTTGCCCATAGTTATGAATGTGGCTCATCCGGTCTTCCATGTGTCTATGTCAAGGAGATCTCAAGTGTTATAGAGCCCTCTGAGGTTGGGGAGTGTTGTGGAGGATAATTTGACTTATTAGGAGGACCCAGTGGGGATATCGAATAGACATATGGGAAGGTTGACGAACAAGGATATAGCATCCGTCGAGGTTCATTGGAGGAATCAGCAAGCTGAAAGTGCCACATAGGAAGTTAGAGCAGACATGAAGAAGCAATATTTGTACCTCTTTCATTCTATTCAAGCTTAAGATAGCAAGACTAAATCCTTTCTATGATTTCAATTCTTAAGTTCTAACCCTTATGTCATTTTGCTTGCATTCATGTTCATGGTAACAAGTTTATGGTGATTTTTGACACTCATGTTGAGACTTTTTGAAAATGATATTTAAATATGTTTGTTGCATTAATGTCGGGCTGAAATCTTAATGCTTACATCTCTTATGCACGTTTTTTTGGCATTCAGAGACGAATGTTGTCACGCCCAAAGCCCCGTTAGGGCGGACTGGCACCCGTTGCCAATAAGGCCCGGGAGAACGAACCTATATCTATGCGCTCTCTAGGCATCTTATAAGGGATTTCTACGTTTGACATGCCTTTAAGAAATTAAACAGTGATAACAAGCCAAAAGGAAATGCATATGGCTAGGCCGTTGGGGACACAATGTTTAAAGTATGAGACATGACCACACTTTAATTTACATAGTCGACAAAGCCTCTAGATAAGGAAAAGTATCTGATAAGGGTCGGGACAGGCCCTGTCTTGACTAACTGTACAATATAAAAATCTAAGCTTTAGATACAAAGCTCCGAAGCAACCTGGAGCGTGGTAAGCAGCTGAATATCTTGTACTCCTACTGGGGAGATCTACTAGCATCTATACCTGCAGCATGAAATGTAGGTCCCCCGCAAGGGACGTCAGTACAAGATAATGTACTAAATATGTAAGGCAGGATATATTGTATGTGAAGTAATAACCCAAATGAGACCATGCACTGGTGCAAAATTAGAGACCACCTTTGGTTATACTGTGGAATCATGTACTTTATGTTTTTTATATTACTTTACATTTACTGCATAATCTGTGCACAGCTATAATACAAATGACCAACTGATCAGCGGTAAACTGTATCGGGATCGTCCCTGGCTAGGTTCTTCCTTAACCCCTCGGGCTACCACCTATGATAGGATCATCCCTGGCTAGGTGATTTTTCCACCCCTCGAGCTACCACCCATCAATAAACAATATACTTTATCGTTCAATTACCTTAGTATCCAACTCGTGAACTTTATTTAGTAACAAGAACCCATGTAACTTAGTATCCAAGCATGTATGCAGATTTTAAGGTGACTATGTACGGGAGCATATGAACATGTGCAAGAGTGTAGACATAGTTAATAGTAGTGTCGGAGTTGGTAAGTGCCTTTATGTGCCAAGGAAGAATCTAGATTCATGCCAATTTATACGAAATCAAGTAGCCTTATATACCTCGTTGTATGACCTCGTTACTACCTCGAAATAACCTTACCTTCCTCTAAATATTTATCTACAACATAGTAGGTAATAAGACTAGTATTAGCAGCAAAGAAACACTTCTTGGCAGCCCAATATCATAAAAACTAACACCCGGGCAGCAAGC
>JAABOM020000986.1:0-20812 GCA_011800125.2 Solanum clarkiae
GTAATCCAGAAACATCAACAAGCTGCAAGAATAAAGAAAAATTAATTAGGAATGCTTTAACCAAGAATTCAAATTTATATCGAGTTGATATTTCTAGTTGAGGGAGTACTATATTAGAGTTGTTATATAGTCCTTGTTGCATTACTCAGCTAATCATAATTCTAATTCAACTCACAAAAACCATTATCAAGTTAAAACTCAAATAAGAAATGCATGCACACATAGACACGTGGAAAAATGAAAACAGAGGAATATGATGTGTCACGTAGACTTGTGGAAAAATGAAAATAGAGGAATAAGATGCGTGTGAGAAACTATGTAGAAGATAAGAAAACAGAGGAGACACATATGCACAATTGTATTGAAAAAAATAGATAAGACCTGCACGTTCAGATGTATCTTTTCACTAATGACACATTACCTCTCTTTTGAGCATATTGTCACATGTTTTATGAACCTTAGGTCAGAAAACAATATACTTCTATAGGGTGCAGTAACATCTAGCTCATCCTATATATTGTCATCCTATAGGTTGACAATCGATCATTCAAGGATTTATTTGCAACTTTTGACACTCATCATGGGTCATCTGGAAACAGTCGCGCTATGTTTTTAAACATAAGGGTCAGGCTGCGTACATCCGACCTCCCTTACCCCGCAATGGGCAGGAGCCTTTGAGGCATTGCGATAATGTTGTTGTTGTTGTTACTCAAAGATTTATTTTCCTCTTGAGTTGAATGCAGCGCAGACATTAATTCAGCTTTTGAGGAAGTTCCCCCTTTCATTTCTTTCACCTTTACTCCACCCCCAAAGCCAAATACATGGCTACAAGTTTGACGTCTACAACAATTTTCTACAATCTCTATGGTAGGTAGAGATGTATTTGAGTTCACTATTTCTTTGATCTGAGCCTACAATATATATAGAAATGTAAACATTCAACTATAGTCCATAATATCTTTTCATAAATTTATATATATATACATATATGTGTGTGTATGTGTAATTTACCAAACATGCATGTTTTTCAATGGCTTCAGGTTCAGCAAGCTGGTTGTCTTCTTATGAGTCTCAAAGAAAATAGTCGCCAAATTTGGTGGATTGCCATCTTTCCCGCCCTTTACATCACCGTGAAACATGTCAAATAACACTTAATAAATTAAATATTTTCTTAAAAAATAATTTTTTTGATAATACCTGCTGATAAATAATCTCTCTAATAGGCTTGCTACCTATATGATGAAACATTTTCAACTGCTTCTTACCTGTAAATATTTAAAGTAATAAATGATAGATAACAACCATCAGAAATTATGTAGTCAGAAAGAATTTTGAACAATCCTTTGAAAATTTTTTTAGTGTTTGGATGTCCTATGAGATTAAGAAAGAGTTGTCCCTTTTTAAGGTGAAATCTAGTAAGATGAGGAGGATAGAGTCGAAGAAATCACACGCATGGTAGTGGGATAGTCATATTAGTTCTAAAAACGGCAAGTGGCTTCAAGAGAATCTTGAATGTAAGCTATTGACTTCTTTAACCTTGCTGTCTTTGCCAAATCCTTTAATTTAGTATTTGGATATTCTACAAATGCCAAAAATAGACCTCACTATCCGTATATATATATATATACACTTGGCTAATTAAATACAATTAACAAGGCATCATTTTTTGCTTATAAGACACACATATGCAATAGATTGAAATTTGTACTAGTGAGTGAGATGACTTGCTACTCTTTAGGCATTCAAATACTTCACCTAAGGGATCATCATTATCACAAATAGATTTGAACTATTTCTAGTGAGTGATATGACTTGCCACTCTCTGGGCTGCGAAATAGATGCTTATAAAAAATAACTATTAAATTACGAGGCATACCTGAAAACTTTCAGAACAAAAGTGCTCTTTAACTAACCATTCCCGTTCTTTTTTGTCAACACCCTTTGGAATATTCTTAAGAGCTTGTACGATAGGCTTATTCTTCATATATGTAGCATGTAAGTATCCTCTCCGTTTGTTCTATAACTCTTTCATCCATCCAAACATATGATCACGATGATCATCCATATCAACACTCTCAAATTTATCCTACAATAATCACAATATGAGTAATGAATACTTGCTACGTACTTGATGATGATAAACTCGAGCAATGATGACATAATTAAATACCACAATAGCAGCCCACATGTGATCCAATTTTTGCTGCTTAATATCATTCCACGAAGATACTCCCAATGGACACATGTTACCATCACGAATTATTTTTCCCAAGTGCCTAAAACAAAGGTTACTTTCAACTTCTGTCCAGCTTCAATTGATACAACTTCTTTGCACTTGTTGCTCCCTCGAACTCTTTTTACCTTTTTAGGATTAGATGATCCTACAATTGCATACTTTAGTAATTAGAACTATAGCAATAAAACTCAACTCTGCTAATTAGTTATATATGAAACTAAAATATCATATCCATTTCAGTTGTTTTGGAGGGTTGCATAACTTGATCAGTAGATGAAGGTAAAGAAGTATCAATTTGCATATTCTCTTTTTCAAGAACCAAAAATGTTTTATGCACTGATTGTATTTCCTGACTAGCTCTCACATTTTTTTCAGAAAAAACCCCCAAAAAGGAGCTCACAGATCTTGGTGATTACTCTCGTCCCTTTCCTATAGCACCTGGATCCCATAAGACATAGTATAAAAGTTTTGACATTTACTTTCGATATATATGCAATTAAAAATGAGAACAGTTTTGAATAAACTAATTACCTTTTTCATGTTCTTTGGTACATTGCTTTACAAGATTAGTAGACGAATGAAGTGGAGTATGAACTTGCGTATGAACTTTCTCAAAAATCATAGAGTTCTTATATATTGCTTCCGTTCTTTGACTATGGCACATAGTCGAGTTGTTAAGTCCTTTTCCCCGTCACTTTCCAATTTCACCTGGAGAAAATAAATCAGTATTATTTGGATATAATTTCACAAAAACTATTTGTCCAAAGTATTGTATTGAATGCAAACTTCAAGAAAATTCTTCAAATAATTGTCGTGCTAAGGAATAAGAGAGAGTATAGAGAATAGAAAACTCAAGTGCAGGATGATGCAAAAAAAATACTTAACTAAAAGAATGTATAAAATTTGGGTAGCATCAAAGTGAAAATTAAGCTCTGAAGATAATCATGATAGTCCTAATTAAACAAACGGACAAAGATACAAAAAATGTAGCTACATTGTTGCTTCTAGGAAGCAGCTTTTGAACGGACTGTGGTGCCATACAGAAAACTACCATGTGGGAGTCTAAACAGCCTATAACAAGAATTGAAATAATCGTAGCTACTAAATGTCGATGAAATTGTGATAACTAGGAACAATATTAGGATCTTGCAGACACTTGTTTTCCAATTGAGTAATCACATTGCTTTAAAAGATATGGGCAGTCTCCATTTTTCTTAGACATTGAAGTTGTGCCATATACAGATAAAGTCTATCTTAGCCAAGTGAAATATACAAAAGATATTCTCAAACAAACGATGATATACTGTGCCAGAGCTATCCCTACGTTGTCATAAAAAGTGATATTTATATCCCAACTAGCAAATCATTTGTGTATATGCAAGAATAAATAATACAATATCGAGCGTTTGTTTTGTGCCTATGCTGAAATTCTTCATTATTTATAGGAGATTTGAAACTTACTTGTTTCAACTTTTTGGGTGTATTGCTTAACCTGGTTAGTAGATGGAGAAAATGGAGTATCAACTTGCATATACTCTTTGTCAAGAACCACAGAGTTATCATGTATCACTCCCTTTCCTTGACCAGAAGACATGGTATGATTTGCAGGTCCTTGTTCTTGTTCCTCAACAATAGTACCTGATGAAACAAATTATCCCACAAGCTATTGAAGCAAATTATCCCAAAAGTTAATGTCATCTTAGTAGACTCACAATGACTGTCCCACAAGTTAAGTTTACAGATTATATCAATTATTTTTATCTGAAAGTTCTGTTTATTTTGTCAATGTCTGTCACAAGTTTAAGGAGTATGCTCTGTTTCTTTGCAATTGCTACATAGAGCTACACAATCATCCAGAAGCAGAGTAAATGAAAAACATGCTTGAGACTATAGTCTTATCCACAAAATCCATTTGTATGTATATATGAAAGTAGTAGTAATGGATTGAAAACTGAAACTACTTCTTGAGTCCAAAATGACTAGTTGTACATGTTTGTCATTTGGTTGAATAGAAACTTATCTTTTGCCCAATAAAAAAGTTTTTAAAACTTACTTTTCTCAATTTCTTGGATGTATTGCTTAACAAGACCACTAGATTGAGGAAATAACTTGTTTGTTTGAAATTTTTCTTTTGATGGCAAAGATTTAAGCCCTCGTCCTTGTCCCTTTCCAATTGCACCAGGAGCGAGGAATGAATACTTAAAACGCTTCATACTTGATCCATCCTCTTTTTCAGTCTTTATATTGAACCTGCAAAAAGAGCAAAAAGTTAAAAAAAAAAATCAAGAAACGTCTTATCCAGTTAACTCAAGTAGAGTATCAAGGTAGTCTTTGAACTTTACAAAATGTCAAAACTATACAAAAATACTTAGATTATGATTTTCTAATATAACAACAGGTAATAATTATCAACTGTATTATTGTTCCCCACAAAATACAAAGACATTGATCGAGAATCAAAAGGAGAAATCAGTCTCGTGACTTTTTCCCCCAAAAGCAGCCTATGCGACAATGTGACAACAAATATATTAATTAACAAAAGACATTTTACCTCATTAGTTCTTTTTCATTTTCTTTGTGAATGGCTTTCTAAGTCATTTACGACATCAACATCCATTTGTTCCACAATCTCATAGGAATCACGAGGTTGAGTCTTCCTCACTACATTCCAACCTTTGTTGGAATTATCATTAGCATTAAACACTTGAGATGCATGATTTGCTAAAAAAAAGGCTCATTTATTTTCAAAAGTCTACTCGGATTCACGCTCACAAAGTCATACTCATCTATTTTAACTCCTTTTATTTTGTCACATACATCAAACTAGTTCCACCGAAACAAAATCACTCTTCTATCAGGGACAAATTGTAGTTCAATCACATCTTTTAAAATCCCATAGTAATCGATGTTCTCATTATCTTTATCATTCCCTCCAAGCACAACAATACCACAATTCTGCGTCCTTAACATTTGTATCATGATCTTGCACATGAAATCTATATCCATTAACAATGTAACCATTAGAATGTGTTAAATATTTGGTAGGACCACGTGAGAGTGAGAGAAGATCTTCCATGAGCTGACTATGGTCTGTTTTATGCAATTCTGCCACCTAAAAACAAGATTAAATTTAATACTTCAGAATGATTAGTACAATATTATAATGTCAAAATCAATATTATGTATTACTAACCCTATCTTTAAATCATTCAATAAATTCTCGATCCCATTCTATGTCCGACAAGGTTTGGGTAGTATCCACATGAGTTTGTGCAAACTCTCTACAAAAATAAGGTCAACCATAAATTTCTTATTGGAATGATATTACCTTAAAAAGAAATAAGGAAAAAAAGACGATATGAAGGAACTCTCCACACTCAAGATATGGCATGACTTCATCACAATTCTTCAAAATGTATATATGTGCTTGTTCCAATTCATTTGCTTTCAAGATCAAATGGATCTTTAGCACCCAAAATTCTTGCCAGTTGAGAAAATATAGATAAACCTCCATTTGAGTTTTCTAAACCCCCATTGTAACATTGTAATTTTGTTCAGGCCAATTGAATTTTGTGTCAATTTTATGCAGATACCATGAACATAAGGTCATACATTCATTTGCAATGTAGCCCTCTGCGATACAACCTTCTGCACATGCCCTATTACCAATAAGAGATTTCAAAAAATATAACCACCTCTCGATAGGATATATCCATCGATATTGAATAAGCCCAGCAATCTTAGTTTCACCAGCTAAATGAATAGGCAACTGCACCATGACGTCAAAAAGAGGAGGAAAGACCTTTTCTAACTTGCAAAGTGTTATGGGAATTTGTGCTTCAACATTTTTCAAGTCGTCAATCCTCAACTCCTTCGATCCAAGCACACAAAAAAATAAAGATAACTCAATAATAGGTTCACATACTTCTCTGAAAAAACACCACGAAGTGCAAGATGAAGTATATGATGTAAAAGAACATGACAATCATGACTCTTCGATCGAGAAATCCTGTGATTTTTCAAATTCACACATTGAGAAATATTAGATGAGAATCCATCAGGTACCTTTAAATTCTTCAAGAAAAGACAAAACTTGTGTTTTTTTTTAGGAGACAATGTGTAGCATGCAGTTGGAACTTCCACTTTGTCCCCCATTTGGATGGGATGCAATTATGGTCTAATGTTCATTTCCTGCAAGTCTAATCGAGTTTTAATTGTATCCTTGGTCTTTCCTTTGACATTCATGATCATCCCCATGATATCACATATATTTTTCTCAATATGAATAGCATCCAAATTATATCGCAATAAGAGAGATTTCCAATATGGAAGTTCAAAAAATATACTTTTCTTGTTCCAATTATCCTATTATTTTTCATGTGAAATCTTCATCTTTTTCTTAGGATCCTTTGTCAATGGTTTCCCTTTAAGATCTTGCACTTGATTAAGTATCTCATTTCCAGAATATATTTTTGGCGGAGCCTTTTCTCTATTGTACCATCAAATGAATTCTTGTCATTTCTCCACTTGTGACTCAAAGGAAGGTAACATCGATGACCCATAAAGCACTGCTTCTTACAATTAGGAAATCAAATTGAGGAAGTATCTTTATTGCAAGATGGACATGCCAATTTTCCTTTTGTACAACATCCAAATAAATTTCCATATGCTGGAAAGTCATTGATAGTCCATAACAAAGAAGCACGCAACATAAAAGTTTTTTTAGTTGATGCATCAAAGGTCTCAACACCAACTTCCCACAACTCCTTCAATTCCTCTATTAGAGGTTGAAAATACGTATCAATTACATCTCCAGGACCGTTTGGACCAGGAATAAGCATTGACAAAATAAAAGTTTCTTGTTTCATACATGACCAAGGTGATAAATTATACGGAAGAAGAACCACATGCCAAATGTCATATGGAGTCTTTGGATTGCGAAATGACTAAAATCCATCACTAGCAAGTCCAAGTCGAAAATTGCGAGGCTCAACTGCAAATGAAGGATGAAGTTCATCAAATTATTTCCATGCCTTTGAATCAGCTGGGTGCCTCATTTTACCATCATCAGTTCTTTCATCCTTATGCCATGTCATTAGAGAAGATGTTTTTGAAGACACAAAACAACTTTTGAATTCTACACTTCGGAGGAAAATAACCTAAAGTCTTTGACGCTATCTTTTTACCCTTTTTATTCTTTGTCTCCCCACTGTGTGCATCTATTTTCCATCTGGATGCACCACAGATTTACAAGAACCAAGTAAGCTATCCTTTTTCCAGTATAACATGTAATCATTAGTACAAGCATCAATCTTGTTGTAAGAAAGCCCAAGATCTCGAATTATCTTCATTACCTCATAATATGAACTTGGTAAATTGGCCCGTCAGGCAATAACTCATCTTTTAATATTTTCAGTAGCATGGTAAATGACTCATTACTCCAATGATCCATACTTTTGACATGAAGCAATTTAATCAAGGATGAAAGCTTTGAGGCCTTTGATTTTTGGTATAGTGGCTGCTCAAAATCCTTTAGAAGGCTGTAAAATTATTTTGCTTCAACATTTGGTTCCTTTTAAAATATATCATCACAATTGGTGTGGCTAGCTTCTTCATCAACATTAGGATATAAAACTTTCAACAATTCTTCTAATTCATCTTCACTCTCACACTCATCTACTTCATCACCATCTTCATCTTTAGAGTCTAACACTGGTTCACCTAAATGTTCCCCATGGTGATACCAAAAAGTATAATTTTGAACTATTCCACGTACTTTCAAATGTGTGTCAATCATCTCACGAGTTCCTAATGTTGTATTACAACATTTGTAACATGGACATCGAATTTCACATTCATCTCCTTTTCCTCGAAAAGCATAATCTATGAACTCACTCACCCCGTCTAAGTAGATTTTATCCACACGATTATTAAGATAAAGTTCATCCATTGCTTATTAGGTCCCATAACCTTAGAGAGTACATAAAAAATAGATTAAGAATATGTAAAGTATACAAGAATCATAAGATTTAAGTAACTCTTTTTACCATCAGATCCATATAACTAGGCAGCGGTGCTGGTCCAAAGATTGAGGAGGTGGACTAAGTTGTTGCCTCATATAATGGTTTTCATTTTATATATTTAGAGAACTGGAATTTTGTTTCAAAGATTCTACATATTACTTTTGTTAATAGTGAAAACTCTATGAATAGCTATTTCTTTATGCTATGAAATACAATCTTTTGTCGTAAAAATAAAAGAGTACTCTCTCAACTAGGTGTCCCAACTTGATAATCTTTCATTGATTGTTCCAATAAAAAATTTGACTATAGATAGTACTCCAACAACTAGAAATCCCAATGCAACAATCTTTTACTAATTACAAGAGAAGAAGTGTAACTGGAAGTCTTTTACTAACCTGATTATACAAGAGAAGAAGAAGATGAACAGTAACTGGAAGTCTGGAACAGAACAAATAGTAAAGAACCTTGGGAAAAGAAAGCAATCAACTCATCTAAGAGGAGGCGTACTTATAAAATAATAGTAGATGAAAATAAATTTGGACAAATTAGATGACCTGTCGTGCTTTCTTATTTTGGATCACTGATTGAGCGATGACTTTTCTTAGAATAAAATATATAATCCAAGCTAAAATATAGCATACTATAAGGAAATAAGTCATGTTGTCTGGAAATGTATCATAACACGACTAAGTAGCAACCTCATCCTAGGAAAACAATTCATTAAACAAAGATGCAATGACCATCTCACCTGCGACCCCTGTTTTTAAATCACTAACTGCCTATTATGGATGGTTCAAAAACTTATGCATTAAGGATGCAACCGGTGAGCTACTGTTCAACATAATTTTCAAAATTGGAATCATTTATTGAAACTAGATATGTTGCATAACTTATAAATTAGATCACCTAATATTGGGTTCCTGGTAATCACTAAGGCTTGGGAGTAGAGATTTCCTGAAACTCATTTCATAAGAAGCTTCTATTGTAGCAGGGACTCATAACAGTAAGATAAAGAAATATGATCAAATTTCAATATAGCAACATCATTCTTTAAAGATCAAAATGACTTACAAGTTGGACCATTTATCAAATCGAACTTACACAACCATGTTTGAATCAAAATAAACACATTTCTTGTGAAGAACAATACTACTACGAGATAGCTTCGAAAACAACTCAATTTATCTTAACAAGAATGAGCAGCTAAAAATAAAATATAATTAGAACTCAAACTTCAAAATATGATCCTGAGACGACAAGGTAAGATTACGAAACAGTGATTAGTATCTCTAATTCATTATTCAAAGTGCTAAAGTGTTAAACTTTTGGAACATAGCATGTTAAAGTGTTAAAGTGCTAAAGTGTTAAATTTTTGTTGTTAGCAGGTGCTTCATTGGAAATGGGGCGGGGCAGGGTAGGGCTTAATTTTGTAGGGCAATCTACTTCAAAATGCTAAATGGGGCAGGGTAGGGTGGGTCACAATATTAATAGGTTAAAGGCTTTCTCTGCCCTAACCCGCCCTATATACATCCCTAACCAATACAGAGACTCTTTATGTTGTATAATCAACAACTGATCTATCAAGAATCGGATAACTCTTCATAGAAGGGAATTTGTTCTCTATTGATGAACGAAAATCATGAAGTAGAGAAGAACAGGGAATGATTGCGTCTTAGTTTTTTTTCTAAGAACAATAATATTTTATACGTATAATGATTCTTCAAACACACAATATACTACAAAATTGAATCAGTTAAAATCTGAACATAATAAAATAAGAAAATAGGGTAAAGTTGAGCGATGGATTAGATAGCAGAAAAAAGAAAAGAAGAAGAGATAGCATACTTGAAATTTGCAGATCTGAGAGTTTTTGAGAGAAATCAGAGAGTTTATTTTAGGTTTTAGAAAAAAAATGTTCTGGTGCCTACTTTTTAATAGAACACAGAAAATTTAATTTTTTAGTGATTTTTTTAAAATGTTTTGGCAGCACACTCTCCATAAGGTTCTCAAATACAATTGGGACTAGTTATTAATTTTATTTAGGACTAGATTTTACACCTTCACAATAAAATAGAACTTTAAAGACGGGAGTATAATCTTGTCCCAATATATGTACTTTTAGCGATGGGATTATCTACTGGTCCCTAACTATTGGTCATAAATAACCCCTTTTCTTGTAGTTCGGCCCCTCCCGCTCCTCAAGCTCCTCAAGGTGGAGGGGCAGCCCAAGATAAATTCTTGGATGTTATTACAATGTTGGCTCATGCTATGACCAACCAAATTCACCAAGGGGTCCACGCCCCTCATGCTCCCACTCCGGCTTTTAGGGTGAGTGATTTCACTAGAATGAACCCACCGGAGTTCAACGGATCCAAACCGGATGAGGATCCCCATGAGTTCATCGATGAGGTGTACAAAGTGCTATCTACTATGGGAGTCAATTGGGAGGAGAAAGCGGAGTTAGTAGCCTACAGACTAAAAGGTGTAACCCAAATTTGGTTTACACAATGAAAGTTTGAGAAGAGAGATGATAATGTTATTCCTTGGGATGAGTTCAAAGTCGCATTCCTATATCGGTTCTTTCCTATCGAGTTAAGGGAGGCTGAAATGACGGAGTTTATGAACCTTGATCAAGGTTCCATGAGTGTGAGGGAGTATGCCCTCAAGTTCAACCCACTCTCCAAGTGTACTCCACAATTAGTTGTCGTGACGAGATCAAGAATGAACAAATTTGTGTCAGGAGTGTCTAACTTAGTTAATGAGGAGTGTCTTATCACCAGTGTTAGTGGGCGATAAGGAGTTTTCCCATCTCATGACATCCGCTAAGCAACTAGAAGGTGAAAAGCTTAGAAAAAGAAGAAGTGGTGAGTCCAAGAGGGCTCATTTTGAAGATAGATTCCAAAGTTCCAGGGGTGTCCGATTTCCTCAAGGCCACAAGTTCCAAGGCCAAGGGTCTTCCAATACTCCTAATAAGAGATTTGCTAATGATAATCAAAGATTCCAAGGTGTTGGTGGTGGGGTTCCTAACCCTATATGTCAAAGGTGAGGTAGGAACCACAATGGCCCATGTTTTAGAAACTCTAATGTTTGTTTTGGTTTTGGTGAAGTGGGTCATAAGGTGATTGACTGTCCTCATGCTCAAAATAAAGGTAGAGATGGTCGTCTACAAGGCCAAGGTACAAATGTAGATCAAACTAAAAGAGGAGGCCAACAAGGGAGTGCTCCAAAGCAAAATAGATTCTATGCTCTTCAAGGGAGGCAAGGGGTGGATGAGGTGTCTGATGTCGTCAGTGGCAAGTTAAAGGTTTTTTATTTTGATGTGTTTGCATTGTTAGACCAGGGTGACACTCTTTCTTTTATTAGTCTATTTGTTGCCAAAAAGCTTCATGTTAGTCTTGAATTGTTGTGCGAACCTTATAAAGTGTCAACCCCTGTTGGTGAGTCCATTGTTGCTAAAAGAGTCTATAGAAATTGTCATGTGTTCATATTGCATAAAATCTTGCCTTTTGATTTTGTTGAGTTAGATATGGTGGATTTTGATATCATTCTTGGGATAGATTTGTTACATGCATATTAGTCTTCTACTGATTGTAGAACCTGTAAGGTTAAATTTCAATTCCCTAATGAGCCCGTCCTTGAGTGGGAGAGTCGTGATGTGGTGTTCAAGGGTAGATTAATTTCTTGCCTTAAATCCTAAAAGTTGATTTCCAAGGGTTGTCTCTATCATCTCGTGAGGGTTAGGGATATTGAGTCCAAAGTCCTTCATATTGAGTCGGTTCCAGTGGCTAATGAGTTTCTTGATATCTTTCTCAATGAGCATCCCGATGTCCCTCCCGGAAGGGAAATAGACTTTGTTAAGAACTCCTTCCCGATAATTAACCCATTTATGTTCCCCTTATCGTATGGCCCCGACGGAGTCAAAAGAATTGAAGGAGCAACTGAGGAATTTGTTGGAAAAGGGTTTCACAAGGCCTAGTAAGTCACCTTTGGGTGCAGTGCTGTTATTTGTGAAGAAAAATTATGGTTCTCTTAGAATATGCATTGATTACCAGCAGCTTAATAGGGTTACCATAAAGAACAAGTATCCCCTACCAATGACTGATGACCTTTTTGATCAACTTCAAGGGGCTAGTCACTTTTCTAAGACTAATCTTAGGTTCGGGTATCACCAAGTGAAATTAAGGGAGTGTGACATTCCCAAGACATCTTTTCAGACTAGGTATGGGCACTTTGATTTTGTGGTTATGTCCTTTGGGTTGACTAATGCACCAGTTATATTTATAGATCTCATGAATAGGGTCTTTTAACCCTACTTTGACTTGTTTGTGGTGGTTTTTATTGATAATATCTTGATTTATTCTCATAGTAAGGAGGAGCATGTGAATCACTTGAGGGTGGTGTTGCAAATCTTGAGCGAGGAGAGGTTGTATGCTATATATGAAAAATGTGAGTTTTGGTTGAAAGAGGTTGCTTTTCTAGGGCATGTGGTGTCGGGTGATGGTATTAAGGTGGATCCTAAGAAGACGGAGGTGATTAGAAATTGGCCTAGACCTTTAAATCCATCGGACATTAGAAATTTCTTGGGTTTGGCGGGTTATTACCGAAGGTTTGCGAATAGCTTCTCTTCTATTACTTCTCTTATTACTAAATTGACCCAAAAGAAGGCAAAATTTATGTGGACCGATGAATGTGAGAAAAGTTTTCAAACTTTGAAAGATAAGCTTATCTTCGCTCGTATCTTGTCTCTACCGGAAGGGTTGGAAGGATTTGTGGTGTATTGTGGTGCCTCACGAATTTGTTTGGGGTGTGTTTTGATGCAAAATGGTAAGGTGATATCATATGCCTCAAGTCAACTTAAGGTACATGAGAAGACTTATCCTACCCATGATCTTGAATTGGCGGCTGTAGTGTTTTCTTTGAAAATTTGGCATCACCACTTGTATGGGGTTCATGTTGATGTGTTTACCGACCACAAGAGTTCCAATATATGTTCACCCAAAAAGATCTTAACTTGAAACAAAGAAGGTGGTTAGATCTCCTTAAAGATAATGATATAAGTGTGCATTATCATCCCAACAAAGCTAATATTGTGGCTGATGCTCTAAGTAGGGTATCTATGGGTAGTCTAGCTCATGTTGATGATGGTGGCAAAGAGGTGGCTAGAGAAGTTCACCAGTTGGCTAGATTGTGGGTTAGGTTGGATGAAGTTGACAATGGTGGTATAGTGGTTGTTGATGGTACCAAGTCTTTCTTGAATGAGGAGGTAAAGGCAAAACAAGATCTTGACCCTACCTTGCTAGAGTTGAATGACTTGGTGAAAGATAGTAAGGTGGAGGTTTTCTTCTAAGGGGGAGATGGTGCTCTTAGATACCAAGGTAGATTGTATGTGCCAAATGTGTATGACTTGAGGTAATTGATCTTGAAGGAGGCCCATAACTCATCCTATTCCATTCAACCCAGTTCTATAAAGATGTATAGAGACTTGAAGGAGGTGTATTGATGGGCTAGTATGAGAGGGATATTGCCAAGTTCATACCCGGATGTCACAAATTGCTAACAAGTGAATGCCGAACATCAAAGACTGGGTGGCCTAGCCCAAGATATAGAGATTTTTACTTGGAAGTGGAAAGAGATTAACATGAGTTTTGTGGTTGGATTGCCTAATACTAGGAAACATTTTGACTCTATTTGGGTTATTGTGGATAGAATGACAAAGTTAGCGCACTTCATATTGGGCAAAACCACTTATAGTGCCGAATATTACTCCAAGTTGTATATACATAGTTAGTTGGATTGCATGGGGTGCCTTTATCTATCATTTCAAATAGTGGTGCTCAATTCACTTTTAACTTTTGGAGGTCCTTCTAAAGAGGTCTTGGTACCAAGATTAAGGTTAGCATAACTTTTCATCCTCAAACGGATAGTCAAGCCGAGAAGACTATCCAAAATCTTGAGGATATGCTTAGAGATTGTGTTTTGGAGTTAAGGGTAGTTAGGATGAACATCTTCGACTCATTGAATTTGCTTACAATAATAGCTACCACTCAAGCATTGGTATGACTCTCTTTGAAGCTCTTTATGGTTGGCATTATAGATCCCCAGTTGGGTGGTTTGAAATGGGGGAAATCGCTATGCTATGTCCATATTTGGTCATGGAAGTCTTGGAGAAGGTGAGGTTAAGAGAGATATTGAAAACAACCCAAAGTAGACAAAAGTCCTACTCTGATGTGAGGAGAATAGATCTTGAGTTTAAGGTTGGTGATAGGTTTACTTGAAAGTGTCACCCATGAAGGGTGTTGTCCAGTTTTGCAATACGGTGAAATTAAGACCAAGGTTTTTAGGTACTTATAAAGTTTTGAGGAGAGTTGGTAAGGTCGCATATGAGTTGGAGTTGCCTATGGAGATGAATATGGTCCATCCCGTCTTCTATGTGTCCATGTTAAGAAAGTGTGTGGGTGGCCTAAGTGCTTTACTTCCCTTGGATGTTGTGGGTGTTGTAGAAGATAATTTAACTTATGAGGAGGTCCTGGTGGAGATTTTGGATAGACAAGTGAAGAGGTTGAGAAACAAAGATGTAGCTTCCGTCAAGGTCCTTAGGAGGAACCAACTAGTTGAAAGTGCCACATGGGAAGCCGAGCAGGACATGAAAAAGCGATATCCATATCTCTTCAACTCTACTCAAGCCGAAGGTACTAATTTAAGTCCCCTATATGATTTCAAGTCTTAAGTTTCAGCCCTCATGTCATTTTGCACGCATTCATGTACATGGTAACAAGTTTACGATGATTTTCGATATTCATATTGAGACTTTTTTAAAATGATGCTTAAATGTGTTTGTTGCGTTCATGCCAGGCTGAAGTCTTCATTATTACTTCTCTTATGCATATTTCTTTGACATTTGGGGACGAATGTTCCCAAGAGGGAGATATGGAAACGCCCCAAACATGTACTTTGGAAATGCTCATAATTATAGTTTCCATATATCTCAAAATCCATGTGTAATATCGAAAATTCAACTTCTTATTCTCGATTCGGGGGGGGGGTGGCAAAATTGAGTGGAAAATGGGTATTATGGCTAAGATTTTAGAGGACCCATAGCGAAAAATAATTTTCGCAAAATAGTGTCTATCCGCGCCCAGGCCGCGACGCATCTTGGGTTGCGGAATAGTACAAATTCTACCTTGACGTTAGGTCTGTGTCGCAGAACAGATACGGACCTATACAAATTTTTCCTTAATTTTTCCTATGGCGACCAAGGTTATTGGGTCAAATCCCATGCCCACTTATGCGTCAAAATACTCATACTTAGCCATTTTTCATCTTTATATCACTTAAAAGCTCACAAAATCTCTCCAAGACTTGACTAAATATGTCATTCAATTTTCAAGGTCTGACGACCCCAAAAAGTGCCAAAAATGTGCCTCAGAATGGCCAAAATTTTAGTTTTCATACATCTCAAAATGCATTTGTTATTTCAAAAATTTGACTTCGGATTCTTGTTCAGAGGGTCAAAATTAGGGGGATAAGGGTCTAACCATGATTTAAAAGCAAACATTTAGCAATTACGAAATTTCAAGAACGCGATTTCCAGAGAGGAATCCGCGTCACTTCCTTGGCGCGCCTCTGTACAAAATGGGCACTGTTTTTTTTTTAGTCTGTCCAAAATATTCAAGTGTTGGGCCCAAGTTTTTCCAAATGTGTTTTTATCTATACTTAGCCAAATTTCACCCTTATATCATCCTAAATATTTCCCAATATTCCTCAAAACACTTAGTCATATTATCACCGCCAAAACACAAGTCGAATATCCTCATCCCAAGCTAAGGTCTTCTTCAAGGTTCTTCTTCAAGATTCAAGTCTCCATCTCCAATCTTCACCAAGTTCATCTCTAAGCTAAGATATGTGGGTTTCTTTTGTGGGTTCTTTTCACACATGATATCGAAGCCTCCTTTTACTCAAATTGCATGATTTAAAGTTGATTTACAAATGAGACTTTCTTATTATGAAATTCATTGCACACTATGTTAAAGCTATTTAAAGTTGTGACTGTTTTGCTATGTTTTGAGCTATAAATCTTGGATCTATTGTAAGACTTGATGAGGGGTTTTGATGTATATGTCTTGAGGGTGTTTCAAGGTATTGATTAATTGTTTTACAATGGATTTTCTTGCATGATTTTATCTCTAAATTGTATGATTTTATACTACCATTTCACACCCTCTAACTGTTTGATAAAATGTCCGGATGTGGTTTCTTAAGTAGTTGAAGGTCCAAAGCATGAGATATGATATGAATGACTATATGATGAAGAAATGAGCTTATGTATATGATATACTCTATATAAAGTGTTGCGTCAGACCATACCCGATTAGGGGGAACAAGAGCCCGGGTAACCATGTTGGGCATTTATACTCATAAGCCATGAGAGGGGTTTATACTTCATCACCATGTTGATAAGGTGTGGTTATCATCAACCATGTGAGGGGTTTGTATCGTACAACCACCAAGGTATATATATCTTGAATAGCTAGCTTGGTCTCTTCTACACATATGATATCTTATATGAGCATGAGTTACTTAAAAATGTTTTACTCAAGCATTAACCATACACGTCATATTGTTATATTATGCCTATTGCTTAATATTATGCATTTTTATTATGATTCCTATCTATTATTGCATTGCATCATACACACTTAGTACATTCAAACGTACTAACGCAAATTCTTGCCTACATAATATGACCATGTAGGGATCAAAGCCCAAGTTGATCATCCTCCTCCTCCACGTGTCTAATTCGGTGCTATTCAAGCTAGTCTGTGAGTCCTCTACTTCGGAGACCTTAGTTTATGTTACTCTTATTATGTATGGAGATATTCTTCTTTATGTTCTATTTTGACTATGAAGATAAGCCCGATTGCTTGTCTTGGCCCCAGCTAAGTTCTATGTAGTAGAGGTATTGTTGGACAAGATATGTATCTACGTTATGAGCCTCGACTCTTTCATATCTTGACTATGATGTTATGCAAGATTTCCCATAGTCCCTTGCCCTTGTTTTCCAAACTTTTACATGTTACATAAGTAGTAATCTCTTTCCCTTAGTTCCAATTTCCCTTGTTTAAGTTTCTTGTGTCATTTTATATTGCTTCCGCGACAAAGGATGTGTAATGATATGCTAAGAGACTTATTTGGGATTCCTTTGGGTTCCCCCATTTGCCGGTCACGTCTAGGCCCTAGGCTTGGGTCGTGTCAAAGATGGTATCAGAACACTAGGTTGATAGATCCTCGGAGTACAACACACTATGTCGATCAGAGTCTTTTTCATGGTTATGTTGTGCACCACAACTATGAGTAGGAGGCTATGAGGTGTTCTAAGAAATGTTTCACTTCTTCATGATCTATGTCGTGCGATAGACTTAGATCCCATAGAGATTATTTCTAACCCCTGACTATTACATTCCAGGACATGTCTCAAGCTACTTAATATGGTGATAAGACGAATGCGGAGATTTATGATGCTCTATGGAAAGTGGACAAAGCGGCGGCGAAATTGGCACCTCACCTCGAGCAACACATGGGTGCTTCCGGGACTTCAAATGGTAAGAGAAGAGGCAGTGAGGCCAAGAGGTCCCGTGTTGGAGGAAAGTTCCAAAATCTCAAGAATAGAGGTGATGCTATGTGTCTAACATGTGGTACGGTTCATAGGGGACCATATTTCAAGGGCACCAATGCTTGTTTTGATTGCGGTGAAGTGGGACATAAGAGGAAGGATTGTCCTCATAGATGCACAAGAATTAAAGGGGGTGATGGTTTGATGACTAATGCCAAGTGTCAAAGGTGTGAGAGGTATCAATGTGACCCATACTTTAGGAAGACCATTGCTTGTTATGGATATAATGAAGTGGGTCACAAGCTAGTGGATTGTCCATGCATCCAGGGGAAGTATAAGGGTGGTCGACTTTTGGATCGAGGTGTTCAGATTGATCAAGTGGCTCAAGGAGGGGATGAGGTGTCCAATGCTATTACCGATAAGTTAAAGTTTCCTCGACTTTGATGTATGTACATTGTTGGAGCTGGTGTGCGCCATTGTTTATTTCTTTATTCTTTTGGTTACTAGTGGGTCTTCTTGTGTGCCTAAGTTATTGTGTGTAACTTGGTTTCTATATAGCATTAGGTCGTGCTTGCAGCTTGTTGGAGCTGTTGTGGTGGATTTTGATGACATACTAGGGATGGATTTGTTGTTAAATTGTAGCAAGGGAGGTAGGTCCATTTCTTGTCATAAGGTACAATTGGTCTCTAAGGGTTCGCATTTACCATCTTGTGAGGATTGGAGGTATTGAACCTAAGTTGCTTTGTTTATAGAATTGTTATTGCTGGTAGATGAGGTCTTGAATATCCCTTTCTAATATTTTGGGTTTGAGGTAGTGTCTTTTAGTTTGACTAGTGCGCCGGTTATACTAACAAGTCTAATGAATAGGATCTTTTAGACCCTACTCTAATAGGCTTATGGTGGTTTTGGTGATGATATGATGGTTTTTGTTCCCTAATAAGGTAGTGCATATGAGTCTTTTGAGGGTAGTACAATAAAGCTTAAGGAAGAAGGTTGGATGTTAAATAGGAGGAATGGGGAATTTGGTTGAAAGAAGTTGCCTTCCTAGGTCATGTGATGTCGGGTGATGGTATTAGGGTGAACCCTAGTAAGATGAAGGTGATTAGAGATTAGCCTAGACCTTGACTTGTTTGGGTTGGGAGCTTATTGGGGCTTTGTGGGCTATTACCGTGTTTTATGAATAAGTTCTCTTCTATTGTTTCTCCTAGAACTTAGTTGACCCTAAGTAAGGCCAATGTTGTGACCAATGTTTTGAGTGGGCTGATCTAATAGGTCTGGGAGTTAATATTTCTTGTGTTATTCCTTGGTGCTAGTAGGATTCATATGTATGAGGGTTGATCCTTGATTCCTTCCAATCGAGGAGACCTAAAACTATTTTCAAGAAACCTACATGGATTTTGCTTACTTTAATTTGGGTTTTTGAATATTATGATTCTAAAAATTCTATTGATTCATGGGTAGTTTATTTGATGATTTTAATATGATTTAAACCATTATATGAGGATTTACTTTTTGAGTTTATGAAATTATAAGCATGCATGCCCCCTTTTTGAATTATTTATGCTTGAAAGATTACTCTATGGATTTAAATGTCGAATTAATTATGTTTTCACTTCAATTTCATATTATAAATATTGATTTTAGATTGAGTCTTAATAACCCATGTCACTCCCTCATTGACCATAGCATATGCATTCATGTACATGGATTATTTTGAGAAATTATGTTATGGGCTAAGCCCAATTTTGTTTTATTGTACGAATTGGACAAAATGTTGGTTATGATAATAATGGATCATACATATGTCTTTGGATTTTGACTCATTGAGAATTTGGGGTGCTTCCACCATTTTGTGTATGAATGGGCTATTCCTATGCATGGATATTAGGGCTAAGAAATTATGATTTTGGCATTTGAGCCTAAGTATGAATTATTGTGAATGGCGTTTGGCTTTTAAGCCCAATTGTGCATTGAAATGATTTGGAAAGAAAAATGACTATTGCCTCTTTGAAAGTATGTATATGTGTATTATAAGTATTCTTGTGGGATGATTACTTAGCACCGATGGATTGAGAGGGGGGGTGTCAATGAGGGTTGCCCTATTTTCTTGTTGCATAGAGCCTTGTCTTCTGATCTTGGTTGAACTTAGCTTGATGGGTTGGAGGTCTTGTAGCAGTTTAGGCTACTTGCATAGAATGCTTCCAATGAGTGTAGAACACGTAAGCTTGTAATATGATAGTTAAGGATGGTTGATCTATTTGGTAAACTACAATGGGGTAGTCACTTCCCTAGGGTTGATTTGAGGTTCGGGTTTTGTTCTCAAGTGTGGAGGAGGGTAGGTGATATCCCTAAGTGCCCTTTTGAACTAAGAATGAGCATTTTTATTATTGGTGGAGTTTTTAGGTGGGCTTGTGCACTGGTTGTGTCTATTGGGTTTCATGAATAGGGTCTTAAAACCCTACCTTGGTATGTTTGTGATGCTCTCTAGCGATGAGGTATTGATATGTTTAGAGCTTGTGAATTATTCGGGGGTAGTATTGCAAGTCTTGGAGGATGAGAGGTTGTTTTCTAGATATGATAGGTGTGCATTGTGGATTAAAGGTGGTTAGAATTCTTTAAGGATTATGGTATGAGTGTGCATTAGTTTCTCCGGTAGGGCTAGTGTTGTTATTGGTGCTCTAGGTAGTCTAGTGTATGTGGATAATGGTGGCAAGGAATTGACTAGTGGGGTCCATAGTTTGGCTAAATTGAGGGATTATGTTGAAGGAAGTTGAGCATGGTGGTGTAGTATTCTTGATGGTTCCAAATCTTCTTTGATTGGAGAGGTCTAGATTAAGCAAGGCCTTGATTTCGTCTTATTAGGTTGGAAGTTTTGGGTGAAGAGATGGTAGAGTGGTGGTTATCTCCCCGGGGGGGGGGGGGGGGGGGGGGGGGGGGGGGGTT
>JAABOM020001044.1:0-60556 GCA_011800125.2 Solanum clarkiae
ATATTACTAAAGTTTTTGGAACTTATTTTATGCATATGTTTCTCACGACTCTGCTCGTGCCATGTTTGGTCTCGTTCGCCGGTTCCCGGGACGGTTATTTCGTGCGTATGTATGGTTATATGTATGTGTGTATATATTCTGATGTAGGTTGGATACGGCGGGTCGGTTTGCCCATGGGCCGGCTTGCTTAGTTTGGGGGCATACGGAGCTGGGCTTGGGATGACATCATGATGTGGTGGGTGCTGGGCCTCATTCGCCCCGGCTTACTGGAGCGCTTGGCCTCGTTCGCCTCGGCTCTATAAACGGGCATGATGACTTTTACACATTACGATACGTGAATGCTTGGCACTGTCGCCCTGGTTCACCTATCCTATGACGTGAGCACTGGGCCTCGTTCGCCTCGGCTCACTTATGCATGGGTTGGTTGGGATTTGTGTTGGGAAGGTTGGAGATGTGAAATTTCTAGTGTTAGGCTGTGGGATGGCGCGAGTTGGGGAGGTCGCCATAATTCCCGTCCGATACGCATTATTTCGATGTTTTAAATAAAGATTTACTTTGATGATTGCATACAGGTTTGACTCATGTATCTTATTTGGATTATTACTTTCACTTACATTTCATACTTCCCGCTTTACATACTTGGTACGTATGTCGTACTGACTCCCTTCCATTTGAGGGCTGCGTTCATGCCCGCAGGTACCGATGTACAGGGTAGAGAGCCCTCTGCTTAGGATTTCCGCGCCTACCGTTGAAGTGCTCCATTTGCCTCAAGAGCAGTCTGTTGGTACATATATGTTTCTTTATTTTTCTGTACTTGATATTTATGTACATTCGAGGGTATAACGGGGCCCTGTCCCATCTTATGATTCTGTTTGTCTATATAGAGGTCTGTGGATACGTGTGGGTATGGGATACTATGTTAGATCTTCTTCTGTATGTATGATACCCGTGTTGGGCGGTTTTACCGAAGCGGTGACCTTCTCGGCCCGCAATTGTATGTATGTATATAGCTAGACGTTTATTATGCTGGGATTTTCTGTTGCAGTATTGGGATAGTTAGTAAAACAGAGGGAACTCTGTCGAAATTTCTGTAAAATTTGGTAGCTAATTTAATTGTGAGTCAGGTTTGGTATCGTTCGGGTGCCCAATTGACACCAGTCACGACCCCTGGGTTGGGTCGTGACAGAAGTGGTTAACAAAATCAGCTCATTTCCTTCCAGTCCGGACAACCTACTCGGCTGAGAACTACGCCAGATTATATATAAAAGAGATTGTACGCTTTCACGGTGTTCCTATGTCTATTTTCTCCGATAGAGGTGCCCAGTTCACGGCGAATTTCTGGCGATCATTTCAAGCAGGTTTGGGGACGCAGGTAAGTCTTAGCACAACCTTCCACCCCCAGTCCAACGGTCAAGCCGAGCCACTATCCAGATGGTAGAAGATATGTTACGAGCCTGGGTGATGGACTTCCATGGTAGCTGGGATGAACACTTACCGTTGATTGAATTTGCATACAATAACAGTTACCATTCCAGCATTCAGATGGCACCACATGAGGCTTTGTATGGAAAAAAATGTCAATCCCCGATCGGATGGTTCAAAGTTGGAGAAGCAGAGTTGATTGGCCCATACGTAATCCAGCAAGCTGTGGATAAGGTAAAATTGATTCGGGAGCGGTTATTAGCAACTTTCAAACCTTGAAGGAGAAATTGACTACAACTCCAGTTCTGACTGTGCCTGATGGTCCAGACGGGTATGTGGTGCATTGTGATGCTTCTCATATAGGATTGGGGTGTGTATTAATGCAACACGACAAAGCGGACAATACCTCGCAGTGTTAGGGCAGATCGTTACAGTATTTCATACATCAAGAATTTTATGGCATATCGTTATATACTCGTCTTTGGATATACATCTCTCTTTTTGTATTATGTGCCCTTCCACCTAACATTGGATGCAGGTTTGACAAGTCACATGCATTGCATGCCTGCATACTTAGTACATTCAAATGTGCTAACACATACTTTTGCTTCCATGATCTCACCATGTAGGGACCAGAGACTACTTCATCTACCATTGGACAACTAGAGCTGATTTGAGATATTTATTATGGTGAGTCCTATCATCTAAGGACAAGCCACCGTTCCTCTACCTTATGTTTCTTTTGCTTATGTTATCTTTACTTTGAGGGTCATCCTAAGACATGTCTTGGCCACTGTCCCATCTTATGACTAGAAGCATTGTTGGACATCTTGTAGACTCTTGCACGGATATATGCTATGTGTTGTATTTGGAGTTCATCAGTATGGTTATCTATTTGATATGGCTAATATAGATTGATTTAAGTATGTATGTTTTGATGGGAAATGTGAAAGATCCTAAGTCCCGAATTGCCCCCATAGAGTGTGTCATACTTACCTGTCCCTTAGTTCTTATATGCTTTGTGCAATGTAAATCCATGTTAATTCCTTTCCCTATGACGTCCCCATAGCGTGAGTCCTATTTTCCTGTCCCTTAGAACTATGTGTTTACTATTTGTATACGCTTACAAATCAATGATATGAATATGGATACTTTGAGGCTTGTTTGGGGACTCTCGGGTTCCCATTCGCCGTGTCACTCCTAGATTCTAGGTCTGGGTTGTGACAATACTATATTTATCTTTTATATTCTACCAACAAAAATTGTGGTGGAGTATAAGTTAGTATTCGTTCATCCTTAATCAGAAATGTCATGTTCGAGTCTTAGAAATAACCTTTTGTTGTTAGGAAGCATTTTAATCCTATTTTGGCACTTTTATAATTCAAATTTAATTGAATTCCATTGATAATACTAGATACCAAGTGAGGAAAAAAGCTTATTCTTTTTACACATATAATAATCAGGCATTTCTCAAAAGAATTTAAAGATAAGCTCAAAGATTATGACATTAGGCTAATCAATCCCCCTTCTTTTAGTGAAGAGCCCTTAATCTCCTAGATGTAAAAAATATTCAGCTGTTATCTATTTTATGTTCTCCACATATAAAATTTATCTTTATCTGTATTTTTTTTCCTATGCCATCAATTTGGATTTATTTAAGGTTGATAATCCTAAAACTTTTTGAAAGAAATGATTATTTGTCAATCAGATAAACTGTTCACTATTTTTCCTTGTAATACACGACGATGATTTTTTTTGTTCTGATGGCTTCAAATTAAAATATTAGGCTATTAACATCTTAAATAGAATGACACTGAATAAGAATCAGGGAGTAGTAAATATCAATAGAAGTTTTTAGTGAAGTAATTTTGAAATTTAATGAGAAGGACAATCAATTAATTTTCATCATAGAGCAATTTTCATATGCACTTGGTTTAATCTTTGTGCATCGTCCTTGTAGTTTCATAAATATTATTTACTTTTTTAATTAGTGATAATAGTTATGGTTGGAATTGAACTTATATGAATGTTGATACAGATGTCAAAGTTTTATTGTGATTTTATTTTACTGAGCTTTCTTAACTAACTACTTTATTAGAACCTTATAATAATGGACCAATGAAGATATCAATTTGTTTGAATGGTAAAATTACTTCCACCAAAAATAATTATATTCATTTTAATGTCATTTTTATGTTTATTTTTGCAATTTCCTTTTAGCGCATCTTAAAGGGTAAAAAATCGACACTTCCCATATTAAATGTAATAACTCATTACTATAGAATTCATCATTCTTCTAGATTAAAGAATTCCAATAAAGTTATCTAGTATTTCATTGAATCCCGGGGTAACTCGAATACGTAGAGACACTTCCTAACAAGATCTTTTCATACCGAAGTCTCGAACACAAGACCTTTGGTTAAGGATGGATGGATCATATTGTCATGACCTGGTCCCGGTCATGACGGCGCCTGCTAGGTCCCACCAACAGGCAAGCCAATTCCCAACCCAAGGGTACCTGTCCTAGCTTTAGTCCAAACCAAATCGGTACAACAATAATGTATATGCCGAAACTTATCCCGAACCTAGAAGTCAATTGTATAAGTCATTGTTCATGGTAGGCATAACCTCGAGCGCCAACTAAGTGCTATATTCAGTCTTTCTCAGATACCCCGAACCCCTGATAAGGTGCCCTGTAACATGTTTATGTCATATGGGCCCAACTCTACAGGCTCAACCAACAAACTGGAGCGCCATATCGATAACCGCCTAATAGGAAAAAAGTCAATTCTCCTAGAGGGTGATATCAATACCGAGGAAATTCGACATATTGCTCGATCCGTGTTTCAAAATCTTAAGGGATCACCATACTAAATCCCCCACTAATAAAAGGGACCTTCTACGACATCAATACTTGGCCTGGGATAAAAGAAATTCAGAATCCATACTCAAGTAAACCAGGGGCTATGCAAAACATCCAACACTGTATAACCATAACCCAAGTACCAGGCAATTCGGCAAAATGATCAATATTCCCACAGGCAAGCATAGCAAGGAATCTGTACAACAACATCCCAGCTAGCTAACAATCCTAAGAACTCCTCAGGTTGCAGTAGCTGGTAGCTTTGTCACGACCCGGACCTAGGTCCTAGACGTGACATGGCGAATGGAGAACCCAAAAAGACCCTAAACAAGCCTCTTAGCATATCATCACACATCCTTGATCGCGAAAGTAATTAAACATCAACAAGAGAACATAAAAATAAGGGTGAAAGGGGGCTAAGGGAATCTTTCATAACTTAAAACATACAAGAGTCAGGAGAGTCAGAGCTCAAAGCATCATCACATAACTTGTCCAACAACACCTCTAAACTTAGAATTGAACGGGGGCCAATACAACTTTTTGAGATCACCCTCATAGTCAAAGCATACAATAAAAGAAAGAGAGTTCTGGAATAACATAAGATCAAATGATATTGTCCTCGGAGTTGAGGACTCACCAAACTTTCTTCAAAGATAGTACTAGCCCCGTGAAGGAGAAAGATGATCAAGTGGGGCTCCAGTTTCTACATGATAACATCATATAGGCATAGAGTATGCATTATTACATTTGAAAGTACTAAGTATGTAGGACGAAATGCAACAAGAGATAGACAACATAATCAAAAGGCATAATCATAAGCAAGGGATATTATATTAGCAACATGACATGCATGAACAATGCTTGAAGTAAAATATTCTTAAAAAATAATCATACTTATATAACTTGTTTAACACAATAAGGTGACATGATTAGATCGTCCAAATACCTTGTACTAGAGGGTAAGAGATATAACATAGATCATAACCCCTTCTAGTAGATAATGGGTAGTACATGAGGGTAAAGAGATAGCATAGGTCATAACCCCTACATGTAAGCATGGAATGATAATAGCACATGAGGGTAGAAAGGTAGCATAGGTCATAACCTCTACATGTGAAAATGAGATAATACAAAATATTGAATTGCATGTGAGGGTGAGGCGTACCTCATAGTTCATTACCCCTTCTATGAGTATAAGAAATTGCATAACATCAAATTATACATGAGGGTAAGGTGTACAATATAGTTCATAACCCCTTCATATAAAAATAGACCTTGTGCTAGAGGGTAAGACATATAACATGGTTCATAACCCCATCTAATAGGCTTCATAATTCATAAGTGCATAACCCTTAGCATGAGGACTCAATAACTCATCAACAACCGAGACTTATATAAATCATGCAATTAAAAAGTTACTTAAATCATAAATAATGCAATAGATCATCAATAACTCAAGAACCCTAAATCGGACATTTTATCAAATACTTGGTGGGTGTGTAATGCTAGTATAAAATCATGCAATTCAAGCGTGAAATCATGCAAGAAAACTTGAAGTAAATCAACCCACCAACACTTGGTAATACTATCTTGAAAAATACTTGAAATCGCTCACCAAAACTCATCATAGATCTTAGATTCATAGCTCAAAACATACTTAAACAGTCACAATTTTATGAAACCCCAATATGGTTTACAACCAAATTCATAATGAGTAAGACCCATAAATATATCAACTTAGAAACAAGCAATTTATGTAAAAAAAAAAGGTTAGGCACCATAGGTGAAAGCATCCAATGATTGAAACCCATATACCTCAACGTTGGAGATTTCCTTAATTAACTTTTGAATGAAAATTTTAAGCTTGATTGAATTCCTTAAATTCTGGAATGAGTTTGGGACCCTTGATTTTGAGTGAAATATTTGTCTAAGTGTTAGAGAGGGTTCTAGGAAATGTCTTGTATGATATGAGGTTGAAAAATGACTAAGTATAGGTGTTTTTATGCATAGGAAGGTTTAGGCCCAAGACCCCAAAGCCTTAAGCCGAGACTGAAAAACTGGCAACAAAATACACTGCTCCGTGACAGGTCCGCATCGCGAAGTCAATATGATCAGTCTCTGGAAGTGAAATTTTTGTAAAAACAAAATTTTGCTACGGTTTATCTAAAATTCGAAGTAAGACCCATTTTCCACTCAATTTGCCTCTTGAGCAAGAATATGCATAGATTTTGAGATACATAAAAATTACGATTATGGGCATTTCCGGCACATGTTCAGGCACTTTTTGGGGTCATTTCAAGCTTAGCTAATAAAGCATCAATATCCTATCCAACAATAGACAACCTAACTAAACCTCCAGATATAACATTTATCTCACAATCCATTCACCGAAGAATTCGGGGAATCACGTATCAATATGATCGTCACAACAGAATCATAACCATAGAGGCACTAAGTGTAACTAAGGGTATTACTGATGGTTGGCTTCTCAAATACGATGTAGACAAGTATCAGACTACGCACTCCTATAGTCAAGTATCAAAAAGGTCATTTGTACAAATCACAAGGTTTGATCAAAATAAGAGGCTCGAACCATTTCTGGCCAAGGGGAAAGATGTCCGAGTAACGGTGATTTTGGAAGAATCGATCGTTCAAATATTCCAAATTGAATGGTCTTACATTAAGCCACCAACAAGGTATAATTATAACATAGGTGATAACTACTCAGAATCGCACCAGGTATACACACTTATCAACATCAGAAACCCAACAGGTCAAACCAGTAGGTAAGTAATCGACTACAGACACCCGGAAGGCACCAATTCTTAGCCTTACCTCAGTCACAACTTATCTCATCTTCAAGATATTGATTAAGAGTGCTCATAGCCCATATTACGTTTAACCAGTTACTGACATACAAATATACATATTACAGAACTCCATCCCCAACAACATATCTTATAGCATAATACATAGCCATCACCAATTAAGTATTGATCAAGAATCATGCCTCTTAGGCCTTTCTACATTCTTAATGGCTGTAATCTTCCTTATCTGGTTGTTAGAACTAGTGGGCATCTAGCCTCTACTCAACAGGCTCTGGGGACTGCTCCCTATCTGGGACTGACGATGCAACACTTGCCCTACTTGAAGTCTGCCTTTACGTGATATCAGCACGGAGGGACGAACAAAGAAAAATTCTCAGAAATCGTGGAACCATTAACAAGATGCATAATAGAATCAACAACATAGGAAAGTTCCTAAAGATCCCGTAAACTATTGCAGATAAGCCACGGATATCTCCGCACCCATCCACAGGGCTCTACTAGATGGTACCTCTATACAATTGAGACCAGTAAACCTTAAGCTTTGATACAATCTAATGAAATAAGTGTGTTTTTCTCCATTGCATACACTTTGCATTCTATGTCAACTTCAGCTTCTATCCTGAGAATCAATATGTATGTAGCCTGCCAAAGAAGATGTCGAGACTTCTCCTAAGATTGGTGTATCTTTTGGACTTAATAGCGTTCATGAATCACCTAATGAGGTAAGTATGGTTTTCTCCACTGCATACACTTTGCATTCTATATCAACTTCAGCTTCTATCCTAAGAATCAATATGTGTGTAGTCTGCCAAAGAAGATAACAGGACTTCTCCTAAGATTGGTGTATCTTCTGGACTCAAGAGCGATCTTGAATCACTGAATGAAGTAAGTGTGCCATTCCATATCAACTTTAGCTTTTATCCTAAGAATATGTGTAGCCTGCCTAAGAAGATGCCGGGACTTCTCCTAAGATTGGTGTATTTTCTGGATTTAAGAGCGTTCATGAATCACCTAATTAAGTAAGTGTGTTTTCTTTATCCTTAATAAGAAGTGTCATGTTCGAGTGTTAGATATAACTTTTTCTTGATAGGAAGCATTTTACTTCTAATTTGGCACTTTGTATCATCCAAATATAATTGAATTCCAACAATAATACTAGACACCAAGTGTGGAAAAACTATTCTTCTTTTTATACTTATAATAATTAGGCATTTCACAAAAGAATTTAAGAATGAGCTCAAAGATTAAGAAATTAGGTTCATCAATCCTCCATCTTTTAGTGGATAGCCCCTTAATCTCCTTGATGGAAAAAATATTCAGTTTCTATCTAATTTATGTTCTCCACATATAAAATATATTTATATTTGTACTTTATTTTCTTTATTCCAGTGCTTTCAATTTTGATTCATTTAAGGTTGATTTGCTAAAAATTTTTTAAGCGAACGATTATTTGTCAATCTGATGAATTTGTTTACTATTTTTCCTTTAGTACATGAGGATACTTTTTGTCACACTCCATAACTCTATCCTTCCATATACCTATGTTTCAAGTCTCATTATTATAGGTGGAAAGTGCATTAGGGTCACAAGAGACCACTAGTACTTAGTTGAGTTCAAAACCTTCCTATAAATTGAGTTTCTAATATTGTATTATGCAAGAGTCAACTTTAAAAGATCATAACTCTTAGCACACAAAGAATTAGGTAGTCCATGACCTACCTAATGAAGCCCTTTGAATTACCTTTCTAACGCAACTGGTTTCACCTCATTTGGAGTTCGGAGTCAAAAGTTATGCCCGTTTTATCGGAGACTATCAAGTGTAGAGTTGATCTACGAAACCCCTTTATGGGCTGTAAAATGAATTATGGCCATTCTATTAATTTGTGGGAAAAAGTCCTGAAACTTCAATTTTTGATCCCTGACTTTACAGACTTATCTACGGGTCGTAGAACATTCTATGAGCTATAAAATGGGCTCATAAAATGAACCAGAATCTCCGAAACTAGGCCAACAGTTTACGGAAGGGTCCCCACTGGTCGTGGAACACTTTACAGGCCGTAAATGGTCCTGTAGATGACTTTTGATAGCTTTTTAAGAAAGGATATTTTGGTCTTTTTCCACCCTTTCAAAGCCTAGGATTGACCTTTTTACACCTAAATTGTAACACCCCCAAATATTTTCTACCTAGTTTAGAATGGATGTGCAAATAATGCTGATGAAATAACTGAGAAAAAGTGTAGAAGCAGGTTTGTGAGAGTCACTTATGACTCGTAGAGAGGTTCACAACTCATGGAATCGATTTTGTAGTAAATTCTAGTAACTCAAGTTTCAGGATCCTTCAGCTTAAGAGAGGAGGTTATGAATTATAAAACCCTTTATGACTCGTAGAGAGGGGTTTTGTGACACAGTGAGTCTAATTTTAGATTTCCCCCTGTTTATGAAAGGTTACGACTCGTAGAGTGGACTAAGACTCGTAGAAGAGGTCTCGTGATGATTTCTAGTAACTCTATTTATGGACTTCGATTCTACGAGAGGTGGTCTACGACTCGTAGAGTACTCTACGACTCATAGAGGGGGTAATGTAGACCTAGATGACAAATTTACTGAGGGATATTTTTGTCTTTTCTAGCTCCTTTTAATAAAACCATGATTGTTTTCAAGCTTGAATAAAGTCTTCAAACAAACCCTAGGTGTATTCATTAATCATTCTACACCTTGAGGAGTTCTTGAGAGCATTAGAGGGGAAGGAAGAAGCTAGGGTTTTCAACTCAAGAGTAAGGATCAACTGAGGTTCGATTGTTTCTTCTATTTTCAGGTATGTAAGGATTACCAAAGTTTGAAATTCCTTTCTTCACATTCCCCTTTCATCATCTTGAGTCAAGATTTGGAAAAGAGTTGAGATTTGAAAAATTATAATACCACGACACTAAATCCTTGCATTCATCATGAGGTCTTATTATATGATTGCTATATTGCATGAGTATTGATATGAGTTCTATATACATATTTCATACTTGATAGCATGAATCCTAAATCACATGATTTTATAAAATTCGATGATTGTCATTGAGTATTTAAGTTGAGTAACGTGAATATTTGAGTTGATTTAAATTTAGCATTTAGAGTTGAGCACAAGTTGATCATGATTGAGTATCAGAAGCATGTTGCATTGAGTCACGTATACCACTATATATGATTATCTTGCTTGCATTATATGATGAGCCAAATTTTTAAGTCTAAATGACCATTTGATTGCTTGCATTGATTGATTGAGTTGATGAGAAGTTGAGTTCGTTGATTGAGCATCGAGACTTGACTTGATGGATTGAGTATTAAGGATTGAGTTGATGGATAAGTTAAGCATATTTTAGTCTTGGGAGGAGTATTAAGCACAGATCGGGGGGCGAGTAAACTTCTACTTTAAACAATAGGACTACGTTGCCACCATAGGATAGTCGTCACAACAAGTTCTGGCGACTCTTGTCCTGTAAGTGGATATTTACTATGGATCCATGAGAGAGTTGATCACCCTTTTCCATTACAAGTTAAGGGCGGGCATGACAATAACGTCGAATTCATTGTGCACCAACAAACTATAGATGGTGGGATTGGATATCAGTTATGAGAAACTCCCAAGCAACACTAATTGAGCATGATATAATTTAAGCTTAGTCTATTTTACTAAGTATACTTTTAAAAGCATGATTTACTTTAAAACTTGCATTTACTAAGTCGAGCATGAGTAGTGGAGTCGAGATGAGTGAGTTGAGCCTTATCTTTTTTTAGCTATTTTACATACTAGCATATTCCATGTACTAACATCCATTTGGGTCTTCATAACCCTCCTTGCTTTTCGGAGGAGTCCTTTTATTTCTGATTTGACTTAGTTTTTTCTTTCTTTGACTTGAGGTGTCCATGGCCTATCATGGCACCATCTGGACTATTGAGTAGAGGCTTAATAGACACTGAGTAGAGGATTTGTTGAGTATTCTAATTTTTAACTTATTTTGCTTATAAACTATGATTCAGTAGAGCAAAGAATTCGAGAGTCCTAGGGAGTCTATCAAGCCGTGTCTGGTAGAGTCTTTTTTATAGGTGTGTTGTGCACCACAATTCATAGGCGAGAGGCTATAGGACATTAGGAATTTTTATCCTCTTTTTTATTTTGAGTTCATGGGATAGAGTTAAAACTCTACAAGACTCTTTTCTAACTCATACATTACATGCTTGCAGATCATCCCTTCTAGATGTACCGTAATCTAGAGATATGCTTCAGCTAGCAATGGTGAGAACCTTACTTCAGAGGTGCCTTCTCAGATCGAAATGAGGGGTCGAGGTCGACCGGCCAGAACTACTGGTATTCTTGTGAAACCTACTGGTCCACCTGCTCCTACTATAGAGGCTAGCTTCAGAGGAGCCATTTCCATGCTAACACAGTTGGTAGCTGCCCAAAGTGGGAACCAGGGTTCACAGATTCCTAGTTCAAGCTCTCATGATCTAACAACTGCCTCCAAACTGAGAGACTTTCTGAGAACGAACCCACCAGCCTTCACAGGGTCAAAGGTTGAGGAGAACCCTCAGAACTTCATTGTTAAGATATGGAAGGTGCTAAAAATCATGCATGCAATTGAGACTGAGGGAGTTGAGCTTGCTGCATATCAACTCAAGGATGTGGCTAATGTTTGATATAATCAGTGGAAAGAGAGTCGAGTTGATGATTCTGAGATCACTACATAGGAGGAGTTCGAGAGTGCTTTCCTCGATCACTTCTTCCCCCAGGAGTTGAGAGAGGTGAAGGTTGAGGAGTTTTTGAATCTGAAACTAGAGGGGATGACTATTATAGAGTACAACCTGAAGTTCGTCCAATTGTCCAAGTATGGCCCATAGATTGTTCAGGATATAAGAGCAAGGATGAGTAAATTCGTGTTTAGATTAGGTAAGTAGGTGAAGAGAGAGTGCAGGGTGGCATTATTGATTCTAGGTATGGATATCTCCAGGATGATGGTCTATGTCCAGTAAACTCAAGAAGATAAGAAGAAAGGTAGAGAGGAGCATCTGAGTAAGAAGGACAGATCAGCAGGGCCTGAGCCTACCCAGGCTAAGTAGGGTAAGGGAGATAAGTCCTACTTCTAAAAGTGGTCCTCTAGCTATGCGCCATCTTCAGCCAGTGCATTGACCCCGAGCTACATATATGATTTGAGGTCCCAAGCTTAGCCAAACTTTAGGGCACAAGGTGCACAATCTAAAGCAAGTGTGTCTCTAGGCTCTAAGGGGAAGCTACCTCTTGGGAAGTATGGCAAGATGCATCTGGGAGAATGTAGAGAGGGAGCGAATGGTTACTACAAGTGTGGTCAACCGAGCCATTTTCAGAGGGAGTGTTTGGTGTGGCGCAATAAGGCCCAGACTTCTACCATAGTACCACCAGCGAGAGGTAACCAGAGTGGTGCTGCACTAGGGGCAGGCGGTGGGACAAATCATCTGTATGCGATGGGGAACTGACAGGATCAAGAAGTTGCACTAGATGTTGTGACATTTATGCTTCGAATTTTTACCTTTTCTTTCTATGCTTTACTTAATTTGGGTGCAACTTGGGGTTTTTTTGACGCCATATGTGGCGAGTAGATTTGAGATTCTTTCTGAGTAGCTGCTTGAGCCATTTTTTGTTTCTACTCCTGTTAGTTAGTTCTTTTAAGTTGAGAGAATCTATAGAGATTGTATGGCGTCCATTTATCGAAGGGATACCCTTGTTGATTTGATTGAGTTAGAGATAGTCAATTTTGATGTGATCCTTTGTATGGATTGGCTTCACGTCTACTATGCCTTTATTGATTGCCGAACTCAGACTGTCAAATTTCAGCTTTTGAATGAGCCTGTTATTGAGTGGAAAGGAGATTCTATTGCACCAAGGGGTAAGTTCATTTCTTACCTCAAGGCCTGAAAACTAATCTCTAAATAATGTATCTACCACCTCATATGAGTCAAGTCTGACGATGTTGCGCCCTCTTCTCTTGAGTCTGTACCGATCGTGAGTGAGTTTCCTGATGTATTTCCTAAGGATCTACTAGGAGTCCCTCCTAATAGGGAGATCGACTTCGGAATTTATCTTCTCCCTAAGACCCAACCTATCTCTATTCTGCCATATAGAATGGCCCCTGCAGAGTTGAAAGAGTTAAAGGAGCAATTGAGGGATTTGTTACAGAAAGGATTCATAACGCCAAGTGTCTCTCCGTGGGTTCTCCGATCTTATTCGTGCGAAAGAAGGATGGTTCCCTTAGGATGTGTATTGACTATCGTCAGCTAAATAAGGTGACCATCAAGAATGAGTATCCCCTTCTGAGGATTGATGATTTGTTTGACCAACTTGAGGGTGCCACTATTTTATCTAAGATAGACCTTAGATCAGTCTATCACCAATTAAAAGTGAGGGAATGTGACATCCCAAAGATGGCTTTTCAAACTCAATATGGTTATTTCAAATTCTTGGTGATGTCTTTTGGGTTGACAAATACACCCGTAACCTTTATGGATTTGATGAACAGAGTATTCAGACAATATGTTGACATGTTCGTGATCGTGTTCATTAACGATATTTTGGTGTATTCTAGAGCTGAAGAGGAGCATGCCAATCACCTCAGCATCAATTTGCAAACGCTTAGAGATAATAAGTTATATGTAAAGTTTTCTAAGTGTGAGTTGTTGATTAAATAAATGGCTTTCTTGTGCTATATAATTTCAGGGGATGGCATTCAAGTAGATACTCAAAAGATTGAGGCGGTCAAGAACTGGCCAAGATCAACTTCACCGATGGATATAAGAAGTTTTTTGGGATTGGTTGGTTACTACCAGAGGTTTGTTGAGGGATTTTATTCCGTATCAGCACCCTTGACTAAATTGATATAGAAGAAGGTCAAGTTTAATGGTTCAACGAGTGTGAGAGAAGTTTCCAAGAGCTGAAAATGAGTTTAACTATTGCACCTAGTTAACCTTGCCTGGTGGAACAGATGGGTTTGTGATTTATTGTGATGCTTTAGGAGGGGGTGTGAGATGTGTGTTGATGCAGAAGGGAAAGGATGGTGCCTATGCTTCCAGACAACTTAAGGTGCATGAGCAGAACTATCCCACTCATGACTTGGAGTTGTTAGCAGTGGTGTTTACCTTCAAACTATGGTACCACTATTTATATGGAGAACATGTCGATGTATTCACTAACCATAAGGCCCTGCAATACGTCTTCACCCAGAAAGAGCTTAACTTGAGGAAGAGAAGATGGCTTGAGTTGCTCAAAAAGTATGACATGAGCACCCTCTACCACCCATGTAAAGCTAATATAGATGCTCATGCTCTTAGCAGGTTATCCATGGGATCCACTAGCCATGTGGAGGAGGAGAAGAGAGAGTTAGCCAAAGAGGTTCATAGACTGGATCAATTAAAAGTTCAACTTGTTAAATCAAGCGAATGAGGAGTTGTTGTGCGTAATGGGTCTGCATAATCTCTAGTAGTGGAGGTGAAAGAGAAATAAGATCAAGATGTTGTCCTATTACAATTGAAGGAGGATATGCATAAGCAGAAAGTGATGGCTTTCGCCAAAGGGGGAGATGGAGTATTGAAGTATCAAGGCAGATTGTGTGTCCCAGATGTTGATGGTGTTTCAGGGAGGATCATGGTAGATGCCTATAGTTCTAGGTATTTCATCCACCCAGGGTCTACTAAGATGTACCATGAGTTGAGGGAGTCTATTGGTGGAGTGGGATGAAGAAAGACATTGCCGAGTTTGTTTCCAAGTGCCCAAATTGCCAATAAGTTAAAGTTTAGCACCAAAGGCCATGTGGAGTAGCTTAGAACTTTGAGATTCTAGAGTGGAAGTAGGAGATGATCAACATGGACTTCATTACAGTGATAAAGAGGTCTTGCAGACAACATGATTTGATTTGGGTGATAGTCAATAGGATGACTAAATCTGCTCACTTCTTGGCAGTTAAGATGACTGACACTGCAGAGGATTATGCCCGGTTGTATATAAGGGAGATTGTTCGAATGGATGGAATCCCTTTTTCTATCATCTTGGATAGAGGATCTCAATTTACTGCCTAGTTTTGGAGGTCTTTTCATAATGGTTTGGGAACAAAGGTGCTCCTTAGCAAAACTTTCCACCCTCTGAAAGATGGCTAGGCAAAGCGCACCATTCAGACATTGGAGGATACGTTGAGGGCTATATCATTGACTTTAAAGGTAATTGGGATGACCACTTGCCTTTGACAGGGTTTGCTTACAACAATAATTTTCATACGAGCATTCATAAGGCCCCATATGAGGCACTTTATGAGGGAAGGTGTAGGTCGCTGATTGGATGGTTTGAGGTAGGTGAAGCAGAGTTGATTGGACCAGACTTGGTTCATCAAGCTATGGAGAAGGTGAAGATCATTTGAGAAAGATTGAGGACAGCACAGAGTCGACAAAAATCCTACACAGATGTAAGAAGAAGAGATTTAGAGTTTGAGGTCAATGATTTTTAGTGTATTTGAAACTGTCTCCCATGAAGGGTATGATGAGATTTGGAAAGAAAGGAAAGTTAAGCCCAAGGTATATTTTCCCTTATCAAATCATAAAGAGGGTGGGCATTGTGGCATATGAGTTAGGATTTTTGACAGATGCAACCTCTAAATCTCTTCTTCTTACATTTGTGTAAGAACCAAAGAGGTTGCATCTGTCAAATTATTGTGAAGGAACCAATTAGTAGAAGAAGCTACTTGGGAGGCGGAGGAGGACATGAAAGCCAAATATCCTTATTTATTCCTGCCTGCTAATGATGAGAGAGTTGATGGTAATGATTTCCCTCTAAATTCTTGAATTTCTATTCCTTGAGTCCTCCCTCCATTCTCCATGTGATAAATGATACGGTTCTAAAGACCGTGTAAGGATTGATGTGATTTGTTGAATGTTTGATTGTTTTACTTACTGAATGACTTGATTGATTGATGGCATGAATGAGATGAGAGCTAGCTGATAGTTAGAGTCCATAGGAAAATTCATGCCTTGACCTAAATCCCTATATTTCTCTCTATTCGAGGGCGAATGATCCCAAAAAGGAGATAATGTAACACCCCCTAATTCTCTCTACCTAGTTTGGAATGGATGAGCGGATGATGCTGATGAAATAACTGAAAAAAACTACAGAAGCAGGTTTATGAGAGTCACTTATGACTCGTAGAGAGGTTTATGACTCATGAAATGGGTTTCATAGTAAATTCCAGCAACTCAAGTTTCAGGACCCTTCAGTTTGCGAGTAGAGGTTACGACTCGTAAAACCCTTTATGACTTGTAGAGAAGGGTTTCATGAAAAATTCTAGTGATTCCAATTTCAAATTTTCCCTTATTTACTAAAGGTTGTCTACGACTCATAGATTGGACTATGACTCGTAGAAGAGGTCTCGTGCCAATTTCCAGTAACTCAGGTTTGCTGGACTTTCAATCTACTAGACGTGGTCTACAAATCGTAGACGTGGTCTTGTAGACCCAGATGACAGATTTATTAAGGGGTATTCTTGTCCTTTCTGGTTCCTTTCAATTAAAACCCTGGTCTTTTTTAGGCTTGAATAAAGTCTTGAAACATAACCTAGGTGTATTCACTAATCATTCTACACCTTGGGAAATTCTAGAGAGCATTGGAGGAGAAGGAAAAAGCTAGGGTTTTCAACTTAAGAGTAAGGATCAACTGAAGTTTGATTGTTTCTTCTATTTCTAGGTAGATAAGGCTTACCAGAGGGTGAAATTCCTTTCTTCACATGCCCCTTTCATCATCTTAAGTCAAGATCTCGAAAAGTGTTGAGATTTGAGAAATTCTAATACCATGACACTAAATCCCTGCATTCATCATGAGATCTTATTATACTACATGAGATAATTACTATATTGCATGAGTATTGATATGAGATTTATATATGTATTTTATACTTGATAGCATGAACCCTAAATCACATGATTTTATGAAATTTTTTGCTTGTCATTGAGTATTTAAGTTGAGCAATGTGAGTATTTGAGTTGATGTAAATTGAGCATTTAGAGTTAAGCACAAATTGAGCATGATTGAGTATGAGAAGCATGTTGCATTGAGTCACATATACCACTATATATGATTATCTTGCTTGCATTCTATGATGAGCTAAATTTCTGTCTAAATGATCATTTGAGTTTGAGCCGAGTTTGATTGCTTACATTTATTAATTGAGTTGACGAGAAACTGAGTTGATTGATTGAGCATCGAAATTTGAGTTGATGGATTGAGTATCCAGGATTGAGTTGATTGATAAGTTGAGCATATTTTAGTCTTGGAAGCAGTATTGAGCATCGAGCAGGAAGCGAGTAAACTTTTACTTTTACCTACAGTACTACATTCCTAGTGTAGGATAGTTGTTGACATCCAATTTTTTTCCTCCACAGTATAAATTAATCATCGAGCTTTTAATTTTAACAATTTGAAATAATTAGCTTTCTAAAATGCAAAAAGAATATTTTTTTCAAATAAATTTTATTTTATTTTATGAGTTTATTATTTTATAATTAATTTATTATTTCATGTTGTTAATATCAAAAGCTCTTGAATCAAATTTTATTTAAATCAATTAATTAATAAATCAAATTTTCAAAAAATCCAAGTCTAAGTCATTTTTTCCACAATTAACAATAGTCGTTACAACAAGTTCTGGCGACTCTTGTCCCGCAAGTGGACATTTACTATGGATCCATGAGAGAGTTGATCTCCCTTTTCTATGGCAAGTTAAGGGCGGGCGTGGCAATGACGTCGAATTCATTGTGCATCACCAAACTATAGGTGGTGGAATTGGATGTCCATTAAGAGAAACTCCCAAGCAACACTGATTGAGCAAGATATAATTAAAACTGAGTCTATTTTACTGAGTATACTTTTAACAGTATGATTTACTTTAAAACTTGCATGTACTGAGTCGAGCATGTATTGTGGAGTCGAGATGAGTGAGTTGAGCTTTATCTTTCTTGAGCTATTTTACGTACCAATATATTCCATGTATTGACATCCTTTTTGGCCTGCATCATTTTACTATGCAGATACAAGTGATAGAGAACTTCAGCCCGTGCATAGTTGAGGTACAGATAAGTACACTTCCAGAGTTGGTAAGCCCTCTTTGCTATCCAGAGGATCCCTTTTCTTTATGATTTGACTTAGTATTTTCTTTCTTTGACTAGAGGTATACATGGGCTGTCATGGCACCATCTAGACTGTTGAGCAGAGGCTTCATAGACACTGAGAAGAGGATTTGTTGAGCATGCTGTTTTTAAACTTATTTTGCTTATAAACTATGATTCAATAGAGTTGTATTATATATTATATGATGCCTTTATATTTGAGTTCTTCCACTGTTGAGTTGATGTGATGATGAGGCCAGGTGGATCTTTTGAGGAATCTACAATGGTTCTTCAAGTGCTGGCCATTCCAAGGGTACCCTCCCAAGGCGTGATATAAATAAAGCCCTAAACATGTCTGTTCAACTATTTTACACTAAATAACTCTCTCAAAACGTATAAGAAAGATTTCAAGAAAGAAAAGGGCTAGGGTTTGGAGACAAACCTAAGAATTCTTCCAATCTCTTTTAAGATTCAAAACTTCCAAGTATATAAGGCTAACCAAAACATAGATTATATTCTTCCATGTGCCCCATAACCTAGATTGATGGTGGTGTGAGTAAATATGGATGTTTCTCTAAGGGCTTTCTTAAAATATAATATATCTCTATATAATCTTGCATGAATTATTGTTTTTATGATTTAATTACTTGTATTTGATGATTTACCTTTCTACATGAACCCTAGCATAATTCCTTATTATTTTTATATATTTTACTTACATGAGCATGCATGAGTATAATTTGAGACTAAAGAGTATGAAAGTCCTAAATGCTTTAAATCTACCTTTGCTTTTCCTAGATGTTATGAGTTGGAGTGATGCATGATTGAGTACTTATGAGTCAAGAATTGTACCCCAAAAATGATGTAACCAAAGAGTTGATAGTTGATGTGATGAGTTGACTTGATAAATGTCTAATGAGACTAGATGAATGAGTTAACCATAGGTTTGATGTCTTATGAGCATATTGAGTCTTGGGAGGAGTATTGAGCACTGAATTGAGTGAGTAAGTCCAACTTGGACTCGATAACTACATAGCCGGCGTAGGAGAGGATTGAACCATAGAATCGTATGTTTCCTATTGTCCTCAAAAGAGGATTTGATGTTACTGATTAGATGTCCTATACCCTCGGTAGGATAATGGATGGATGTGGAAACGACATCACTTTGTTGTATCATCACTAGCTCATAGGTGATGGTAGTAGGTTAGAAAAACTCCTAAATATGTCTTGATAATACTCTGAATGGATGAGACGTAGATGATAAATGAGTAGTCATTGTCTAAATTGTATTCTTACTTTAGACTTTTGACCTGATGACTGAGCTTCCTATTTCTTGAGTTGAGCTATTTTAGTTGATGTTATTCTTTCTTTCTTTACATGCTTCTTTCAACTATTTTACATGCTCGTAAATTTCATGTACTGACGTCCATTTGGGCCCTATATCTTTTCATAATGCAGAGACAGGTACTAGCGATAATCAACAGGCGCCCCGTTGAGGACCTAATTGTTTTCAGGTGATTGGCGAGCCTTCCCCTACTTTCGGAGGACATTATGTTTTCATTTTAGCTTGAGCTAGAGCTATCTTATTCTATTTAGAGGTAGTTATGGGTCTGTCATTGGCACCAGTATTTAGATGTTTTAAAGGCTTCATAGACTAGATTTTTGAGTTTTGATTGGATGTGAAGTTGGCTAATTTTCTTTCATACTAGTCTTGCTTAGTTTATGGATGAGATGTTTGGTCTGTGGCCTTTATATATCATTTATCATTTCCTTTCATTACGTATTCTTATACGCTAATGTCTTCCACTATTAGAATATGATTGAACAAATATGATGAGGCCAAGTGGTTTGCTTAGGGGCTAACAATAGTCTCCAAGTGCCGGTTACGCCAAGGGTATCCTCATGTGGCATGACAAACTTGGTATCAGAGCGCAGTGTTCAAGAGTCCTAGGGGGTCTATAGAGTCGTGTCTAGTAGAGTCTTGTTTATGTGTATGTTGTGCACCACACTTCATAAGCAAGAGGTTATAGGACATTAGGAATTTTTTCACTTCCTTGTAATCAGAGTTTGTGCGATAGAGTTAAAGAAAACTCTATAAAGCTCTTTTCTAACTCATGCATTACGTTCTTGCAGATTATGCCTCCAAAACATATTGTGACCCAGAGGGATGCCTCATCCAAAAATGTTGGGAGTTCCACTTCAGAGGCACCTACTTAGATGGAAACGAGGGGTTGAGGTCGACCAGCCAAAGCTACTGATGTTCCACAGACACTGATGTGCTGTCAAATTACAACACATTTGGTTCCTAAAATGAAGGATTTTGTGAGTTCTTAAAGTGACTTTTTAGTGTTTTGATGTGGTTTTATGTTAATCTTGCAGAAAAGTTAGGTTGGCATGATTTTGAAGAAAAGTTGCAGATTTTTCAGAAGCATAGGCCATACGAGCCATCCTATGAGTCGTAGCTCACGCTACAAGTCGTAGGTAGTCTCGTAGAAGGAATCAAAGATCAAAATATCAGATCTGCCAAATAAAGGTCACCCTACGAGCCCAGCCTATGAGTCGTAAGACACACTATGACTCGTATAGTTGGACTCATAGCAAGAATCAGATAGCCAAATTGTTGGACCAAAAACTTAAGACCAAGACTACAATACCAACATACAAGTCATAGCTCGAGTAACGACTCATACCTATGGGTCATACCAGTTCAATCTAAGATGCCAAGGCCCTTATACAAGACCCTGTCTATGACTCGTAGGCCAACCTACGAGTCATAACTGCGATATTTATCAGATGCCAGCTATCTTTTCTGCATAATTCCTAAGGTTGTTTTGTAAATACTATAAATAGTTTAAGTTAGATTTTCGAAGTGAGTTCGAACAGTAGACCATTCTCCATTACATTTTGAAGCTCTTCTTAGATTTTTAGAGTACATTATTGTTCTCTTTGGGAAACCCGTTTTGGGAATTGCAAATCTTGCTTTGTACTCATTGTGGATCAATCAAGCTTGTGGGTTTGAAACTTATGGTTGCTATCTCCTTCATTGCTATTGGTGAAACTCTCAACTATGTCTAAACACCCACAACTTTGGGGTTGTGGGAACCATGGGTAGTTGACTTGAGATGACCTAGGTCTTGTTCATATCTATGATAGGGGTTTTGCATGTACTGTTTATTTCCATTCATGACTAATGTTGTTTGGTGGTGGCCAACACTAAATCCTACCTACTATCACGATCCCGACCAAGGTAGTGATAAATAGGAAAAAGGAAGTAGATGACAAGATTCGGTTGATATTTTCCTGTCTAATTGACCTAACCTGACCAAGGGGAGGTTGATTGGGACAATAGGTAATGGTTAGTTGGCACACCATGGTGGCCGACCAAGCACTACGGTGAAATTCAAACTTCACCTTCATAACAGGGCTGGAAGAACCTAAGTTACCATCCTGCATGAGATTCACCAATCAAAGTTATGTTACCTAGGATAATTGAGCCAATGAGCCATGGGAAACACAATTCCCAAGTTGTCCCCAAAATTGAGTGTTTTCCCAAATTTTAATTAGTGTTCATTTTATTTGTCTTCGAATCACAACAAACCCCGCCCTCATCTAGAGATTGTAGTTATAGATACTAGGAATGATTAGTAGTGAGATATTATTGTCAAGCTCTGTATTCCCTGTGGATTTGACCCTAACCTCAGTTAGGTTAATTACTGATAGCGACCGCTTTCTTATTGAAGTGTGACCATCATCAGACACCTACTGCTCCACCTGTTCCTACCACAGGATGACTTTAGAGGAGCTATCACCATGTTTACTAATTGGTAACTGCTTAGAGTGGGAATCGGAGTTCAAAGACTCCTAGTTCTAATCCTCTAGAGCCTACAGCTGCCACCTGAATGAGAGATTTTCTAAGGATGAACCCACCGATTTTCACTGGGTCAAAGGTTGAGGAAAACCCCCTGAACTTTATTGATAAGATGTGGAAAGTGTTGAAAGCTATGCATGCGACTGAGATAGAGGGAGTTGAACTTTCTTCCTATAAACTCAAGGATGTGGCAAATGTCTAGTACAATCAATGGGAAGAAAGCTGAGGTAAGGATATTGAGACTCCTATTTTAGATAAGTTTGAGGGTGCCTTTCTTGATCACTTCTTTCTATGAGAGTTGAGGGAAGTGAGGGTGGAGGAGTTTGTTAACTTGAAGCAAAAAGGGATGACTGTCAAAGAATATAACCTCAAATTCATGCATCTATCCAGATATGCTCTAGAGATGGTCCCCGATATGAGGTCGAAGATGAGAAAGTTTATATCCGGCTTGGGCAAGTATGTGAAATAGGAGTGCAAAGCGACATTGCCGATTCTGGACATGGACATCTCTAGGCTTATGATCTATGAACAACAACTTGAGGAGGACAAGAAGAGGGATAGGGAGGAGCACTTGAGCAAAAAGGCTAAGTCAGCAGGGCATGAGCCTAGCCAACATAAACAGAGTAAAGGGACTTGTCCTATTTTCTGAAGAGGTCTTCATACTATGCACCATCTTCAACAAGTGCAATAAGTCTGAGTAACAGGTATGACAGAAGTCACAAGGCTATCAAAATTATAGAGTTTAGGGTTCTCAATCCCAAGCTAGTGTGACTCAAGGTTCGAGGGGGAAACCACCATGTGGAAAGTGTGGTAAACTCCATCTAGGTGAGTGTCGTGAGGGCATAAATGCTTGCTATAGGTATGGATAGACTGGCCACTTCCAGAATGAGTGCGCAATGAGGAGGAGGGTTGATGGAGGTAATAAAGCTCAGTCTATAGCAGCACCACACAAAGGTGTCATAACTAATACGGGCAAGGGTACAAACCATCTATATGCGATGGGAAATCGATAGGATCTGGAAGTTGCACCAAATATTGTCACGGGTATGCATCGACTCTTTTCTTATGATGTATATGCTTTTCTTGACCCAGGTGCCACTTAATGATTTGTAACTCCATATGTGACTAGTAAGTTTGAGATCCTTTCTGAATGCCTTCTTGAGCCTTTTATTATTTTTACTCCTATTAGTGAGTCCATTCTAGCTGAAAGGATATACAGAGGTTGCACGTTGTCTATCTATCATAGAGATACTTTGGAAGACTTAGTTGAGTTAGATATGGTCGACTTTGATGTGATTCTTGACATGGATTGGCTACATACATGTTGTGCCTCTGTTGATTGTATAACCCAAACTGTCAAATTTCAGATTCCAAATAAGCCAATCATAGAGTGGAAGGGTGATTCTATTGCGCCTAAGAGTAAGTTTATTTCTTACCTTAAAGTCAGAAAGCTAATCACAAAGGGATGTATCTATCACATCGTACGAGTTAAGATTGATGATGTAGAGTCTCCATCTTTGGAGTCAATTCCAGTTGTCAATGAGTTTTCTCATGTCTTTGCTGATGATTTGCCTGGAGTCCCTCCTGATAGGGAGACCGACTTTAGGATTGATTTTCTCCCCGATACCCAGCCTATCTCTATTATGCCATTTAGAATGGCCCCGCCATAGTTGAAAAAGTTGAAAGAGCAGTTGAAAGATATCTAGGATAAGGGATTTATTAGGCTGAATGTCTCACCATGTGGTTCTCCGATCCAATTCATGTGAAAGAAAGATGGTTTTCTCAAGATGTGTATAGATTACTGCCAACTGAATAAGGTGACCATTAAGAACAAATATCCCCCTTTGATAGTTAACAATTAGTTTTACCAACTTTAGGGTGCCATTGTGTTCTCTAAGATAGACCTCAAATCAGGCTATCACCAGTTGAAAGTGAGAGAATATGACATCCCGAAGACTGCTTTTTGAACCTTTTATGTCACTTTGAATTTCTGCTAATGCCTTTCGGATTGACAAATGCTCCTGCCAGTTTCATGGACTTGATGAATAGAGTATTCAGAAAGTACCTTGATATGTTCATGATTGTGCTCATTAATGATATTTTAGTTTACTCCAGAGATGAGGAAGAGCATGCCGGTCACCTCCGAATTGATCTTCACACCCTCAGAGAAAGAGTTATATGCTAAATTCTCAATATATGAATTCTTGATTAAGTCATTGTCATTCTTGGGCCATGTTGTTTCAAGTGATGGTATTCGACTGGACATGCAGAAGATTGAGGTAGTTAAGACCTAGCCTAGACCCACCTCTCCAATTGACATAAGAAGTTTTCTGGGTTTGGTTGGTTACTAACACAGATTTGTCGAGGGATTCTCTTCTTTATCCTCACCATTGAATAAGCTGACTCAAAAGAAAGCTAAGTTTTCAATGAGTGTAAGAAGAGTTTTCAAGAGTTGAAAACCAGATTAATGACTGACCTAGTGTTGACTGTACTAGAGGCGACAAATGATTTTGTGATCTATTGTGATGCTTCTAGAGTGGGATAGGGATGTTTTTTGATGTAGAAAGGTAAGGTCCTAGCCTTTGTTTCCATTAGAGAGGTAAGGTCCTAGCCTTTGTTTCCATACAACTCAAGAACCATGAGAAGAACTATCAAACCCATGACTTAGAATTGGTTGCAGTGGTGTTTCCACTCAAGATTTGGCACCACTACTTATATGGATCACATGTTGATGAATTCACAGACCACAAGAGCCTGCAATATGTCTTTACCCAGAAAGAGCTTAACTTGAGGCAGAGAAGATGGCTTGAGTTGCTCAAAGACTACGACATGAGCATCCTCTGCCACCCCGATAAAGCTAATATAGTTATTGATGCTCTTAGCAGGTTATCCATGAGGAGCATTGCCCATGTGGAGGAAGAGAAAAAGGAATTGGAAAAAAAGGTTCATCAACTGGCACAATTGGGATTCAACTAGATGAATCTAGTGAAGGTGGAATAATATTATTGATGAACCTAGTGAAGGTGGAATACTATTGCATAATGGGTCTACATCATCCCTTATAGTGGAAGTGAAGGAGAAGCAAGATCGAGACCCTATCTTTAATTGAAGGAAGATGTGTCACGCCCCGAGCCTACAACCTAGACGTGACTGGCATTCGGGAACCATTGCTGGTCCCCAAGAGAACCCTTGGCCTGGCAGACTTACTCAACTGGAAACTTTACATGCATGTAGAAGCTTTACAAGATGAACCTTTTAAAATATTTAACAAAAACTCAAAGAATCCCAAATCAAGATTTATGCAAAGTCTTTTCATATAATTAGTAATAATGCTTAAAATGTCTGATTGGAAAGACTAGACCAACTCACTAATTCTGTCCATGAAACCTCTACTATACTGAGATAGGTGCCGCAACAAGACCCACAACTACTTAATTGTAAAAGAAAATACATAAACTAAACTGACTAGAGTTCTTTGAAAGCAAAGAGGTCTCACCAATTGCCTCTGAAAGCTATCATACTGAATATTTGCTATAATGTGGATACCTGAATCTGTATCATAAAATGATGCAGTGCCAAAGGAGTCAGTACATGGAATGTACGATATGTAAAATGGCCAAAACAGGGAAACTCAGGATTAAATGCTCAAAATCATAGGCTTAATGTTGAACATAATTCAATAACATAAATAATGCATTATAGCAAAATATCTGATTTAATGCATAAGTAAATGCAATTATACCTGTGTCTGAAAATAATATATAATATAGCTTGGAGAGTTTCTCTAACCGACAACCATCACTATAAGCTTCGTGATGATACAACGTCTTTCCCATGCTGCTAGAGCCATCCCATACTATGTCGGGGCAAGGAACGAAAACTAGGGGAGTGGATCCATCCCAAAACTGGGCCATCTCAGTGTTAGTGAGGAGTTGTACATCTGGTACAATCTTGTCCTACGCTGGCTACATAGTTTATGGGGTTGGAGTTATCTGCACTCGTACCCACACTGGTGCTCAATACTACTCCTAAAACATTCACTATTCTCATTAACTGTAAAAATGTCCCTTTTAAGGGGAAAACTGAAAATCTGCTATTTGGATCCTTGCTCGACATTTATCCTATAAACTATTTTTCTGTCTTAGAACTGATAATGCTTTCTTTAAAGAGAGAAAATAGGCATGCTCTTTACTTAATAAATAATGCATTTGGAACTGTAAGTTTTCTCGAACTCTGAAATTTATGAATGATGAATAGTAATGCTAAATACCTTAACCAACTGGACTGATCTTTCAAAACTGATATGCTATGCTCAAAAGATAGGTGTAGTAAATAAGCTACTTATATAATTCATGTTGTGGTACTTCTTGACACTTATTTATACTTTGGATTGGGTAACTTCTTAATACAATTAAAGTATGATAATGGAATGGTTATTAAAACTCGTTTAGGGTTCTTGTAAATGTAGTAATACTTCAGGAATTCAAGGAGATCTACTCAACGATAAAGGTGTTAGCATAACAATGATGGAACAATAAGGATTTTATGATAAGGTTCTAAAATTTCTCTGTAAGATCAAAGGACTAAAATCAGCTTGACTTTTGACTAGCAATTCTTGATAGTAATTATAGATTAGGCATGGAAATAAGGTTTTAGGTAGCCTTACATACTTGGAAATAGAAGAACAACCATAACTCAACGGATCACAGTCGAATAATTGGAAACCCTAGCTTCTCTCCTCTTTTCTTCGCTCATAGTCTTTTCAAGGACTTGGAAAGGACATAGAATAAAGTTTAAAACCCCCTTTATACTTAAAATGACCTATTTTGGTCATATATTAAGTCCTGGAGGGGTTTGGAAAGATCTAGAACGCCCCTCACGAAATTTGAAAAAAGTCAGTTTGGGGACGCGGGGTTCGCGATGCGGACTGCATATTTTTTTGGTATTTTTCACTGAAAATCCTCCGAATGAGCTTTCTAATCCCGTAGAAAATTTTTGGGGTAAAACCAAGTATTAGTCCGCGATGGAGACGCATCGCGCCCCTTTCATGCACCCTCACTGATTCGCGTTTTCGCATTAAAAAATTATCTTCTGATCCGGTTTGCTCTACAAATATACGACACTATTTTTCTACTCAAAGTTTCATTTTGATTGCATATCCAGCCTCGAATTTTCCATTGGAGCATGGGAAGACGCATTATGCGCACGTCTATCCTCTGGGGGTATTTTGATAATTTTATCGAGTGTTACATTATCTCTCCCCTTGGGATAATCAGTCCTCAAATGATGAGTAAAGGTGGATATTAATGTACGAATAGACTCAAGATGCATCTCAATACTCACATAAACCAATCAAACTTTCGACTCCTTATCAATCTTAACAATTCTCTATCCTGACTCGAGAATAGACATATCGACTCAAGAATAGATCTATTTAAGTCAAGGGTAAGAAAATTACCTTTAACATTGTCATCATCAGGAACGAATAATGATCAAGACTCCTCACAATACTCAACAAGAGTAGAGATATTCTCTTAGACATTTTCACCATCAAGCACGAATGAAATGTCGAAAGTCAATCAATTCGAATCATTTAAGTACTTTTTCGATCAGTTGTTCAAACTCAAGAAGGAAACAATCAACTCTAAGAAGGAATGAGGCCATCGATACGTAAGACTATATGTACAACTCTCAAGCTCAATGCCTCATCTCAATTATCCTCTTTTTCATTGCACTCTACTCCGTCAACTTAAGCTTGTATCTCCTATTCAACTCTCTACCTATCCACATCCTCTTATTAAATTCAAGCCTACTTCTAAGCCTCAAGGTGCTACTCTTAAGACAATCATATTCATACAAAGCTAATCCTCAATACTTAGCTTTATACTTCCACAGGGGCTTTCATTAAAAGATCACTAGTCCTTTTCACACTTCACTATCACGAAGTCTTCGGTAGTCTGTCATCAATACTCGCATAACAATAACCACGCATTCAAACCTATAGCTCTAACCACTCTCCCCAACTATGCTCTTCCTCTTGAGTTCTACACTTTATTAACTAAATCTTGTAACTCCTATTATCATCTAAGTCTTTTGCATACTCTTATCATTTTCAAGCCTAACTCAAAGTCACAAAGTGCTACCTGTAGGATAATCATACTTATGCCAATCTAATCCATAAGGATTATATTCTGCACTTCCAGAGAGACTTTCTTTTAGAGAATACTAATCCTTTACATCAACTTGGAATCCATTTTGAAAATCATCAATATCCTACAACTATCCCTCACTTAATAGCGATCACACATTCAAGCTTATCATTCTAATCACTTTATAGCTTCTTAGAGGGCAACATCATTTAAGAACTTTCATACTTACTTTAGCACCTCTAAACCCGCAATCTTATTAGCTCCTATATGGAGGCATAGCAATATCTTACCTATTTGTTACATATAACAAGATCTCATCTTTTTTTTTCTGTCTGCAACCCTAAATGAGATAGGAATACTATAATTGTCACTATAAGTACACCCATTCTCTTTCATCTGTCACAACTCATCTACTGTCAACATCGAAGGAAAGAATTATTAGCAGGGCTTAGAGTATAATATCATAAGCATGATTTATTTAAAAAATCTAATCAGAGAACATTTATAACATAATATGATGCCACTATGTTTTAGGGATCATCATTAGTTTATGGAACTGTGTATACTTTGAAGCTCAAGTCTTGTCTTGTGTAGTATAAGGCTAGAAACTACTAGTTCATGAGATAAGATCAGAATTGCTGAATGAAGTTATCACTTCTCACTTTAAGAGCTGAGCATCAACATGGATCAACATGAAGTGCATAGGTCTGAATCATGAGCATTGTACCCTTGCATGAGATAAGAATAAAGTATCATCATGATGAAGTATAAAGAATCTAAGATAGAAAAACATTGATGTGTCATTCTGATCAACTTAGCAGTATCAAAAGCTCAAGATCTACTTTGACTTATTACCTAAGAATCTCCCCCTTAGCTCAAAGGTCACCTCTCTAAGTCTATGCACTGATTCTCTTCACAAAGCTATAGGCACAACCCTCCACATGATTGGAGCACCACTATACACATAATAGTTATATCCTCCTATTAGTCAATACTCAAAGATAGAAACTTCTGCTAAAACTTCCTCCTGAGTGATATTCTTAACTTCCTTTTATCCTTGCAAGCACCAATCTATACCTATTGCTCTTATCGGCATCATAATTACCTTCTATGAATCTTATAATCTAACATATTCCTTTCTAGTCTGCTAACACCAATCATCTATGTTCACATACATTTGACTGAAGAGAACTGGGACTATAACGGGAGATTCCTAATTATCTATATTTATCTCCTTTGACCCAACTCTTAAGGATAATAGAGGATGTCTACATTATGCTACTCCACATTGGCAACTCAAATATACTATCTAGATTCTTGTAGTAGTCATAACTTAGAGCTTCGCACAATTTTACGCTATCATGGCTATACATCTTAAGCCTCTTGTATCCAATGAGCAATCCTAAATTCACTATTCCTACCAAAGGGGCACCTACACCACACTGATACATAACATTCCTTGAAAGTCAACATCTTAATCTCGAGTATACAATATGGGGAGCCTCTAGCAATTCTCCAATTAAGACTATCACTGTCACAATGTTTTCTCCCTTTTCACACTACTACTTAAAATTTAAACTTAGGGTCTATTACTATTGTTGGCACTACACACTCTTGTCATATCACACCAGCTCATGACTACTAGGTAAAATTTTAGAACCTAGTCCTATTAAAATCCCATGGAAAATACTTAATCAACACATCTCACACTATAGACTATCTTGGATATATATCTTAGGCCCTTCTCTTATCTAATGACTTGGCCTCAATTCACTATTTTCATCTAAGGATCACATATGCTGTACTCGTAACATCATATTTCTTTCAAGTCAATAGCTTAATTTCCTACTTATGCTATGTCAAGCCTACTAGACTAAATCTCCAACTAATAATGCCTCTCGCATCCTACTATCCCTCTTTTTTTTCATGATGCTCACTTAAAATTCAATCTTAAGGTTTAATACTAAACATGTACATATTATACTAACTCTAAACTACTAGATAAAGTCAAGAAATGTTAGATCACTAAATCTCATGATAAGAAATAAATCTTTAGCTTATGGTTTATCAAAGTATAGTCTATCATCACAATCCCTTTCATAAATTAGATAATATTCACTCATCCATTATACCTCCTTACCTAGCTAAGCTCATAATTCTATAGATCTTATATGACTCTTCTTTCAAAATCATGATCCTAGTTTAGATCTACCACCTTATGCCCTCTATTCTTATATTCAACACACATACTGTCATGACCCAATTTAGGATAATGACCAGCACCAAGGGAGAGAATTCAAAAGCAAGTCTTATAAGAATTATACAGAAAATCGGGCAGAGTTTCCTTTATTTTTGGGCCTATCCAAATATTTTCCTATCTCAAATATCAACAACACCACTAATAACAGCTCTAGATTTAACTACAACATCCATCAATAGTCCAATCGCTATTCAATAATATCAATCCATCTCCAAATATGAAAAGAGTCGAAACTAATCTCATGACTACAACATGAATAAATACTTATGACTCTTGTAAAGGGGATGACTATGGAGCGACTCTAAGAATTTGAGAAAGGTCCATAACAATAAACTTATTTTCCACACGAACAAGTGTGGGGCTCACCATGGAATCCTCTTGCTAGCTCTAGCTAACAAATTTCATGTCGGTATCGCTTGTATTCTCTGGAGAAATAAAATATTGTAAGGAGTGAGACACTAGCTCAGTGAGTAATAATAATAACCACAACTGTTTTAATGAGGGGCAAGTCTGAAAATATACTAGTAGAATAATCAAAATCATGTAATAAATGCTCTTTAAAAGTTCAATAGCTATAATCAATCTTGTTTTTTCATGTAAGCAAGTCAAAACCATTTGCAAATAAACTTAGTAAAACACTTTCATATCAAACTCAGTAAAACATTCATACCAAACTTAGTAGAACACTTTCATATTAAATCATGTATATATTCGAGAGGTTTCAAGAATGAATCAGGTAATCGGTATGTCTATCTTCTTAAAAGAATAGACGATAACTGTAACTTTCATATCGGTAAATCCCTACTCGAGGGACATCGGTAACGGTATACTAGTTCTAACTTCACACTAGCAAGGGCTCAATCTGTAATCGATAAATACAAGGTGCACCATGTCTAATGAACTCACTGTTAGCTACGAGATTCATCAAAGTCTACTCTCATTGAAAACTTTTCTTTATAAACCATATAAACTCTTTCAAAGTAGGACAAGACATGTAAATCTTGTAATCATATCATATCAACTTAATAAAGGCACATGTAAAAGTACTTATATCTCACGTGAATGCCCAAAAATCATTTAAATAATGATAATAATCTCAATTATTAATATACTTGTCTTGTAAAAGTAAGATCATCTCAAATAGCTATTTCGGTATCAAATCAAGTAAAAAACTTGTCCCATATGCAAATTCAAATTATTCGGTAGCAATTCACTTTATAAATCATGTAAAAATTATAAACTTATAAAACACAAATTGAGGTTAAGATTACTACTCATCATACAACAACAACAACAACAACAACAACAACAACATACCCAGTGAAATCCCACAAGTGGGGTCTGGGGAGGTTAAGATTACTACTCATCATACGCATATTGAAAATATCAAACTCATCACCCAAGCAATTTGAACGGCTTCCTTCGATCAATCTATAAATCATATCATATCAAACTCAAGTTACTTCTTTTGTTTAAGTCAAGTTCCTTCTAACTTTAGAAATCCTCACTTCCCCTTTTTTCCCCAATTGATGATATGCATATATAATACCAAAGCCATGAGTAATTCAACTTAGTACGATAATCTAATAATTTTGACTAATCTAACGATCTTATTCATCTAATTCGTAACTCAAAACTATTCTTGTTTGCCTAGTTACTCTTTCCTTGTCACTAAATTTCAACACTCAGAGTAAATTACCTAGCCCAAGAACTTAGTAAGGTTGTAGAAGAGGATAAAACAAGTATTTACTTCTAATAATGAGAATTTAGCAATTTCTTGGTCTCTTTAACTCTTAATTTTCTTAAACTTTTAACCCCAATTCTTTAGCCATGAAAATACAAGCTAATTCTCTAGCTATGTTTAGAAACTTACCTTCTTCAATGCTTCTCTTCTTAGTCTCAAATCAAAGCTCTAAAGGTTTTTTCTCGTTCCCCTTCAATCTGCTTATGGAGTGGAGCCAAGTTTTTTTTTCTTCTAATGCTGTCGAGTTGTTTTACGCACCCTCCTAGTCCCTTTTTTTTTTCCTTTTAGTTGTTGCTGGAAGCATCTCATATGGGCTTTAGCCCACAATCATTTTTTTTAAGGAAAAACTTTCTCCTTTCTCTTTTTAAACAATGGAAAAGAAAAGACAGTGACTTAATTGCCCTTGAAATAAATTATAGGGTATTATATCCTCCCCACCTTAAGAAATTCGTGTACTTGAAGATTGAAACAAGTAGGGATACTTGGCTCGCATATCATTCTCTGACTCCCAAGTAGCTTTCTCAATGGTATAATTTCTCCATAGGACTTTTACGGACACAACTCTTTTGACTGTAACATTCTTACTTGTCTATCAATAATAGCCGTTGTTTCCTCTTCATACAATAAGTTCTCATCGATCTGTATAGTCAGTGTTCCACGCACATGAGAAGGGTCTGGTACAAATTTCCTTAACATAGAGATAGAATACTGGATTGATAAGAGATGTCTTATGAGGAAGTGTCAAATGATACACTACTTCTCCAATTCAGTTAAGTATCTCATATAGTCCAATATACCTCAGGCTCAACTTACCTCTTTCCAATGTCACATTACCCCTTTAATAAGAGAGACTCATAGAAAAATTCTATCTCCAACTGTAAGCACTAAATCTTGTCTCCTTTTATCTACATGAGACTTTTGTCTGCTTTGAGTTGTGAGCAAGTTGTCAGAAAGCTAAACCTTATCAATAATTTTTTTTTGTTATAAATACTTGGTCTCATTTTAACACTTGACCTCACTGGATTAAGATCATTGTACAAGAGAATGGCATCACCTACTTTATAAGTTATTATACGAGGCCATCTGAACATTTTGCTGGAAGCTGTTGCTCTAAGAAAACTTAGCAAGAGGTAAGTACACATTCTAAATACCTCCAAAAATCAAGGACGCAACCTCTCATGTCCTCCAAGTTCTGTTAAGTACATTTTATATGATTTTGTATCAGCAGGTGAAGTCCAATGCTAAATTCAACTCATATACACAATGCTCCTCAAAATATTTCTAGAAGTGCAAAGGAAAATATGATTTCTATTAAAAATTACGGGCACAAGAACATCGTGAAATTAAAAAAAAAAATTGGACTAAAGCCCATATGAGGTACTGCCAGCAACAATTAAAAGAAAAAAAAAAGGGGGGGGGGGGCTAGGAGGGTGCATATAGCAACCCTCCAGCATTAGAAGAACAAAAAAAACTTGGCTCCACTCCATAAGCCTATCGAAGGGGAACGAAAAAAAAAACTTTGGAGCTTTGATTTGAGACTAAGAAGAGAAGCATTGAAGAAGGTAAGTTTCTAAACTTAGCTATAGAGTTAGCTTGTATTTTCATGGCTAAAGAATAGGGGTTAAAACTTTAAGAAAATTAAGAGTTAAAGAGACCAAGAAATTGTTAAATTCTCAGGATTAGAAGTAAATCCTTGTTTTATCCTCTTCTACAGCCTTAGTTCTTGGCCTAGGTAATTTACTTTGAGTATTGAAATTTGACAAAGGAAGAGTAGCTGGGCAACAAGAATAGTTTTGAATTACGAATTAGATGAATAATATGGTTAGATTAGCCGAAATTATTAGATTACCGTACTAAGTTGAATTACTCATGACTTTGGTATTATATATGCATATCATCAATTGCATAGGAAATAGAAAGCAAAAAAAAAAAAAAGGGAATTGGGGATTTCTAAAGTTAGAAGGAACTTGACTTAAACAAAAGAAGTAACTTGAGTTTGATATGATATGATTTCTAGATTGATCGAAGGAAGCCGTCCAAATTGCTTGAGTGACGAGTTTGATATTTTCAATATGCATACGGTAAGTAGTAATCTTAATCCCAATTTGTGTTTTATAAGTTTCATGATTTTTATATGATTTATAAAGTAAATTATTTTAACATAATGTCATTATTAGTCGCCCTTTCTGTTCCCTTCACCTCCTTTTGTCATATCTAGTTCTTTCTTGCGTACTGATTTTGAGATAAGGGTTCCCAGGAAACAGGCTCTCTACTTCTATGGTAGTGGTAAGGTCTGCATACATTCTACCCTCCCCAGACCCCACTTGTGAGATTTTACTGGGTATGTTGTTGTTGTTATTGTTGTTATAAAGTGAATTATTACCGAATGATTTGAATTTGCATATGGGATGAGGCTTTTACTTGATTTGATACTGAAATAGCTATTTAAGATAATCTTACTTTTACAAGACAAGTATATTAATAATTGAGATGATTACCCTTATTTAAATGATTTTTGGGCATCCATTTGAGATATAAGTACTTTTGCATGTGTCGTTATTAAGTTGATATGATATGATTACAAGATTTACTTGTCTTGTACTACTTTGAAAAAGTTTATATGGTTTATAAAGAAAAGTTTTCAATGGGAGTAGACTTTGATGAATCCCGTAGCTAACGGTGGGTTCGTTAGACCTGGTGCACCTTGTATTTACTGATTACTGATTGAGCTCTTGCTAGTGAGAAGGTAGAACTAGCATACTGTTATCGATGTCCCTCGAGTAGGGATTTACCGATATGAAAATTACAGTTGTCGTCTATTCTTTTAAGAAGATAGACATATTGATTGCCGGTCACATGATTCATTCTTGGAAACCTCCCAAATATGTATATGATTTAATATGAAAGTGTTCTATTGAGTTTGATATGAAAGTGTTTTACTAAGTTTGATATGAAAGTGCTTTACTGATTTTATTTGCAAATGGTGTTAATTTGCTTATATGAAACAACAAGATTGATTATGGCTATTGATTTTTGAAAGAACATTTATTACATGATTTTCATTATCATACTAGCATATTTTCCGACTTTTCCCTCATTAAAACAGTTGTGGTTATTATTATTACTCATTGAGCTAGCGTCTCACTCCTCACGATGTTTTTTTCTCCAGAGAATACATGTGATATCGACGTGAAATTTGTTAGCTAGAGCTAGCAAATGCATTCCATGGTGAGCCCCATACTTGTTCGTGTGGGAAATAAGTTTTTTGTTATGGACCTTTCTTGAATTCTTAGAGTCTCTCCACACTTATCCCCTTTGCAAGAGTCATAAGTTTTCATTCATGTTGTAGTCATGAGATTATTTTAGACTTCTTTTCATATTTGGAGATAGATTGATATTATTGTATAGCGATTGGACTATTGATGGATATTGTGGTTAAATCTAGAGCTATTATTAGTGGTGTTGTTGATATTTGAGACAGGAGAATATTTGGATAGGCCCAAAAATAAAGGAAACTCTGCCCGATTTTCTATAGAATTCTTGTAAGGCTTGCTTTGGGATTCTCTCCCTTAACGCCAGTCATTATCCTAAGTTGGGTCGTGACATATACTTATCATTACTAACACAATGCTACGTCAATATCAACTCATTTCATATTCGAGTGTGCACCGTCTCTTACTAACTAACACTCTTCTTCTATAATATCATCGAAGCTAGGGGATATTTACTATCCTTTAACTAAAACTTAGAAGGGTCTCGACTTATCACCACATGACTCTTGGCTACCAACTTCAAGAAATTTCTATTCCCACTCTTCATGATTTTTACATCTTTCTAACTCTAGGATCATTCTTTCACATATGGTTTAAAAAGGCCTTCAATCACTTTCTCTCAAGGGGAGGGGATACTACTAAGTGTTAGAGGCATAACTTAACTTTTCTCTCAAGAATAACATCTGAAAAACAATTTAGGGAATAGAGTCTGGAAATACATCATATCTTGCTCTAGCTCAAATGCACAATTCATATGAATAAGAGTTCATTATTTTGGATCGATAAACTTAAGCATAATAGTTAACTCCTCTCAGGACTGGTGCAGTCTCTTTACTTTCTGAATACTTTATCTGAAGGTAACTCATTAGTAAAGATCTAAAATTTTCTATTCAATCCACCTTAAGCATAAATGGTAGTCGAACGAATCTATCAAAGGCATGAATCTAGACAAGTTTCGTAGAAAGTAACTCTACTGCACGATCTAGAGTGTGAAAGGAGGGAAACTTTACTTAGATGTCAATAGTACCTCATTTATAGAAGTAGGGCCCTCACAACCATAAATAAGATCCTACAGTAACAGCTTCATAGACATCCTAGGAAACTTGAACTCTATGCTCTGATACCAAGTTTGTCATGCCCCGAGTCTACACCGTAGACGTGACTGACACTTGGTAACCATTACTGGTCCCTAAGCGAACACTTGGCCTGGGTGAGTACTCAACTGGAAACTTTACATGCATGCAGAAGCTTTACAAGATGAACCTTATAAAATATTTAATAAAAACTCAAAGAATCCTAAGTCAAGCTTTATACAAAGTCTTTTCATACAATTAGTAATAATGCTTAAAATGTCCGAATGGAAAGACTAGACCAACGCACTAACTCTGTCCATAAAGCCTCTACTATACTAAGATAGGTACTGCAACAAGACTCATGACTACACGACTGTAAAATAAAATACTTAAACTAAACTGAATAGAGTCCTCTGAAAGCAAAAAGGTCTCACCAATTGCCTTTGAAAGTTATCATACTGGATATCTGCTATCATGTGGATACCTAAATCTGCATCATAAAATGATGTAGTGCTAAAGACGTCAGTGTACGGTATGTAAAATGGCCAAAACAGGGAAACTCAGGATTAAATACTCAAAATCATTGGCTTAATACTGAACATAAATCAATAACATAAGTAATGCATTATAGCGAAATATCTGATTTAATGCATAAGTAAATGCAATTATACCTGTGTCTGAAAATAATATATACTATAGCTTGGGGGGTTTCTCTAACTGAAAACCATCACTATGAGCTTCGTGATGATACTACATCTTGCCCACGCTGCCAAAGTCATCCTGTACTTTACCGGGTTAAGGAACGAAAACTAGGTGAGTGGATCCATCCCAAAATTGGGCCATCTTAGTGGCAGTGAGGAGTGATACACCTGGTACAATCCTATCCTATGCTCTCTACATAGTTTATGGGGTTGAAGTTATCTGAATTCATACCCACATCGATGCTCAATACTACTCCCAAAACATTCATTGTGCTCATTAACTTTAAAAATGGCCCTCTTTAGGGGAAATCTGAAAATATGCTATTTGGAGCCTTGCTCAACATTTATCCTATAAATTGTTTTCTGTCTTAGAACTGATATTGCTTTCTTTAAAGAGAGAAAATAGGCATTCTCTTTACTGATAAAATGATGCATTTGCAACTGTAAGTTTTCTCAAACTCTAAAATTTATGCATGATGAATAGTAATGCAAAAAATCTTAACTAGCTGGACTGATCTTTCGATATTATATACTCAAAAGATAGTGTAGTAAATAGGCTACTTATATAATTCATGCTGAGGTACTTCTTGACACTTATTTATACTTTAGACTGGATAGCTTTTTAATGCAATTAAAATATGATAATGGAATGGTTATCAAAACTAATTTAGGGTTCTTGTAAATGTAGTAATACTTCAGGAATCCAAGGAGATCTACTCAATGATGAAGTTCTTAGCATAATAATAATGGAACAATAAAGATTTTACGATAAGGTTCTAGAATTTCTCTGTAAGATCAAAGGACTGAAATTGGTTTGATTTTTGACTAGAAATTCTTGATAGTAATTATAGTTTAGGCATGAAAATAAGGTTTTAGGTAGCCTTACATGCCTGGAAATCAAAGAACAACCGCAACTCAACGAATCATAGTTGAATACTTGGAAACCCTTGCTTCTCTCCTATTGTATTCACTCATAGTCTTTTCAAGGACTTGGAAAGGACATAGAATAAGATTTAAAACCCTCTTTATACTTAAAATGACCTATTTTGGTCATATATTAAGTCTAGGAGGGGTTTGGAAAGGTCTAGAATGTCATTCAAGAAATTTGAAAAAAGTCAGTTTTGGGACGGGGGGTCCGCGACACGGACTACATATTTTTTTAGTATTTTTCGCTGAAAACTCTCCGAACTAGTTTTCTAATCCCGTAGAAAATTTTTGGGGTGAAACCAAGTGTTGGTCCATGATGGAGGCGTGTCGCGCCCTTGTCGGCATCCTCACTAGTTCGCATTTTCACATCAAAAAATTATCTTTTGATCTTGTTGCTAACAAATCAACCAACATCATTATCCCACTCAAATTTTCATGCTGATCGCTTATCCGACCTTGAATTTACCATCAGAGCATAGGAAGATGTGTTATATGCACTTTATCCTCTATATGTATTTTGGTAATGTTTCTAGGTGTTACAAGATGTACATAAGTAGAAAGTGATGACATTCGTCAAAGGGGGAGATGGGATATTGAGATACCAAAGTAGATTGTGTGTTCTACATTTTGATGGTGTTCAAGAAAGGATCATGATAGAAGCTCATAACTCCAGATGTTCCATCAATCCAGGGTCTACCAAGATGTGTCATGACTTGAGAGAAGTCTACTAGTTGAGTAGAATTAAGAAAGACATTGTTGAGTTCATTTCCAAGTGCTCGAATTGCCAACAAGTTAAAGTTGAGCACCAATGGCCATGTGAAGTAGCTTAAAATTTTGAGATTCCAGAGTGGAAATGGGAGATGATTAACATGGACTTCATCATATGTTTATCGAGGTCTCACGGATAGCATGATTCAATTTGTACGAGAGTTGATCAGATGACAAAATCTGCACACTTTTTAGCGGTAAAGATGACAGACACTACAGAAGATTATGCTCGATTATACATAAGAGAGATTGTCAGATTGCATGGCATTCCATTGTCCATCATATCAGATAGAGGGGCCCAGTTCACTGCCCAATTCTAGAAGTCCTTTCAAAAAGGTTTGGGTTCAAAGGTGAACCCTAGTACCGCTTTCCACCCTAAGAATAATGGTCAGGTAGAGCGGACGATACAAACTTTGGAGGATATCTTGAGGGCTTGTATCACTGACTTCAAAGGTAATTGGGATAAGCACTTTGGTCTAATTAAGGTTGCCTATAGCAACAATTTTCATTCGAGCTCCCAAATGACTCCTTATGAGGCTCTCTAGGGAGGAGATGTAGATCTCTGATTGGATGGTGTGAAGTAGGTGAGGCAGGGTTGATTAGGCTAGACTTGGTACATCAGGCTATGGAGAAGGTAAAGATTATCCAAGAGAGATTGAGAACTGCATAGAGTCAACAAAAATCCTACACTATTCTTAGGAGGAGAGACTTGGAGTTTGAGGTCAACGATTGGGTGTATTTGAAAATATCACCCACGAGGGGTGTGATGAGATTCGAAAAGAAAGGGAATCTGAGTCCGAGGTACATTGGCCCTTATCAAATCATAAAGAGAGTGGGAAATACAGCTTATGAGTTAGAGCTACCACCAGAGTTAGCGGCTATCTATCCAATCTTCCTTAAATTTATGGTTAAGAAGTGTTTGGGAGATCCGTCCCTGGTTGTGCCTATTGAAAGCATTGGAGTGAAGGATAGTTTGAGTTATGAAGAGGTCCCAGTCCAAAATCCTTGATGTTCAGGTTCGCAAGTTGAGAACCAAAGAGGTTGCATTTGTAAAAGTGTTGTGGAGAAGTCAATCCATCAAAGAGGCTACATAGGAAGTTGAAGAGGATATTAAGGCTAGATACCCTCACCTATTCGCACCTTCTAACAATGAAATCAATGTTAATAATTCATTACTACTCTCTGAGTTACTTTTCTATTGTTGAGTTCTTATCTTTGAGTTGGTGTTCTTCTTAAGTCTATGAGTATTTGAGTATGCATGTCATTAATTGTATTTGTGCATAATGATGATGTTAGAGGTAATCTTTGAATTCTAAATCTAAGTTGAGGTTGATTTCTAAAGTATGAGTATTCGAGTAGCTGAGTATTTGAGTTCTTTCTTGATAGGTCTCCTAGTTGCTCATTATTCGAGGACAAATGATCATAAGGGAGAGATATTGTGACACCCCATAACTCTATCCTCCCATTTACCTATGTTTCAAGTCTTATTCTTATAGATGGGAAGTGTATTAGGGTCATAAGAGACCTCTACTACTTACTCGAGTTCAAAACCTTCCTATAAATTGAGTTTCTAATATTGGATTACGTAAGAGTCAACTTTAAATGATAATAACTCTTAGCATACAAAGAATTTGGTGGCTCATGACCGACCAAGTGAAATCCCTTTGCATTAGCTTTCCACCGTAACTGGTTTCACCTCATTCTGAGTTCGGAATCAAAAGTTATGGTTGTTTTATGGGAGACTGTCAAGTGCAGAGTTGCTCTACAAAACCCCTTTATGTGCCGTAAAATGAATTATGTCATGTTGCTAATTCATTGGAAAAAGTTGTAAAACTTCAATTTTTTGTCCCAGACTTTACGGACCCATCTATGGGTCGTAAGACATTCTACGGGCCGTAAAATAAGCTCGTAAAATGAACCAAAAACTCTAAAATTAGGCCAAAAGTTTATTGAAGGGTCCTTACGAGCCATGGAACATTTCCCGGGCCGTAAATAGGCCCGTAGATGACTTCTAAGAGGTTTTAAAGAAAGGGTATTTTGGTCTTTTCCCATCCTTTCAGGGCCTAGGATTGACGTTTTACACCTAAATAAAGTCCTAAACATGTCAGGTCAACTATTTTATGCTAAATCACTCTCTCAAAATGTAGAAGCAAGGTTTCAAAAAAGAAATGGGCTAGGGTTTGGAGCCAAACTTGAGAATTCTTCCTATCTCTTTTAAGATTCAAAACTTCCAGGTATGTAAGGTTAACCAAAACATGGATTCTGTTCTTCCATGTGCCTCATAACACAGATTGATGGTGATATGAGTAAATTGAGTGTCTCATAGATGTTTCTCGAAGGATTTTCTTAAAATATAATATATCACAATATAATCTTTCTTGAATTACTATTTTTATGATTTAATTACTTGAATTTGATGATTTTACCTTACTACATGAACCCTAGCATAATTCCTTATTATTTTTACATATTTTACTTACATGAGCATGCATGAGTATAATTTGAGACTAAAGACCATGAAACCCCTAAATACTTTAAATCTACCTTTGTTTTACCGAGATGCTATGAGTTAGAGTGATGCATGATTGAGTCCCTATGAGTCAAGAAGTGAACCTAAAATGATGTAACCAAAGTGTTGATAGTTGATATGATAAGTTCAGTTGATGAATGGCCAATGAGACTAGATGAATGATTTGACCATAGTGTTGATGTCTTATGAGCATATTGAGTCTTGGGAGGTATTTGAGCACCGAATTGAGTAAGAGTAAGTCCAACTCGAACTCAATAACTACGAAGCCGGCGTAGGAGAGGATTGAACCATAAAATTGAATGTTTCCTATTGTCTCCAAAAGAGGACTTGATGTTACAGATGGAATGTCCTATACCCCCGGCAGTGTCTTAGATGGATGTGGCAGTGACATCACTTCGTTGTATCATCACCGGCTCATAGATGATGATTGTCGGTTAGAAAAACTCCCAAATAGGAATGGATAATACTCTGAGTGGATGAGACGTAGATGATAGATAAGTAGTCATTGTCTAAATTGCATTCTTACTTCAGCCTCTTGACATGATGATTGAGCTCTCTATTTCTAGAGTTGAGCTATTTGAGTTGATGTTATTCTTTCTTTACATATTTCTTTATGGTATTTTGAATGCTCATACATTCCACGTACTAAAGTCCATTTGGGGCCTACATCTTTTCTTGATGCAGAGACAGGTACTAGCAGTCATCAACAAGTTCCCCATTAAGGACCTAATTGCTTTTAGCTGATTGGTGAGCCCCCTACTTTCGGAGAACATTATGTTTTCATTCTAGCTTGAGTTAGACTTATCTTACTCTATTTAGAGGTAACCATGGGTTTGTCATTGGCACCATTACTCAGATGTTTTAGGGGCTTCATAAACTAGATTGTTGAGTTGTGATTGGATGTTATGTTGGCTAGTTTTCTTTCATACTAGGCTTGCTTAGTTTATGGATGAGATGTTTGGACTTTGGCCTTTATTTATCATTTGTCATTTCCTTTCTTTACATATTCTTATACGCTAATGTCTTCCACTATTAGAATATGATTGAACAAATGTAATGAGGCCGAGTGGTTCGCTTGGGGGCTAGTAATAGTCTCCGAGTGCTGGTTATGCCAAGGGTACCCTTCCAAGGCATGACACTTTTTTTTTCCTATGGCTTCAAACTAATATATTGGGCTATTAATATCTTAAATAGAATGGTACAATATACGAATCTGGGAGAAGTAAATAACAATAGAAGTTTTTAGTGTAGTAATTTTGAAATTTAATGAGAAGGACAAGCCAATAATTTTTATCACAGAGCTATTTTCATATGTTCTTGGTTTAATATTTGTGCATTGTCTTTGTAGTTTCATGAATATTATTTATTTTTGTTATTAGTGATGATAATTATGATTGGAACATAACTTATATAGAATGTTGATACAGATGTCAGAGTTTTAATGTGTTTTTATTTTACTGAGGTTTCTAGAATAACTACATTCTTAAAACCATATTATAATGGACCAATGAAGATATTAATTTTTTAGAATGGTAAAATTCTTTCTGCCCAAAATAAATTATATTTATTCTAATGTCATTTTTACGTTTATCTAATTTCTTTGTAGCGCATCTTAAAAGGTAATAAATCAACACCTCCTAATGACATATTAGATGTGATAACTCATCATTATAGACTTTTTCATTCTTCTTGAATAAATAATATCAATAAAATAATTATATTCACTCGGTATCTAGTTTTTCTTTGAATCTCGGAGTAACTAGAATATGCAGGGACACTTCCTAACAAGATAGAATCACACTCAAGGCTTGAACACGAGACCTCTGATTAAGGATGGATGGATCATATACATTCCACCATAAATTTTGTATTACTAACATCAACTTAATTTAATTCGATAGTCTATCATTTAATATTTCCATATATATTGGGGTGATTGTGATTTTTCCAAATTTCTTTGACAATGTTCTAGATTTATGACAGGGTAAATTTGGTGTCACCTATATAAATTTATCTAATTGATTTTATTTTCTCTAAATATTTGTCAATATAATAGATTTATTTTTTGTATTCTGCCAACAAAAGTTATGGTGGAGTACAAGTTAGTATTCATCATCCTTAACTAGAAGTGTAATGTTCGAGTCTTAGACATAACCTTTTTCTTGCTAGGAAGCATTTTACTTCTAATTTGGCACCTCATATCATCCAAATTTAATTGAATTCCAATAATAATACTAGACACCAAGCGAAGAAAAAATCTTTTTTTTTGTACTTGTAATAATTAGGTATTTTCACAAATGAATTTAAAAATGAGCTCAAAGATTAAGAAATTAGGCTCATCAATCCTCCATCTCTTAGTGGAGAGCGCCTTAATCTCCTTGATGTTAAAAATATTCAATTTTTATTTATTTTATATTCTCCACATATAAAATATATCTTTATCTGTACTTTATTTTATTTTTTCCTGTGCATTCAATTTGGATTTATTAAGGTTGATAATGCTAAATTTTTTTGAAGATAATGATTATTGTCATTCTGATAAATTTGTTGACTATTTTTCCTTATAGTATATGAGGATGCTTGTTTTCTTTCATATGGATTCAAACTAAAATATTGGGCTATTAACATCTTAAATAGAATGGTACTGAATAAGATACGGGAGAAGTAAATATCAATAGAAGTTTTTAGTGTAGTAATTTTGAAATTTAATGAGAAGGACAACCCGTTAATTTTCATCAGAGAGCAATTTTCTTATGCTCTTGGTTTAATCTTTGTGCATCATCCTAGTAGTTTCATAAATATTATTTATTTTCATTATTAGTGATGATAGTTATGGTTGGAATTGAACTTATATGAAATGTTGAACACAGATGCCAATTTTATTATTTTTTTTTATTTTATCGAGCTTTCTAGAATAACTACTTTATTAAAATCTTATAATAATGGTCTAATGAAGATATCAATTTGTTAGAATGGTACAATTACTTCTACCCAAAATAAATTATATTCATTCTACTGTCATTTTTATGTTTATTTTTTAATTTTCTTTTTAGGACATCTTTAAAGGTAAAAAATCAACACCTCCTATATTAAATGTAATAACTCATTATTATAGAATTTATCATTCTTCTAGATTAAAGAATTCCAATTAAATAATTATGTTCACTTGTTATCTAGTATTTCATTGAATCCAGGAGTAACTCAAATACGAAGAGACACTTCCTAACAAGATCTTTTCATACCCAGTGCTCGAACAGGAGACATCTGATTAAGGATGGATGGATCATATTGTCATGACCCAGTCATGGTGGCGCCTGCTAGGTCCCATCTATAGGCAAGGCAATTCTCAACCCAAAGGTACCTGTCCTAACTCTATAGTCCAAACCAAATCGATACAACAATAATATATATACCGAAACTCCAGAACCTGGAAGTCAACTGTACTAGTTGACGCTCATTGTTGGCATAACCTCAAGCGTTGACTCAGAGCTATCTTCAGTCTATGTCAAACACCCAAACCCCTGCTAAGGTGCCCTGTAACATGCTTATGTTGTACAGGCCCGATTCTGTAGGCTCAAACCAACCAACTGGAGTGCCACATCGATAACCTCCTAATAAGAAAAACTCAATATGCCCCAGGGCGATATAAAAATCGAGGCAACCCAACATATCGCTCGATCCGTGTTTCAAAATCTTGAGGATCACCACACTAAATCCTCCACTAATAAATGGGACCTTTTAGTACCTCAAAACCTGACTTGGGATGAAAGAAATTCGGGATCCATACTCAAGTAAACGAGGGGCTATGCAAAATATCCAACATTGTATAACCATAACCTAGGTACTAGGCAATTTGGCAAAATGATCAACATTCCTAAAGTCAAGCATAGATAGGAATTCGAACAACACCATCCCAGCTAGCTAACAATCCTAACAACTCCCCGGGGTGGAGTGGCTATCAACTGAACTGATAAAGCATCAATATCCTATCCAATAATAGACAACCAAACTAAACCTCCAAACATAACATTTATCTCATAATACATTCACCTAAGAATTCAGGGAATCACATATCAATATGATCTTCAAAACAAAATCATAACCATGGAGGCATAAGGTGTAACTAAGGGTATAATTGACGGTCAGCTTCTCAAATACCATGTACACCAATATCAGACTACCCACTCCTGTAGTCAAGTATCAAAAAGCTCATATGTATAAATCACAAGGTTTGTCTTACATTCAGCCACCAACAGGGTATAATCATAACATAAGAAAGCAACTCAAAATCCCACCAGGTATACATACTCATCAGCATCAAAAACCCATCAAGTCAAACCAGTAGGTAAATAATCGAATACGGATATCCGGGAGGCACCAGTGCTCAACCTTATCTAAGTCACAACTTATCTCGCATTCAGGATATCTATCAAGAGTGCACACAGCCCATATAACCTTTAACTGGCTGCAAACATACAAATATACATATCACAGAACTCTATCCCCAACAACATCTCTCATAACGCAAAACATAGCCACCACCTGTCAAGTATTGATCATGAAGCCTACCTATGAGGCCCTTCTATATTCTTAATGTTTGTAATCTTCCTTATCTGGCTATTACAACTCGAGGGCATCCAGTATCTACTCAACAGACTTTAGGGACTGCTCCCTATTTGGGATTAACAACTCAGCACTTCCCCTACTAGGAGTCTGGCTATATGCGATATCAACATAGAGGGACAAAAGAAGCAAAATTCTTAGAAATCGTGGAACCATTGACAAGACACAAAACAAAATCAACAATATAGGAAAGTTCCTAAACATCCCATAGCTTCCTGGAGATAAGCCATAGACGGCTCCGCACCATCCGCAGGACTCTACTAGACAGTAGCTCTGTACAACTAAGACCAGTGAACCTTACGCTCTGATACCACCTAATGAAGTAAGTGTGTTTTTCTCCATTGCATACATTTTGCATTCCATGTCAACTTTCGCTTCTATTTTGAGAATCGGTATATGTGTAGCTTGCCAAAGAAGATGTCGAGACTTCTCCTAAGATTGGTATATCTTTGGGACCTAAGAGCATTCGTGAATCAACTACTGAAGTAAGTGCTTTTTCTCCAATGCATACACTTTGCATTCAATGTCAACTTCAGCTTCTATCTTGATAATCAATATGTGTGTAGCCTGCCAAAAAAAGATGTTAGGACTTCTCCTAAGATTGGTATATCTTCTCGACTTAAGAGAGTTCATGAATCACCTAATAAAGTAAGTGTATTTTTTTACACTGCATAGACTTTCCGTTCCATCTCAACTTCGACTTCTATCCTGAAAATCAATATGTGTATACCCTGCAAAAGAAGATGCCGAGACTTCTTCGAAGATTGGTGTATCTTTTGGACTTAAGAGTGTTCATGAATCACCTAATGAACTAAGTGTATGCAGTGGAGAAAAAAACACTTACTTCATTAGGTGATTCACGAACGCTCTTAAGTCCAGAAGATATACCAATCTTAGGAGAAATCCCGACATCTTCTTTGGAAGGCTACACATATACTGATTCTCAGGATAGAAGCTGAAGTTGACATGGAATGCAAAGTGTATATAGTGGAGAAAAACACACTTACTTCATAGCTGATTCATGAATACAATTAAGTCCAAAAAATACACCAATCATAGGAGAACTCCTGACATCTTCTTTTGCAGGCTACACACATATTGATTCTCAACATAAAAGTTGATGTTGACATGGAACGCAAAGTGTATACAATGGAGAAAAACATTTACTTCATTAGGTAATTCATGAGCGTTCTTAAGTCTAGAAGATTCATCACATACAAATACATATCCAGCTATATGCAATATAAAGTCTACCACTCAACCCATTCACAGTATACTTCAACACATTTCAACTCAATATGCAAACCATTTAAGCTCAGTCTAAGTTGTAGAGAAAGCCTAGCTTACCTGGCATCTGACGTCTCTTGCTCTGAGTCAATCAAACCAAGCTTTCCCCTCTGAATTGCCTCCAAATGCTGCTCATCTCAAAAAATATGTCAAATGTTGAATTCGACCTCACCATGACATTTCTTTCAAAAATTTGAGTCACATCGTCTTTTCAATCACTCAAATTGGATGAAAAATGAGCTCAAATTTATGGTAAAAAGTTGGAGGAAATATATATATGGTGGTGTCAGACTATAGTTGTTGTATTAAGGACTATGTAGTTGTAGGTGCTTTATTAATGAGTATTGACACTGTCAGACTACGAGAGGGCCTAGAAGGGGCAGGTTGGGCTACTAACATACGATAGGTAGGTACGCTGAGCTTGACTCATGTATGTATGTGTGTTTTGACCTAAGGCCACTGGAATATACTGGCTCATGAGACTAATATGATTACATGCTACCTTATGCATTGATTTTAGTACCTACATTTGATTTTTGGGGCTCTTGTTGGTTGCAATATCCATGATATGGTTGTGACTATTTATACCTGTTTCGAGTATTTGTGGCTACGTAGATTATGGTAGATTTTTCTAATTAAGCACGATCCTCTTCTTCCCAATGACTTCTATATGATCTTGTATACCGCTGATGTCTTTTATATACCTGTGCTATAGGGTAGTGACTAGACAAACACACCATGTTTTGGGAACAGTGATAGTTGCCCTTCTAAAGGAGCCCTGTAATCTATTATACGAGATGTGTTACTATGGAGCCATTGGTAGCTCAGATACGGGAGTGTGACCCTGTTAGTGAGGTGTAAGTTATGTCCTAGGGGCTTCTTGGGCCATCAATGAGGAGACACAAGTTGTGTGGGTTAGTCTTGGGGACTAGCACCATATTTAGAGAAGGGCACTTCTTGAGTGAGCCGACACATGGTTACCTTGGGAGAAATCCTTAATAGTAGAAGGGATGCGATATGATTCTGGGTAGTTAACATCATTTTGATTATCTAGCCTCTTAGGCCTTACCTTAGGTTACACTGACGCTGCCCTATGAGTTGATGTACATAGAAAAGGGCCTACTAAGGGCATAATATGAGCAGTGTTGGGCATGCATACTATAACACCCCCTAATTCTTTCCATATAATCTGAATAAATGTATAGAGGAAACTGTGAGAAAACTAAGAAAAGTTACAGAAGGTGGATCCACAAGGGTTATCTATAGCCCCTAGAGAGATCTATGGCCTGTAAAAAGGGGTCTCGTAAACCCCAAATGACTTGGTGAAATTTTCTAAGTCTAAAGCCCATATACGAGATAGCATATGGCCCGCAAAGTATATTACGACCCATAGACTAGTTTCCTTGACTGAGTATCTTGAATTACGAGTTATCAGATGACCCGTATAAGTTTTTATGGTTCGTAGAAGGGGGTCTTATGCCAATTTCTAGTAACTCATATTTTCAGATCCCTCATTTACGAGAGGTTGTCCAAGACCCGTAGAATGATCTAAGACCCATAGACGAGGTCTCGTAGATCCTATCGACATCTTTTAAGAGGGGTATTTTTGTCAATTCCTATTCCCTTTTAATCAAATCCTTGCATGTTTTGGACTTAATTAAAGTCCTAAAATAAAACTCGAAGAGTATTTTCATCATTATTCATGCTTAGGGCTTTCTTGAGAACACTAGAGAAAGGAGAAGAGCGAGAGTTCCAAATTCTAATGCGAAGAAAGATTGGAGTTTGATTGCCTATTCTATTTCTAGGTGTGTAAGGCTACCCAAAACATGGATTTTGTTCTTCCATGTGCCCCATAACCTGGATTGATAGTGATGTGAGTAAACTGAGTCTCCTATGGATGTTTCTTGAAGATTCTTCTAAAGTCAAATATGCTTCTACAAAATTTTGCATGAATTACTATTTTTAGGATTTAATTAGTTGAATTACATGATTTTACCTTAGTGCATGAACCTTAGCTTGATTTCTCATTATGTTCACATATTTTACTTACATGAGCATGCAGGAGCATAATTTGATCCTAAAGAGTCGATAGAATCTAAATGCTTTAATTCTATATTTACTCTTCTAAATGCTATGAGTTAGAATGATGCATGATTGAGTCCTTACAATTGAAGAACTGAACCCTAAGATGATTTAACCAAAAAGTTGATAGTCGATGTGATGAGTTGAGTTGATGAATATCCAATGAGACTAGATGAATGACTTAATCATATGGTTGATGTCTTATAACCATACTGAGTCTTGGAATAAGTATTGAGCACCGAATTGAGTAAGACTAAGTCTAACTCAAACTCAGTAACTACGTAGTTAGTGTTGGAGAGGATCGAACCATAAAATCTGATATTTCCTATTGTCCTAAAAAGAGGACTTGATGCTACTAATGGGATGTCCTACACCATTGATAGGGTATTGGATGAATGTGGCAATGACATTGCTTTGTTGTATCATCACCAGCTCATAGCTGATGGTTGTCGGTTAGAGAAACTCATAAATAGTCCTTTATAGTACTCCGAGTGGATAAGACATAGATAATAAATGAGTAGTCATTGTCTGCACTGTATTCTTACTTTAGACTCTTAGAATGATGATTGAGTTTCCAACTTCTTGAATTGAGTTATTTGAGTTGATGTTATTCTTCCTTTACATGTTTCTTTCTACCATTTTATATGCTCGTACATTCTAGGTATTTACATCTATTTGGGCCTGCATCTTTTCATGATGCAGAGACAGGTACTAGTGGTCATCAGCAGGTGTCCCGTTGAGGACCTATTTGCTTTCAGTTGATTGGTGAGCCTTCCCTACTCTTGGAGGACATTATGTTTCTATTCTAGCTTTGAATTTAGACGTATTTTGTTCTATTTGGAGGGAGCCATGGGCATTTCATTGGTGCCATTATTCAGATGGTTTAGAGACTTAATAGACTAGACTGTTGATGTGATGATTGGATGTTATTATTGCCTAGTTTCTTTCACACTAATCTTACTTTGTAGATGGATAGATTGTTTGGCCTTTGACCCTTATTTATCAATTGTCATCTCTTTTCTTTAAGTATTCTTTTCATGGATGTTTTTCGCTACTAGAATGTGATTGAACGAATATGATGAGGCTAAGTGGTTCACTTGGGGACTAGCGATAATATCTGAGTGTCGGTCATGCCAAGGGTATCCTCTCGGGGCGTGACAAACTTGGTATCAAAGCACAAAGTTCAAGTGTCCTAGGGAGTTTATAAAGTTGTGTCTAGTAGATTCTTGTTTTTGGGTATGTTATGCACTATGCTTCATATGGAAGAGGCTATAGGAAATTAGGAATTGTTTCACTTATATTCTAAGTTCGTGAGATAGAGTCAAAAACTCTACAAATCTCTTTTCTAACTCATGCATTACACGCTTGCAAGTCATGCCTCCAAAATGTATCGTGACCCAGAGGGATGCTTCAACTATCAATGTTAGGAATCCCACTTCAGAGGCACCTAGTTAGATGGTAATGAGGGGTTAAGGTCGACTAGCCAGAGCCACTGAGGCTCCACAAATGCCTACTGCTCCACCTACGCCTCCAAAGAGGCTGATTTCAGAGGAGCTATCATCTTGCTCACTCAACTGGTAGTTGCTAAGAGTGGGAATCAGAGTTCACAAACTCCTAGTTCTAATTTTCAAGAGCTAACAGCAGCTGCTACCTGACTAAAAATGTTTCTGAGGATGAACCCACTAGTCTTTACAGTGTGTAAGGTTGAGGAAGACCCCCAGAACTTTATTGATGAGATGTGAAAAGTGTTGAAAGCTATGCATACAACTGAGATGAACGGGGTTGAACTTGCTTCCTATAAACTCAAGGATGTGGCAAATATCTGGTACAAATAATAGAAAGAAAGATGAGGTAAGGATGTTGAGTCTGCTATTTGGGATAACTTTGAGGGTGTCTTTCTTGATCACTTCTTTCCACAAGAGTTGAGGGAAGTGAAGGTGGATGAGTTTGTTAACTTAAAGCAGGAAGGGATGATTGTCAAATAACATAGCCTCAAATTCATACAACTATCTAGGTATGCTCCAGAGATGGTCCTCGATGTGAGGTCAAAGATGAGAAAGTTCATATCCGTCTAGGGCAAACATATGAAAAAAGAGTGCAAAGCGACATTGCTGATTCCGTACATGGACATCACTAGGCTTATGGTCTATGCTCAACAACTTGAGGAGGACAAGAAGAGGGATAGGAAGGATACTTGAGAAAAAAGTCTAAGTCAGTAGGGAATGAGCCTAGCTAGCATAAACAGAGTAAGGAGGACAGGTCCTATTTTCAGAAGAGGTCTTCAAATTGCGCACCATCTTCAAGAAGTGCACCAGCTCCGAGAAAAAGATATGATTAGAAGTCTTAGGACTATCGAAATTAGAGCTCAGAGTTCTCAATCCCAAGCTAGTGTGACTCAAGGTTCGAAGGGGAAACCACCATGTGGAAAGTGTGGTAAATTCCATCTAGGTAAGTATTGTAAGGGCACAAATGCTTGTTGTAGGTGCGGATAGACTGGCCACTTCTAGAATGAGTGCCCAATGAGGAGAAGGATGGGTGATGCAGGTAATAAAGCTCAATCTTCAGCAGCACCACAAAGAGGTGCCACAACTAATAAGGAGGGGGTACATCTTGTCTGTATGCGAAGGGAAATCGATAGGATCAGGGAGTTGCACTAGATGTTGTCATGGGTATGCTTCGAGTCTTTTCTTATGATGTGTATGCTTTGCTTGACCAAGGTTCCTCTTTATCATTTGTAACTTCAAATGTGGCTAGTTAGTTTGAGATCCTTCCTGATTGTCTTCATGAGCCCTTTAGCGTTTCTACTCCTATTGGTGAGTCCTTTCTAGCTAAAAAGATATACATAGATTGCATTGTGTCTATCTATCAGAGGTATACTTTGGCATAATTAGTCGAGTTTGAGATGATTGACTTTGATGTAAATGTTTGCATGAATTGGCTACATGTTTATTATGCCTCTATTGATTGTAGAACCCGAACTATCAAATTCCAATTTCCAAATGAGCCTGTCATAGATTGGAAGGGTAATTCTATTGCGCCTAAGGGTAAGTTTATTTCTTACCTCAAAGTCAGAAAGCTAATCTCAAAGGGATGTATCTATCACCTCGTGCGAGTTAAGGTTGATGATGTAGAGTCTCTATCTTTAGAGTCATTTCCAGTTATCAATGAGTTTTCTAATGTCTTTCCTGATGATTTTCCTGGAGTTCCCCCCCCCCCTCGATAGGAAGATTGACTTTAGGAATGATATTCTCCCCGATACCCAATCTATCTCTATTATGCCATATAGAATGGCCCTCGCAAAGTTGAAACAACTGAAAGAGTTGTTGAAAGATCTCTAGGATAAGGGATTTATTAGACTGAGCATCTCACCATGGGGTGCTCCGGTCCTATTTGTTTGAAAAAAAGATAGTTCTCTCAAGATTTTTATAGATTCTGCCAGTTGAATAAGGTGACCATTAAGAACAAATATCCCCTTCCGAGGATTGACGACTTGTTTTACCAACTTTAGGGTGCTACTATTTTCTCAAAGATAGACCTCAGATCAGGATATAACCACTTGAAAGTGAGAGAATATTACATTTCAAAGATGGCTTTTAGAACCCGATATGGTCACTTTGAATTTCTGGTAATGTCCTTCGGATTGACAAATGCTCATGCACTTTTATGGACTTGATGAATAGAGTATTGAGACAGTACCTTGATGTGTTCATAATTGTGTTCATCGATGATATTGTGGAGTACTCCAGAGATGAGGAAGAGCATGTCGGTCACTTCCGAATTGTCCATCAGACCCTCAGAGATAAGGAGTTATATGCTAAATTTTTAAAATGTGAGGTATGGCTTAAGTCAGTATCATTCTTGGGATATGTTGTTCCGGTTAATGGTACTTGAGTGGATATACAGATGATTAAGGTAGTTAAGAACTGGCCTAGACCCACCTCTCTGACTAACATAAGGATTTTTCTAGGTTTTCGCTGGTTACTACCGCAGATTTGTTAAGGGATTCTCTTCTTTTCTCATGATTGACTTAGTTGACTCAAAAGAAAGCTAAGTTTCAATGGTCCGATGAGTGTGAGAAAAGATTTTAGGAATTAAAACCCAAATTAATGACTGCACCAATATTAACTTTACCTAAAGGGGGATGATTTTGTGATCTACTGTGATGCTTCTAGGGTGAGATTAGGATGTGTTCCAAAGCACAGAGGTAAGGTCATATCCTATGCTTTCAGACAACTCAAGAACCATGAGTGGAACTATCTAACTCATGACTTAGAATTGTATGTAGTGGTGTTTGCACTCAAGATTTGGCGCTACTACTTGTATGGAGCACATGTGGATGTATTCACAGACCACAAAATCTTGAAGCAAGTCTTCTCATAAACACCTTAACTTGAGGCAGAAGAGATGGCTTGAGTTGCTCAAAGACTACGGCATGAGCATCATTTACCATTCAGGTAAAGCTAATGTAGTTGTTGGTGCTCTTAGCAGGTTATCCGTACTTATGTGAAGGAAGAAAAGAAGGAATTGGCCAAAGAGTTTCATCAGCTGGAACGATTGGAAGTTCAGCTAGATAAATCTAGTTAAGGTGGAATACTTATGCATAATGGGTCTACATCATCCTTTGAAGTGGAGGTGAAGGAGAAGCAAGATCGAGACCCCATTTTATTCCAATAAAAGGAAGATGTGCATAAGCAGAAAGTGATGACATTAGTCAGAGGGGGAGATGGGGTATTGGAATACCAAAGTAGATTATGTGTTCTAGATGTTGATGGTGTTGGAGAAAGGATCATGATAAAAGCTCATAACTCTAGATATTTCATCCATCTAGGATCTACCAAGATGTACCATGACTTCAGAGAAGTCTACTAGTGGAGTGGAATGAAGAAAGACATTGTTCAGTTCGTTTCCTAGTGCCCGAATTGCCAAAAAGTTAAAGTTGAGCACCAAAGGCCATGTGGAGTAGCTCAAAATTTGAGATTCCAAAGTGCAAAAGAGAGATGACTAATATGGACTTTGTCATAGGCTTACCAAGGTGCCGCAGATAGCATGATTCAGTTTTGGTGATACTTGATCGGATGACAAAATCTTCACACTTCTTAGCATAAAGACGACAAATACTGCAGAGGATTATGCCTGGTTATACATAAGGGAGATTGTCAGATTGCATGGAGTTCCTTTGTCTATCATATCAGATAGAGGGGATCATTTCACTAACAATTTTGGAAGTCCTCTAAAAAAGGCTTGGGTTCAAGGTGAACCTTAGTACTGCTTTCTACCCTCAGACTGATGGTCAGGAAGAGTGGACGATACAGACTTTGGAGGATATTTTAAGGGATTGATTCATTGACTTCAAAGGTAATTGATATGACTACTTGCCTCTGATTGGGTTTGCCTACAACAACAACTTTTATTCGAGCATTCAAATGGCTCCTTATGAGGCCCTCCATGGGAGGAGATGTAGATCGCCAATTGGATTATTCAAGGTAGGTAAAGTAGGATTGATTGGGCCAGACTTGGTTCACCGAGATATGGAGAAGTTAAAGATCATCCAAAAGAGATTAAGAATTGCCTAGAGTCGACAAAAATCCTACACTTATGTCAGGGTGAGAGACTTGGAGTTTGAGGTTAATGATTAGGTGTATTTGAAAGTATCACCTATGAAGGGTGTGATGAGATTCAAAAAGAAATGGAAGTTAAGTCTGATATTATCCCTTATCAAATCATAAAGAGAGTGGGATGTGGTTTATGAGTCAAGGCTACCACCAGAGTTAGCAGTTATTCATCCAGTATTTCACATTTATATGCTTAAGAAGTGTTTGAGAGATCCATCCTTGGTTGTGCCTGTTGAAAGCATTGGAATGAAGGGTTGTTTTAGTTATAAAGAGGTCGTAGTCCAAATCCTTGATCGCCAGGTTCACTTAAGAACCAAAGAGGTTGCATCTGTAAAAGTGCTATGGAGAAGTCAATCGGTTGAAGAGGCTACATGGGAAGCTGAAGAGGATAAGAAGGTTAGATACCCTCACCTATTCGTGACTTGTAAAGATGAACTTGATAGTAATAATTCATTTCTACTCCCTGGGTTACTTTCCCATTGTTGAGTTGAGTTCTTATCTCTGCGTTGATGATTCTGTTGAGTCTATGTTTGAGCATGCATGTCTCCAACTGTATTCGTTCCTAACGATGATGTTAGAAATGGGTTTTAATTCTAAATCCTGAGCTAAGACTGATTTCTAAAGTATAAGTATTCGAGTATCCAAGTATTTGAGCTCCTTCTTGATAGGCCTCCTAGTCGTTCATCATTCAAGGACGAATAATCCCAAGGGGGAGATATTGCAACACCCCCTAATTCTTTCCACCTAATTTGAGTAAATGTTCAGAGGAAACTTAGAGAAAAAATGAGAAAAGCTGCAGAAGGTAGATCCACGAGGGTTATCTATGGCCTGTAGGGGTCCTCGTAAACCCCAGATGACTTGGTGAAATTCTCTAAGTCTGAAGCTCCTATATAAGATAGCCTAATGCTCATAAAGTATATTATGACCTATAGACCGGTTTTGTAGACTAAGGGTGCAAATAAACTTTTCAGTATCTTAAATTACGAGCTATTAGAAGGTCCATAGAAGATTTTACGGCTCGTAGAAGGGGGTCTCGTGCCAATTTCCAGTAACTCAGATTTTCAGACCCCTCATTTATGAGAGTTTATCTACAACCCGTAGAATGATCTACGACCCATACATGGGGCCTCGTAATCATATCAACAACTTTTAAGAGGGATATTTTTATCTAGTCCTATTCCTTTTTTAATCAAATCCATGGACGTTTTGGACTTAATTAAAGACCTAAAATAAAACCCTACGAGTATTTTCACCATTCTTCACGCTTAGGGCTTTCTTGAGAACACCAAAGAAGAGATAAAAGCGAGAGTCCCAAATTCTAATGTGAAGATCGATTGGAGTTTAATTGTCTCTTCTATTTCTGAGTAAGTAAGGCTATCCAAATCATGGATTTTGTTCTTCCATGTACCCATAACCCGTATTGATGGTGATGTGAGTAAATTGAGTCTCCTATGGATGTTTCTTGAAGGTTCTTCTAAAAGTCTAATGTATTTCTACATAATCTTTTATAATTTACTAATTTAGAATTTAACTAGTTGAATTACATGATTTTTCCTTACTACATGAACCCTAGCATGATTTCTCATTATTTTCACATATTTTACTTGCATCTGCATACTGAGCATAATTTGAGGCGTCTATAGATTCCCTAAATGCTTTAATTCTACATGTTCTCCTAAATGCTATGAGTTAGAATGATGCATGATCGAGTCATTATGAGTTAAGAACTGAACCCTAAGATGATGTAACCAAGGAGTTGGTAGTCGATGTGATGAGTTGAGTTAATAAATGACGAATGAGACTAGACAAATGAACTAACCACAGGGTTGATGACTTATGAACATATTGAGTCTTAGGAGGAGTACTGAGCACTGAATTGAGTAAGATTATGTCCAACTCGAACTCAATAACTACGTAGCCGGTGTAGGAGAGGATCGAACTGTAAAATCAGATGTTTCATATTGTCCCAAAAAGAGGACTTAATATTACTAATGGGATGTCTTATACCTCTAGTAGGGTATTGGATGGATGTGGCAACGACATCACTTCGTTGTATCATCACAGGCTTATAGATGATGGTTATCGGTTAGAGAAACCCCAAATAGGCCTTGATAGTACTCCGAGTAGATAAGATGTAGATGATAGATGGGTAGTCATTGTCTGAACTGCATTCTTACTTTAGACTATTGGCATGATGATTGAGTTTCCTACTTCTTGAGTTGAGCTATTTGAGTTGATGTTATTATTCCTTTACATGTTGCTTTCTACTATTTTATATACTCATACATTCTACATACTGAAGTCTATTTGGACCTGCATCTTTTCATGATTCAGAGATAGGTACTAGTGGTCATCAGCAGGCACTCCATTGAGGACCTATTTGCTTTCAGTTGAGTGGTGAGGCTTCCCTAATCTCAGAGGACATTATGTATCTATTTTACCTTTGAGTTTAGATGTATTTTATTCTATTTGGAGGTAGTCATGGGTCTGTCAGTGGTACCATTATTCAGATATTTTAGAGTCTTCATAAACTAGACTGTTGATGTGATGATTGGATGTAATTATTGACTAGTTTCTTTCACACTAGTCTTACTCAGTAGATGGATAGATTGTTTGGCATTTGGCCCTTATTTATCAATTGTCATATCTTTTCTTTAAGTATTCTTGCAAGGATTTCTTCTGCTACTAGAATGTGATGAGGCCGAGTGGTTCACTTGGGGACTAGCAATAGTCTCTGAGTGTCGGCCATATCAAGGGTACCATCTCAGGGCGTGACACATGCATACTAACTTGACTTGTACTTGTATGGGTGTGTACTACCTGTTGCAACATAGATATGTGGACTGGGAGACAACTGCATTAATTCTATGTCATACTGTGACTTGATTACGGGCATATATTGATTCTGCTGGGTCTATCTGTCGGGGGCACCTTTGATACCCCTGTGATTTACCACATGTTTATTTTCATTACCTGCGGCGGGCTAGATTGTAGTATGGTTGCCTACTAAGCCCAATTCTATTCTAATTATTGAGGTTTATGCACAATTATACTTATGTTAGCTTCTACTCTGAGTTCCCTGCATACCTTGGGAATAAGTTGTTTATTGTGACTTGGGAGAGATGATATGATTAGGGGATCCGATTAGAGAGAGAGGGAGGGAGATTTTTCTGATGCTACGCTCTAAGATCTAGATGACATACCCCGTTGTTCAAGTCTCCGCTCGTCACATCTGAGTGTCTAGACCCGGGAGACACTTAGTGTGGCCCTAGTCTCCAATGGTCATATCTGAGTGTCTGAGACCGGGGTGTTGATTCTGAAGGCGTCCGAGCATTAGCGGTTCCTATAAGCTGGGGCCCAGCTGATTGATATTTTGTGGGGTGGGGCCTCGTGATTGATACACTAATGATGAAACATAATTGATTATTATAGAATTTATCATTCCTCTAGATTAAAAAACTTTAGTAAAATAATTATATTCACTCGGTATCTAGTATTTCATTGCGGAGTAACCGAATATGTACAAACACTTCCTAATAAGAATTTTTTATACCCAAGGCTCGAACATGAGACCTCTGATTAAGGATAGATGGATCATATACATTCCACCATAAATTTTGTATTACTAACATCAACTTAATTTAATTCGATAGTCTATCATTTAATATTTCTATATATATTGGGGTGATTGTGATTTTTTAAAATTTCTTTGACGAAGTTCTAGATTTATGACATGGTAAATTTGATGTCACCTATTTAAATTTATCTACATGATTTTACTTTCGCTAAACATTTGGCAATATCATAGATTTATCTTGTGTATTCTACCAACAAAGGTTATGGTGGAGTATAAGCTAGTACACCTTCATCCTTAATCAGAAGTGTCATGTTCGAGTCTTAGACATAACTTATTCTTGCTAGGAAGTATTTTACTCCTAATTTGGCATTTTGTATTATCCAAATTTTATTAAATTCCAATAATAATACTAGACACCAAGTGAGGAAATAATCTTCTTCTTTTTATACTTACAATAATGGGGCATTTTACAAAAGAATTTAAGAATGATCTTAATAATTATGAATATTAGGTTGATCAATCCTCCATCTTTTAGTAGAGAGCCCCTTAATCTCCTTGATGTAAAGAATATTTATTTTTTTCTCTAGCTTATGTTTTCCACATATAAAATATATCTCTATCTGTACTTTATTTTCTTTTTCATGTGCTTTCAATATGGATTCATTTAAGGTTGATAATGCTAAAATGTTTTGATGAGAATGATTATATGTCAATCTGATAAATTTGTTGACTATTTCACTTATAGTATATGAGGATGCTTTTTTTTTTCTTATGGCTTCAAACTAAAATATTGGGCTATTAAAATCTTAAATAGAATGGTACAGAATAAGAATCTGGGGGAAATAAATAGCAATAGAAATTTTTAGCATAGTAATTTTGATATCTAATGAGAAGGACAACTCGATAATTTTCATGATAGAGCTATTTTCATTTGTTCTTGGTTTAATATTTGTGCATTGCCTTTGTAGTTTCATGAATTTTATTTATTTTTATTATTAGTGATGATAATTATGGTTGAAATTGAACTTATGCAGAATGTTGATATGGATATTAGAGTTTTATTGCGTTTTTTTGTTTTACTGAGCTTTCTAAAATAACTACTTTACTAAAACCTTATTATAATGAACTAATGAAGATATCCATTTTTTCTAATTTTAAAATTCTTGCTGCCCAAATTAAATTATATTCATTCTAATGTCATTTCTAAGTTTATTTTTAAAATTTCTTTTTAGCGCATCTTAAAAGGTAAAAAATCAACACCATCTAATGGCATATTAAATGTGATAACTCATTTTTATAAAATTTATCATTCTTCTAGATTAAAGAATTTCAATAAAATAATTATATTTACTCGATATCTAGTATTTCATTAAATCCTAGAGTAACTCGAATAGGCAGAGACACTTTCTAACAAGATTTTTTCATACCCAAGGCTCGAATACGAGATTTTTGATTAAGGATGGATGGATCATATACGTTCTACCATAAATTTTATTATACTAACATTACCTTTATTTAATTAGATAGTTTATCATTTATTGTTTCTATAGATTTTGGGGTGCGTGCGATTTTTTAAAATTTCTTTGATGATGTTCTAGACTTATGACATGGTAAATTTGATGGCACCTTTGCAAATTATTCTAATTGATTTTACTTTCTCCAAATATTTGTCAATATCATAGATTTATCTTGTGTATTCTACCAACAAAAGTTATGGTGGAGTATAAGTTAGCATTCCTTCATCCTTAATCAGAAGTGTCATGTTCGAGTCTTAGACATAACTTATTCTTGCTAGGAAGCATTTTACTCC
>JAABOM020001045.1:0-20804 GCA_011800125.2 Solanum clarkiae
ACTTAAAAGTACTATTTATAGTAATTATAATTAAGTCCTAAAAAATAGAATAATTGCTCAGCGGACTCCACGAAAGCTCTCTATGACTCGTAATGTGATTTACGTCATAGTCGAGGACTCGTAATCAACTTCTAGGATCTTGGAATGCTCTTCTATGATTTCACTTTATGAGTCGTAGACTGATTCATGACTCGTATTGCATTCTCATACACTTCAACTGCATCACATTGTGCTTCACTGGAAATCTTTATGAAACACATCTATACAACTCGTAAAATGCTCTATGACTCGTATAGAAGTCTCGTATAGCAGATCTTCAGATATCATCCTTCATTGAAATTTGTCATGAAACTACCTATGTGACTCGTACAATACTCTACAAGTCGTAAAATACTGTAAGACTCATAGAAGGTCTCGTAAATCACCAAAACCAGAAAACTTCTACAATTTTACCCCAACTCATAGCTAACCTATTTTCTTATAAAACTAAATACAAAACCCATAAAAATCATAAATGTCTCATTGAAAACACACAAAATCGTAAGTTTTAAGCATCAAAACTACTGTATTTTGACAGCACAGCAACACTCACAACTTAAAATTGTTGCTTTTCCTCAAGTAACGACTCAATCTATATAGACATAACACACAAAATTCAACTCAATGGCATATACCATATACATCTCAAACTCAGATACCTACACTAGCTTTGCAAAACAAGATCAGATGGTTATTTAGCAAATCAATACAGATTGGTGCATGTGACAAAACAACTATAACAAACAAGGGAATATCAACAGTCTACAATCACTGAATAAGTCAAATGCTGAGAATACAATGCAGGTGACCTCACAGAAAGAAGTCCTATTTTTTACACTAAAAATGATTTCAAATTTAACCATGGGACTGTGCAGTCTCACAAAAAGTATTCATGCACAATGACTAATAGCATAGGCTTGCCCCTATACTCATGGCATAGAGTTTCAACTATCTGGACTAGGATCACTTTAGGATGTTCTCGACTTGTAACATAGGCTCAGGGTGTTTTGGTATGATATTTGAGGAAAATAGTGACTAATGGCCCTCCTTAAAACTGTGCTTTTCTACATTTTTACCTCACCAACTTTGTCACTTTCACCTTATTCTTCCTTTTTCCTTATTCATGCTTTTCCAGGTGCTTCCTTCTCATTTTCAGCTTTTTGCCTTGTTTTTATGCTTATTTTTGCTTTTTAGCTCAATCTAAGACATTTTTTTTTTCTTGTACCCAATACATGATTTTTCTTCTTTTATTATCACTGCCAACTCATCACGTTATTTTTTTCCTTTGCCCTTACACTGGTCATCCTCAAATTAGATTTTTAGCATGTATTGAAGTACATAATATATCTTCTCCGAACCAGGGCTACTTTTGGTAGCCTCCCTCAACTTAGGCTTTTTGCCTCAGTCAAGATTCACGATGCTCTAAGAATGACCAGGGCCAATTTCAGGATTTTCCACTAGACAAAGCTAGGCAAATTAGGTGTTTTGAAAAAATAGGTACATGTAAGTCTCAAATATTTGGAACAAGGGACGAATCGGCATTTGGTTAGTTGTTTTCAGGCTTAACTGGAATATTTAAGAACAAAGGCCTAAGATCCTTTCATAGTCCATTTATTATATGATCTAACCTAGAGTAATAGGGAAGGTTCTGAATTAGCACAAAATACATGAATCTAGCAAAATAGGCTCACACTCACATGGCACAACATACATTATCAACAAAAGACTCACAGATCATGCTTTTTATCTCAAATTACCCTCAATTATCAGAAAGATATTTCCAAACACCTAAATAGAGTGTTGTGAATTATGCTAATATGATAGAGCGCTTCAGGCATGAGAGGCAGGGTGGAGGGAAGAGATTTTGCCAACACAGTCAGTTTAGTGCACTGGCCCATGATAGAGGGTTTCAAAGGCAAGGACAGTAGGGTTGGGTAGTTCTCTTCCAACATCTAACAGTTCTAGCAGATCTAGTACTACTCATATTGGCCATGATTATTCCTTTATTTCGGCTAGACATGGTAGTTCTACGGGATAGTCGTCGTTAAGGTGAGACCTTAAGGCTTGTTATATTTGTGATGACATTGGGCATTTCACCAATCATTGTCCACTTTAGGTATTTCCTACTCAGGCTTCAGCATCTCAGGTAGTAGCCAGAGACACCTATCAGGACATGAGCAATAGTGCTAGATTAGGTCATGGTATAGGGAGAAGTGGAGCCTGTGGAGGCCGACAGGCTAGTAAGGTCATAATGTTTGCTATTTTATTCCAAATAGGTCTAAGGTAGAGGCCTCCGATGAAGTTATCATAGGAACATTTCCAGTGTGTCATCGCTCAGCTTTATTTGAGGCTCTTTATGGTAGGCATTATAAATCACTGGTTAGGTGGTTTGAGGTTAGTGAGATAGCTCTGTTAGGACCAAATTTGGTTATGAAGGCTCTTGAGAAGTTTAGGATGATTAGGGAAAGGTTAAAGATGACCCAAAGTCCATAAAAAATCCTACGCCTACGTGATAATAAGAAACCTTGAATACAAAGTTGGTGATTGGGTTTACCTAAAGGTTTCACCCATGAAGGGTGTAGTCCATTTTGCCAAGAAGGGAAAGTTGATCCAAAGATATGTTGGTGCTTATGAGGTCATGAGGAGGGTTGACAAGGTAGCTTATGAGTTGAAGTTACCTAGTGAGATGGAATTGGTTCATCCAGTATTTCATGTCTCTATCTTGAGGAAATGTATGGGTGATCCTAATGATTTTGTGCCTCTTGATGTGGTGGGGTTGTTGAGGATAACTTAACTTATGAGGAGGTTCCTGTTCAAATTTTTGATAGGCAAGTGAAGATATAGAGAAACAAGGAGATGACATCTGTTAAGGTCCTTTGGAGGAACCAACAATTCGAAAGTGCTACAGGGGAGGCCAAAGTGGACATGCGAAAGTGGTATACTTATCTTTTCCACTCCACTCAACTCTAAGGTACTAATTCTAAGTCCCTTATGTAATTCCAAATCTTATATTTCAGCCTCTATGTCATTCATATGCATTAATGTTTACGTTGGAAAATTTGTGATGATTTTACACTTATGTTAGGATTTTGAAAATAGTGTTTTAAATGTAATGTTGTATTCTTGTTATTACTGATTTTGTTATGATCACTCTTGTATTATATGTCTCTTTTACATTCGGGGACTAATATTCCCAAGGGGAGATATTGAAACGACCCAAAAAGTGCCCGAAAATGCGCCTCGAAGTGCTTAGAATCATAATTTACATATATCTCAAAATTCATGCTCGATATCAAAAATTCGAGTTCATATTATTGTTTAGGGGATTAAAATAAGGGGTGCAAGGGTCTAACCCCGATTTAAGAGAAACTGTAGCAAAATTTGACAATCGCAAAAATGCGATTTCTAGAGACGATCCGTGCCCCTGGCGTGACGCTCGCTCCTATGTATTGTTTTGTCCAATTTTTCTATCTCAGTCCAAAACTTTTGGGTCTTAGTCCTAAGTATTCCCAAATGTGAAAATACCTATATTTAGACATATTTCACCCTAAAATCATCCTAAATATTCCACAATACTCACTCAAACACTTAGCCATATTTTAACTCCTAAATTCAAGTCTCAAAACCTCTTCCAGGTCTAAGCATTTCCTTCAAGGTTCTTCTTCAATCTTCAAGTCTCCACCTCCAATATCCACAAAGTTCATCTCCAAGCTAACGTATGTTGGTTTCTTTCATGGATTCCTTTAGCCCATGATGCCCAAACTTTCCTTTCTTACAAATTGCATGATTTAAAGGTGATTTATTAATGGGTCTTGATTATTATGAAAATCACTGGACACTATGTTTGAGCGTATGAAATTGTGATTATTTTACCATATTTTGAGCTATGAATCTAAGATCTACTGAAAGGATTGGTGAAGGGTTTTGATACTTATTGCTTGAAGGTGTTCCCAAGTATCTATTGAAGCATTTACATTGAATTCACAACATTGTTTTACTCTTGAATTGCATGGTTATACACTAGTACTACACACCATCTAAGTGTTTGATAAAATATCTGGATATGGATTTTTGATGAATTGAAGGTCCAAAACATGATATATGATATGACTGATTATATGATGATGAAAGGAGCTTGTGCATATTATAAATTTTATATAAAGGATCATATTAGACCATGCCCAATCTGAGTAACCTTGTTGAGGGGTTAGTATCTTAAACACTAGGGTGGTAGGTGAGATTACCACTAACCTAGTTGAGGGGTTCGTACTTCACACCAGGGTGGTAGGTGAGATTGCCACTAACCTTGTGTAGGGGTTTGTACCTTACACACCAGGGTGATGGGTGAGATCATCATCGACCTAGTTAAAGGGTTTGTACCTCACGCACTCGAGCGATGGGTGAAATCATCATCAACCTACCAAGGGGTTTGTACTTTGGAAATCTAGTTTGGTCTATTCTACGCATATGACATCCTATATGACAATGAGTTACTTAAGCATGATTTACTTATGCATTGACCATACATGTCATATTATTATATTATGCCTATTGCCTATTGCTATGCATTTTGATTATGATACCTATCTTTTGTTGCATTAAATCCTACATACTTCGTACATCTAAACTTAATAATGCATACTCTTGCCTACATGATATCACAATATAGGAACCAGAGCCCAAGTTGATCATCCTCCTCTCCACGTGGCTAATTTGGTACTACTCAAGCTAGTTGGTGAGTCCTCCAGTCCAGGGACGTTTATCTATGTTTGTTTTATTATATATTGGGACATTCTTCTTTATGTTTTATTTTGACTATGAGGGTGAGACCGGTTGCTTAATCTTGGCCCCCACTCTTATCTATATAGTAAAGGTGTCTGTTATACATGCTCTGTATCTATGGTATGAGCTTGACTCTTGTTTCTTGATTATGATGTTATGCAAGCTTTCCTTTTAGTCCCTTTTTCTGCTATTCTTACTCTTTATGACTTTTATATGCTTTTGTGACCAATGATGTGTAATGATAAGTTAAGAGGCTTGTTTGGGGTTCCTTCGAATTCCCCATTCGCCATGTCGCGTCTAGGCACTAGGCTTGGGTCGTGACAAACTTGGTATCAGAGCACTAGGTTGACAGATCCTCGGAGTCTAAAACATCGCGTTGATTAGAGTCCTATTCATGATTATGAAGTGCGCCATGACTATGAATAAGAGGCTATGAGACCTTTTAGGAAATGTCTCCCTTCTTCATGTTCTAAGTCATGCAATAGAGTTGTGGTAAGTTTTCCCCCTTATTGATTGTTCTTTCCTATGCTAGATCATGCCTAACACTCGAGGAAGGATGGCCCGAACTCCTGAGGTGCAACCTACCAATGGTGAGCTCGGAATGCTCTCACTATGCTTTCCCAAGTTATGCCCAACCAAGTCAATCAAGAGGCCAAAGGCCCCCATGCTACCACCTCGGGAGCTAGGTAAGGGACTTCATGAGGATGAATCTTCTAGTGCTTAATGGGTCAAAGTTGGATGAAAATCCATAAGAGTTCATTTATAAGGTCTACAATATTTTGAATATCATGGGTGTTAGGCTGAATGAAAAGGCAGAGTTGGCAGCATACCAAGTCAAAGGGATAGCCCAAATATGGTATAACCAATGGAAGGGGAAGAAGGGAAATGGTAATGTAGTGCTTTGGGAGGAGTTCAAATTGACTTTCCTTAATCGGTTCTTTCCTCTTGAGCTTAGGGAAGCCAATTTGGTAAAGTTTATGAATTTAAACAAGGTTCCATGAGTGTGAGGGATTATGCCCTCAAGTTCAATCAACTTTCAAAGTATGCTCCTTATTTGGTGGCCGATCCTAAATCTAGGATGAACAAGTTTATGATTGTGGTCTCCAACTTGGTGAGTGAAGAATGCTGGTACACTTTGCTAATTAGTTACGTGGACTTGTCCCAATTGATGACATATGCCAAGCAAATAGAGGGAGAAAAGTTGAGGATGAGGAGAGGTCATGAGGCCGAGAGGGCCGATTTTGAGTGTAAGTTCCTAAGGGGTGGCTAGCTCCATCAACGCCAAGGGTCTTCTCACACTACTAATAGGGGTTTGTCAATGACCTCCCTAGGCCTCAAGGTGTTGGTGGTGTGGCTCCTATAGATGTGTGTCCTAAATGTGGAGGGGTCATAGAGACCCATGTTTGAGAGGTACTAATGCATGCTTCAAATGTGGAGAGCTTGGTTATAAAAAGGTCCACAAAATCGTGGCAAAGGCTGGGGTGCAAATGTGGTTCCATTAGGTAGCGGTGGTTATCAAGGTGGTGCCCAATGGCACAATCAGTTTTATTCTCTACATGGGAGGCAATGGGCTGGTGAGGTTCCTAATGTTGTTACCAGTATGTTGAAAATGTTTGACTTTGATGTATATGCATTGATTGATCTGGGTGCCACCCTTTCTTTCGTCACCCCCTTTGTTTCCCAAAAATTCCTTCTTGACCCCGAGTTGTTGCATGAGTCATAGGAAGTGTCTACTCCTATTGGTACATCTATTGTTGCTAGAAACGTGTATATAAGTTATCCTATTTGCATTTTGCATAATTTGTTGCCTTGTGATCTTGTTGAATTAGAAATGGTTGATTTTGATATCATTCTTAGGATGGATTTGTTGTATGCCTATTATGCTTCTATTGATTGTAGAACTCGTGGGATCAAATTTTAATTTCCAAATGAACCCGTCCTTGAGTGGAAAAGTCAAGATTTGATGGTGAAGGGTAGATTTATCGCTTGCATTAAAGCCCGTAAGTTGATCTCTAAGGGGTGTCTTTACCATCTTGTGAGGGTTAGGGATATGGAGTCTAAATTCCTTCCCATAGAGTTAGTCCTGGTTGTGAATGAGTTTCTTGATGTCTTCCCAAATGACCTTCCTTGTGTTCCTTCCCAAAGAGAAATAGACTTTTACACAGACCTCTTCACCGATCTCAACCAATTTCTGTTCCCTCTTACGTATGGCCCCGATGGAGTTAAAGGAGTTGAAGGAACAATTGAGGGACTTGTTGGAGAAGGGATTGATTAGACCTAACCAATCACCTTGGGGTGCTCCGGTTTTATTTGTGAAAAAGAAGGATGGGTCCCTTAGGATGTGTATTGACTACCAGCAACTCAATAGGGTCACCATCAAGAATAGGTATCCTCTTCCAAGGATTGATGATTTTTTTGACTAATTGCAAGGGGCTTGCGATTTCTCTAGGATTTATCTCTAGTCCGGGTATCATCAAGTGAAGGTGAGGTAGTGAGATATTCTCAGGACTACTTTATGGACTAGATATGGGCATTATGAGTTTGTTGTGATGTCTTTTGGGTTTACCAATGCATCAACCATTTTCATGGACATTATGAATAGGGTCTTCAAATCCTACCTTGATTCGTCTGTTGTGGTCTTCATTGATGATATATTGATCTATTCACATAGTTGGAGGAGAATATGCGTCATTTTAGGTTGTGTTGTAAAGATTGAGATATTGAATGTTAAGTATGAAAAATGTGAATTTTTGTTGAAGGAGGTTGCGTTCTTGTGTCATGTGGTGTCAGTGGATGGTATTATGGTGGATCCAAAGAAAAATGATGTGATTAAAAATTTGCCTAGACCGTTGACCCCATCGGATATTCGGAGCTTTTTGGGCCTAGCAGGTTATTATAGAAGGTTTGTGAATGGGTTCTCCTCCATTGCTTCCCCTATGAAAAAACTTGACTCAAAAGAAGGTTAAGTTTGTATGGACCAATGAGTATGAGAAGAGCTTCCAAACATTGAAAGACAAGCTTGTCTCTGCTCCTATATTATCACTACCGGATGGGCTTGACGATTTGTGGTGCATTGTGATGCTTCCTGGGTTGGTTTAGGTTGTGTGTTGATACAAAATGGTAAGGTCATAGCTTATGCCTCTAGGCAGCTCAAGGTACGTGAAAGGAACTACCCTACCCATGATCTAGAGTTAGCCGCCGTTGTGTTTGAATTAAAGATTTTGCATCACTTCTTGTATGGGGTGCATGTGGATGTGTTCACCGATCATAAGAGCCTACAATCTATCTTCACTCAAAAAGATCTCAGCTTGATGCAAAGGAGATGGTTAATACTTCTTAATGACTATGATATGAGTATGCACTATCATGCAGGTAAGGCAAAATGTTGTGGCAAATGCTTTGAGTAATGCATCTAGGGTAGCCTAGCTCATGTTGATGGAAATGATAAGGCAATGGCTAGGGAGGTGCACCAATTGTCTATATTAGGGGTTAGGTTGTAAGAGCTTGGTGATGATGGTATTGTTGTCATTGATGGGTCTAAATCATCATTGATTGATGAGATGATAGAAAAACAAGATCTTGACTCCTTGCTTGAAGGCCTTGATGAAAGAGGGCAAAGTAGAAGTTTTCTCCCAAGGAGGAAATAGTGCCCTTAGGTATCAAGGTAGGTTGTGTTTTCCTTGTGTTGATGGTTTGAGGAGAAAATCCTTGATGAGGCACATAATTCTTCTTATTCTATCCACCCTGGTTCCAACAAAATGTAGAGATTTGAGGGATGTGTATTGGTAGGGTGGCATGAAGAGCGACATTGCTAAATTCGTCTCTGGTTGTCATAGTTGTCAACAAGTCAAAGCCGAATATCAAAGGTTGGGTGGCCTAACCCATGACATTGAGGTTCCTACATGGAAGTGGGTGGAGATAAATATGGATTTTGTAGTTGGATTGCCCAAGACTAGAAAGGCTTTTGATTCCATTTGGGTTGTGGTTGATAGGATGACAAAATTGGCTCACTTTCCACCAATTAAAGGCCATATTTAGGGCTGATGATTATGCAAGGTTGTACATCCATGACTTGATAAGATTGCATGGGGTTCCTTTGTCCATTATATTAGATCGTGGGGCACAATTTACTTCACATTTTTGGAGATCTTTCCAAAGGGGTATTGGCATAAGAGTGAAGCTTTCTATGGCCTTCCACCCTAAAACGGATGGACAAGCTGACAGGACCATCCAAACCCTTGAGTATATGCTTAAGGCATGTGTGTTGGAGCTTAAAAGGTAGTTAGGATGATCATCTTCTATTGGTTGAGTTTACCTACAACAATAGTTATCATTCTAGCATCAGTATGGCTCCATTTAAGGCTCTTTATGGCAGGCGTTATAGATCACTGGTTGGGTTGTTCGAGGTTGGTGAGAAAGCTTGTTGGGACTAGATCTATTTATGGAGTCTTTTCATAAGGTTAGGATGATTAGGGAAAGGTTGAAGACGGTCCAAAGTTGACAAAAATCCTATGCTGACATGAGAAGAAGATACCTTGAATTCAAAGTTGGTGATTGGGTTTAACTAAAGGTTTCACCCATGAAGGATGCGGTCAATTTTTGGCAAGAAGGGCAAGTTGAGCCCAAGATATGTTGGTCCTTATGAGGTCATGAGGAGGGTTGACAAGGTAGCTTATGAGTTGAAGTTACCTAGTGAGATGAAAATGGTTCATCCAGTATTTCATGTCTCTATGTTGGGGAAATGCGTGGGTGATCTGAATGTTATTATGCCTCTTGATGTGGTGGGGTTGTTGAGGATAAGTTGACTCATGAGGAGGTTTTGGTTCAGATTTTGGATAGGCAAGTGAAGAGATTGATGAACAAGGAGATGACATCCGTTAAGATCCTTTAGAGGAATCAACAGGTCGAAAGTGCTGCATGGGAGGCTGAAGTGGACATGCGAAAGGAGTATCCTTATATGTTCCACTCCCCTCAAGCCTATGGTACTAATTCTATGTCCTTTATGTGATTTCAAGTGTTATATTTCAGCCCCTATGTCATTCATATGCATTCATGCTTAAGTTGGCAAATTTGTGATGATTTTACACTTATGTTGGGATTTTGAAAATAGTGTTTTAAATGTAATGTTGCATTCTTGTTGGGGATGATTGTTTTTGATCACTCTTGTATTGTATGTCTCTTTTACATTCGGGGATGAATGTTCCCAAGGGGGAGTTATTGAAACGACCCAACAAGTGCCCGAAAATGTGCCTTGATGTGCCCAGAATCATAATTTCCATATATCACAAAATTCGTGCGCGATATCAAAAATTTGACTTCATATTCTTGTTCAGGGGGTCCAAATTCGGGAGTAAAAGGTGTAGCCCCAATTTAAGAGCAACCGTAGCAAAATTTGAAAATCGCAAAAATGCGATTTCCAGAGACGATCCGTGCCCTTTGCACGACGCACTAAGGGCGCGCTCCTATGTATTTTGTTGTCTAGATTTTCTATGTCAGTCCAAGACTTTTAGGTCTTAGGCCTAAGTGTTCCCTAACATGAAGATACCTATACTTAGCCATATCCTAAACATTCCCTAATACATACTCAAACACTTAGCCCTATTTTCACTCCTAAATTCAAGTCTGAAAACCTCTTCTGGATCCAAGGATTTCCTTCAAGGTTCTTCTTCTTCTAGATGAGCCCGTTCTTAAATAGAAGGATAGTGACTCCACTATTATGGGTCGAGAGATGGCTGAGTGGTTGATAGCGCCGGTTTTTGATTTATTTTGTACCTTAAGGCCCAAAAGATGATCTCCAAGGGATGTATCTACCATATTGTAAGGTCAAGGATATAGTGTCCAAGTCACCTACTCTTGAATCGGTTCAGGTGGTGAATGAGTTTTTGGATGTGTTTCTCAAGGAATTTATGGTATTTCTCCCAAGAGGGAAGTGAACTTTGACATAGATCTTCTCCCAGATACTCAACCTATCTCTATCCCTTCCTATCGTATGGCACCAGTTGAATTGAAGGAATTGAAAGATTAATTGAAATATTTGTTGAGAAAGGCTTCATTAGGCAAAATATATCTCAATGGGGTACTCTGGTGTTATTTGTAATAAAGAAAAATGCATCTCTTCGAATATGCATTGATTATAGGAAATTGAATAAGGTAACCATCAAGAATAAGAATCCATTTCCTAGGATCAATGACTTGTTTGACCAACATGAACGAGTTACCTATTTCTCCATGATTAACCTCCGTTCCGAGTATCATCAATTGAAGGTTAGAGAGTGTGATATTCCCTAGACGGCCTTTTGAACTAGGTATTGGCACTTTGAATTTTTGGTGATGTCGTTTGGCTTAACTAATGCTTTGGCTATGTTTATGGACCTTATGAATTGGTGTTCAAGCCATTCCTCAATAGTTTTGTGGTTATCTTCATTGATGCTATTCTCATTTACTCCCAAAGTGATCTAGAATATATGGATCATTTGAGGTTGGTCCTATAAACCTTAAGGGAGAAGAAGTTGTATGCTAACTCTAGCAAGTGTGAGCTTTGGTTGGGTAAAGTAGCTTCTCTTGGTCATGTGGTGTCTAGTGATGGTATTTAGGTTGACCCTAAGAAGATTGAGGTCATGAAGAATTAGCCTTGACCATTGACTCCTTTGGATATTCAAAGTTTTCTAGGGTTGGCAGGCTATTATAGGAGGTTCGTTAAGGGATTCTCATCTATTGCATCTCCATTGACTAAGTTGACTTAAAAGGAGGTTAGGTTTATTGGTCGGAAGAATGTGAGAAGAGTTTTCAGCAATTGTTGTCTCTATCGAATGGCTTGGATGGGTTCATGGTGTATTGTGATGCTTGTTGAATTTGGTTAGGAGGTGTGCTCAAGCAACATGGTAAAGTGATAATTTATCAAATGACCCCGAAAAGAGTGCTTGAAAATGTCCCTCGAAAGTTCCCGGAATCATAACTTCCATGTATCTCAAAATCCATGTGTTATTTCGAAAATTCGACTTCATAATCTTGTTCAAGGGGTCAAATTGAGTGGAAAAGGGGTATAAACCCGATTTTAGAGCAAACGAATTGCAATTTCATTTTTCTAAAAATCAAATTCTAGTGAGTGCTGCACGTCATTGGCGCGATGGCCATAGTGTTATTTCTTGCAAGTTTTCTTGAGTTCGGTCTAAGGCTTTTGGGTCTTGGGTCCAAGCCTTCCTATACTTAAAAATACTTATACTTAGCCTTATTTCATCCTCATATCATTCAAGATATTCCCAAATACTCACTCAAACACTTAGACAATATTTCATCTCGAATTTCAAGACTCAAAAACTCATCCGGATCTTAAGGTTCTCATTCAAGCTTCAAGTCTCCATCTCCAATCTTCTTCAAGAATTCTCCAAAGTCAAGGTATGTGGGTTTCTTACATGGGTTCCTTTCAGCCATGATACCCAAGCTCCCTTTTACCTAAAATTGCATGATTTTAAGTTGATTTACTCGTGGGTCTTTTCTATTATGAATTTCACTGCACAATATGTTGGGATTTCATGAAATTATGGTTGTTTTAACATGTTTTGAGCTATGAGTCTAAGATCTATTGTGAGATTTGATGAAGGGATTTGATGTATATGGCTTGAGAGTGTTACCAAGTATCTATTAATGGTTTGACATTGAATTTGCTAGCATGATTTCACTCTTTAGTTGCATGATTTTACACTAGCACTATATACATGCCAAGTGTTTGATAAAATGTCTGAATTATGATTTCTTGAGGAACTGAAGGTTCCAAAGCAAGTCTTATGAGTTGAATGACTATCTTATTATGAAATGAATGTGTGTATAGGGTTTTCTTCTATATAGTGTTGAAATGTGACCATGCACTACTCGGGGTTGTGCGCCATGTAACCATGTCGAGGGGTTTGTACGTTGATAATCATGTAGGGAGTTTGCACCTTGGTAACCAAGGTTGGCAGGGTACGATGATCCACCAACCATGTAGAGGGGTTTGTACCCTTATAACCATGTCGGGGTGTTTGTACCTCGGTCACCAAGGGTGGTAGGGTGCGACGATTCACCAACCAATTGATAGGGTTAGTACCTCAATCACCAGGGGTGGTAGGTGCGATGATCCACAAATATGATAGTGGTCTATTCTTGAAAATTTATTATGTTCTATATAAGCATGATTTACTATATAGCGTCTCACATGGATGCCATATTGTTAAATGTTATTCATTGTCCATGGTTATGTATTTCGTTTATGTTTCTTATCTCTTGTTGCATTGCATCATAATACTTAGTACATTCAAACATACTAACGTACACTCTATGCCTATATGATCACCATGTAGGGACTGGAGCCTCACTTGAGCTTCGACCTCCACATGTGAAACGACCCCAAAAAGTGCCCGAAAATGTGCTTTGAAATGCCCACAATTTTAAATTCCATATATCTCAAAATTCATTTGCTATTTTGAAAATCCGACTTCATATTCTTGTTCAGGGGGTCAAAATTAGGTAGGAAAGAGTCTAACTCTGATTTAAGAGCGAAAGATTAGCAACTATAATTTTTCAAGGTGCAAATTCCGAAGAGGAATCTGCGACCCCCTCGTGATGCGCAATAGTGTAGATAGTGGCTTGCATTTTATTTTTATCTCGGTCCAAGACTTCTAAGTCTTGGGCCTAAGTGTTCCCAAATGTGTTTTTACCTATACTTAGCCAAATTTCAACCTCATATTACCCAAAATATTTCCCAATACTCGCTCAAACACTTAGCCATATTTCACTCCAAAATTCAAGTCCCAAACCCTCATCCAAGCTAAGATTCTCCTCCAAGGTTCTTCTTCAAGCTTCTAGTCCATCTGCAATCTTCACCAAGTTCATCTCCAAGCTAATGTATGTGGGTTTCTTTAATGGGTTTCTTCCACCCATGATAACCAAGCCTCCTTTTACTCATATTGCATGATTTAAAGTTAATTTACAAATGGGTCTTGCTTATTATGAAATTTACTGCACTCTATGTTTAAACTATGTAAAGTTGTGAATGTTTAGCTATGTTTTGAGCTATAAATCTTGGAGCTATTTTAAGATTTAATGAAGGTTTTTGATGTATATTGCTTGAGAGTGTTGCAAGGTGTTGATTGATGGTTTCACAATGGATTTTCTTGCATGATTTCATCTCTAAATTGCATGGTTTTATACTATCTTTTCACACTCTCTAAGTGTTTGATAAAATGTTTGATGTGGTTTCTTGAGCAGTTGAAGGTCCAAAGCATGAGATATGATCTGATTGATGTTATGATAATGAAATGATCTTATATATATGATAAATCCTACATAAAGTGTTGCATTAGACTATGCCCAATCCAGGGGGTCTAAGAGCCCGGATAATCGAGATGGGGGTCTGTACTCATAAATCGAGTGAAGGGTTTGTACTTCTCCACCTAGTGATGAGGCGGAATCATCACCAGTCGAGTGAAGGGCTAGTACTTCACAACCTAAGTGATTGGGCAGTATCATCACTAACTTACAAAGGGGCTGTACTTTGGAAGTCTAACTTGGTCTATTCTACCCATATGATATCCTATATGAGAATGAGTTATTCAAGCATGTTTACTTGAGCATTAATCATACATGCCATATTGTTATATGATGTCTATTGCCTTTTGTTATGCATTTTGATTATGATGTTCATCTTTTGTTGCATTACATCTTACATACTTACTCCATTCAAATGTACTAACGCATACTCTTCCTACACGATATCACCATGTAGGAACCGGAGCCCAAGTTGATCATCCTCCTCCTCGTGGCTAGTTCGGTGCTACTCAAGCTAGTTGGTGAGTTCTCCACTTTGGGAACCTTAGTCTATGCTCTCTTGTTATGTATTGAGACACTATTTTTTCAGTTCTATTCGACTATAAGGGTGAGCCCCGTTTCTTTGTCTTGGTCCCCGCTCTTATATATGTATTAGAAGTGGTTGTTGGACATGTTACTACCTATGATGTGAGTTTTGACTCTTGTCTCTTGATTATGATATTGTGCAAGATTTTCCCTTAGCCCTTTCCCCCTATTCTTTCTTTTTAATGTCTTTTACATGCTTCAGCAACCAATGATGCATAAAGGTTAAGAGACTTGTTTGGGATTCCTTCAAGTTCCCCATTCGCCGTATCACATCTAGGCCCTATGGTTGTGTCATGAAGAACTTGGTATTAGAGCACTAGGTTGATAGATCCTGGGTTTCTAACACACCGCATCAATTAGAGTCCTATTCATGGTTGTGAAGCGTGCCATGTCTATGAGCAGAAGGCTATGAGGCATTTTAGGAAATGTTTCCCTTCTTCATTTTCTAAGTCATGCTATAGAGTTGTGGTAATTGTTTCCCCTAAAAATTGTTCTTTGTTGTGCTAGATCATGCCAAACACTCGATGAAGAAGGGCCCAAACTCCCAAGGAGCAACCTATCAATGGTGAGATCCGGGATGCTCTCACTATGCTTGCCCATGTTGTGGCCAACCAAGTTAATAAAGGGGCCCAAGCCCCTCATTCTACTATCTTGGGAGCTAGGGTAAAGGACTTCATGAGGATAAATCCTCCGATTTTCTATGGACCAAAGGTGGATGAAGATCCACAAAAGTTCATTGACGAGGTCTACAAAATCTTGAATATCATGGGTGTTAGGCTGAATGAAAAGACGGAGTTGGCAGCATACCTACTCAAGGGGTTAGCCCAAATTTAGTGTGTTCAATGGAAGGGGGAGAAGGGAGATGGTTATATGATGCTTTGGTCGGAGTTCCAAATTTCCTTTTCTTAATCAATTCTTTCCTCTTGAGCTTAGGAAGGAAAATTTGGTAGAGTTTATGAACTTAAAACAAGGTGGTATGAGTGTGAGAGAGTGTGCCTCAAATTTAATCAATTTTCAAAGTATGCTCATCATTTGGTGGCCGATCCTAGATCTAGGATGAATAAATTTGTCAGGGGGGTCTCCGACTTGGTGAGTGAATAATGTCGGTCCGCCATGCTAATTAGTGACACGAACTTGTCTCAGTTGATGACATATGTTGAGCAAATGGAAGAGCAAATGTTGATAAAGAGGATGGGCCATGAGGCCAAGAGGGATCATTTTCAGGGTAAGTTCCAAAAGTGTGTGAGATTTCATTAAGGCCAAGGGCCTTCTCATGCTACTAATAGGGGGTTTACCAATGACTTCCCTAGGCCTCAAGGTGTTGGTGGTGTGGCTTCTATGGATGTGTGTCCTATATGTGGGAAGAGTCATAATGGCCCGTGTTTGAAAGGTTCTAATGGATGCTTTGCTTATGAGGAGCTTGGTCACAAGAAGAAAGATTGTCCAAGAAACAGTGGCAAAGTTTGGGGTGCAAATGTGGTTCCATTGGGTAGAGGTGGTCCTCAAGGTGGTTCTGCATGGTACAATCAATTTTTATGCTCTACATGGGAGGTAAGGGGGTTGGTGAGAATCCCGATATTGTTATCAGTATGTTGAAAATCTTTGACTTTGATGTGTGTACTTTGATTTATCCGGGTGCCAATCTTTCCTTTGTTATCCCTTTGTTGCTAAAAAGTTCCATGTTGCCCCCGAGTTATTGCATGAGTCATATGAAGTGTCTACTCCTATTGCTGCCTCTATTATTGGTGGGAAGGTTTATAGAAGTTGTCCTATTTGCATTTTCCATAAGTTGTTGCCTTGTGATCTTGTTGAATTAGACATGGTAGATTTTGATGTCATTCTTAGGATGGATTGGTTGTATGCTTGTTATTCTTCTACTGATTGTAGAACCTGCAGGGTCAAGTTTCAATTTCCTAATGAACCCATCCTTGAGTGGGAAAGTCAAGATGTGTTGGTCAAAGGTAGATTCATTTCATGCATTAAAGCCCGTAAGTTGATCTCCAAGGGGTGTCTTTACCATCTTGTGAGGGTTAAAGATATGGAGTCCGAGGTCCCTTCCATAGAGTCGATCCCGGTTGTAAATGAGTTTCTTGATGTCTTCCCAAATGACCTTCCCAGTGTTTTCCCAGAAAGGAAAATAGATTTTGGTGTAGATCTCCTTCCTGATACTCAACCTATCTCCATTCCCCCTTACTGTGTGGCACTAGTGGAGTTGAAGGAGTTAAAGGAACAATTGAAAGATTAGTTAGAAAAGGGATTTATTAGACCTAGCCAATCACCTTGGGGTGCACCGGTGTTGTTTGTAAAAAAGATGGGTCACTTAGAATGTGTATTGACTACTTGCAACTCAATCGGGTCACTATAAAGAATAGACATCCTCTTCCAACAATCGATGATTTGTTTGACCAATTGCTAAGGGCTAGCTTTTTCTCTAAGATTGATCTTCGGTCCAGGTACCATAAATTGAGGGTGAAAGAGTGTGATATTTCCAGGACGGCTTTCTAGACTAGATATGGGCATTATAAATTTGTGGTGATGTCCTTTGGATTGACTAATGCACCGGCCATCTTTATCGACCTAATGAATAGGGTATTCAAACCCTACCTTCATTCCTTTGTTGTGGTCTTTATTGATGATATTTTAATCTATTCACATAGTAGGGAAGAGCATATCGGTGATTTGAGGGTGGTGTTGCAAAGATTGAGGGAGGAGAAATTGTATGCTAAATATGAAAAGTGTGAATTGTTTTTTAAGAAGGTTGCATTCTGGGGTCAGGTGGTGAGGGGGGATAGTACAAAACTGGATCCTAAGAAAACTGATGTGATTAGCAGTTGGCCTAGACCATTGGCCCAGTCGGATATTAGGAGTTTCTTGGGACTTGCAGGTTACTATAGAAGGTTTGTGAATGGGTTCCCCTCCATTTCTTCCCCTATGAAAAAGTTGACTCGAAAGAAGGTTAAGTTTGTGTGGAGCAATTAATGTGAGAGAATCTTACAAACATTGAAAGACAAAGCTTGTGTCTGCTTCTATATTGTCACTACTGGATGGGCTTGAGGGATTTGTGGTGTATTGTGATGCTTCCCGGGTTGGTTTGGGTTGTGTGTTTATGAAAAAGGGTAAGGTCATAGTTATGCTTCTATACAACTCAAGGTGCATGAAAGGAACTACCTTACCCATGATCTAGAGTTAGTCGTTGTTGTGTTTGCATTAAAAATTCAGTGTGACTACTTGTATGGGGTACATGTTGATGTGTTTACCTATCACAAGAGCCTCCAATATGTCTACACTCAAAAAGACCTTAACTTTAGGCAAAGGAGATGGTTAGAACTTCTCAAAGATTATTACATGAGTGTCCATTATCTTCTGGGGAAGGCAAATGTTGTAGCGGATGCGTTGAGTAGGGTGTCTATGGGAGCCTAGCCCATTTTGATGGTAGTGAAAAGGAGATGTCTAGGGAAGTGCATCAATTGGCTAGGTTGGGGGTTGGTAGGAAGAGGTTAGGGGTGATGGTGTTGTAGTTGTTGATGGGTCTAGATCTTCATTGGTTGATGAGGTCATAGCAAAAAAAGATCTTACCTCCTCCTTGCTTGAATTGAAGGCCTTGGTGAAAGAGGGCAAAGTAGAGGTTTTCTCCCAGGGGGGAGATGGTGCCCTTATGTACCAAGGTAGGTTGTGTGTGCTTTGTGTTTATGGTTTGATGGAGAAAATCCTTGATGATGCCCATAATTCTTCTTATTTTATCCACCTCGGTTCCACTGAAATGTATAGATATTTGAGGGATACGTATTGGTGGGGAGGTATGAAGAGGGTCATTCTCAAATTTGTTTCTGGTTGCCATAGTTGTCAACAATTCAAAGCCAACATCAAAGACCGGGTAGCCTAAGCCAAGACAGAGAGATTCCCACTTGGAAGTGGGAGGTGATTAATATGGATTTTGTGGTTGGGTTTCCCAAGACCAGAAAAGGTTTTGATTCTATATGGGTAGTGGTTGATAGGATGACAAAATTAGATCACTTTCTACTTGTTAAGACCACATATAGGGCTTAAGAGTATGCAAGGTTTTACATCCAAGAGTTATTAAGGTTACATTGGACTCCTTTGTCCACCACATAGGATCATGGTTCACAATTAACTTCATACTTTTGGAGGTCTTTTCAAAGAGGACTAGGTATAAAAGTTCACTTTAGTACGGCCTTGCACCTTTAAATGGATGGCCAAGTCGAAAGAACAATTCAAACCCTTGAAGATATGCGAAGGACATGTGTATTGGAGTTGAGGGGTAGTTAGAATGATCATCTTCCATTGATTGAGTTTGCCTACAACAATAGCTACCACTCTAGCATCGGTATAACTCTTTTTGAGGCTATTTATGGGAGATGTTGTCGATGACCGGTTGGTTGGTTTGAGGTTGGAGAGGTGGCTTTAATGGGACTGGATTTGGTTATAGAGGCTCTTGAGAAGGTGAGGATGATTAGGGAAAGGTTGGAAACAACCAAAAGTCATCAAAAATCCTATGCTGATGTGAGAAGAAGAGAGCTTGAATTTAAAGATGTTGATTGGGTTTATTTGAAAGTTTCTCCAATAAAAGGTGCGGTCCATTTTGGTAAAAAGGGGAAGTTGAGTCCAAGATATGTTTGTCCTCATGAGGTCTTGAAGAAGGTTGGCAAGGTAGCTTATGAGTTAAAGTTGTCTAGTGAAATGAATTTGCTTCATCTAGTGTTCTATTTCTTTATGTTGAGGATATGTGTTGGTGCTCCTAATGTAATCGTGCCTGTTGATGTTATGAGTGTTGTTGAGGATGATTTGAATTGTGAGGAGGTTCTGGTGCAGATTTTAGATAGGCAAGCGAAGAGGTTGAGAAACAAGGAGGTGACATCTGTTAAGGTCCTTTGGAGAAACCAACGAATCAAAAGTGCTACTTGGGAGTCCGAAGCGGACATGTAAATGTAGTATCTTTATCTTTTCCACTCCACTCAATCCTAAGGTAATAATTCTTAGTCCTCTATAAGATTTCAAGTCTTATGTTTCAGCCGCTATGTCATTCATATGCATTCATGTCTAAGTTGGAGAGTTGTGATGATTTTACACGTATGTTGAGATTTTGAAAATGGTATTTTAAATGTGATGTTGCATTCTTGTTGGGGATGATTTGTTGAGATATTGAAACGACCCCGAAAGTGTGCCTCAGAATGCTTGAAATTTTAAATTCTATATATCTCAAAATTCGTTTGCTATTTCAAAAATTCGGCTTCGTATTCTTGTTTAGAGGGTCAAATTTAGGGGTCAAAATTAGGGGGTAAAGGGTCTTACCCTAATGTAAGAGAGAAAGATTAGCAATTATAATTTTTTGAGGTGCGAATTCCAAAGACGAATCCGCGACCATCTCGCGACGCGCCACATTGCAAATAGTGGCCTACTTTTTTACTCGGTCCAAGACTTCTAAGTCTTGGATGTAAGTGTTCCCAAATGTATTTTTACCTATACTAAGCCAAATTTCACCCTCATATTACCTAAAACATTTCCCAATACTCACTCAAACACTTATTCATATTTTCACTCCCAAATTCAAGTCCCAAACCCTCATCCCAAGCTAAGGTTCTCCTCCAAAGTTCTTCTTCAAACTTCAAGTCCCCATCTCCAATCTTCACCAAGTTCATCTCCAGGCTAAGGTATGTGGGTTTCGTTTATGGGTTCCTTTTACCCATGATATGCAAGCCTCCTTTTACTCAAATTGCATGATCTAAAGTTGATTTACCAATGGGTCTTGCTTATTATGAAATTCACTGCACTTTATGTTAAAGCTATGTGAAGTTGCTACTGTTTAGCCATGTTTTGAGCTATAAATCTTGGAGCTATTGCAAGATATGATGAGGGGTTTTGATGTATATTGCTTCTGGGTATTGAAAGGTGTTGATTAGTGGTTTTACAATGGATTTTCTTACATGATTTCATCTCTAAATTGCATGGTTTTATACTACTATTTCACACAACCATCTAAGTGTTTGATAAAATGTCTGGATGTGGTTTCTTCAGAAGGTCTAAAGCATGAGATATGATATGATTGATGTTATAATGATGAAATGAGCTTATGTATA
>JAABOM020001056.1:0-20803 GCA_011800125.2 Solanum clarkiae
GGTTCAATTTTCGTTCAATTATCGTTATACATATATAATAGACTCATATAGGAACAATTCCAAGTCAAGAACACCTCACAATTTCAATTTCCAAATCAACCCACACCAATCCAAATAAACCCCAAACTTCAAATAATAACTTATATAAGTTCATACACAAGTCTAAGGAAATCATAAGGAAATTAAAATTGGAAGGAAACTTAGAAGACTCACCTTGGAGTGTTGACCTCTTCTTCACTTCTCCTTAAGCCCCAAAATGCTCCAACTCTTGTAAGACCATGAAATGGTCTTAATTTTCAAGTGTTGGGGGGTATATATAGACCCCCATTCTTTAAAAATTGCAACTAAGGGCCTCTTGTTAATAAGTCATTTAATTGGGTCCCAAACTTTTATAATTTAATCCAATTAGGGACTTCCGAAGTTAATTGTAAATTGCTCCTCACCAATACACCCCACTCCGATACTTATGCCTCATAATTAATTCAAGTGCAATTTTAGAAAATTTACGAAAATTTTTCCAACTCGACGAATTACCATAATTATTTATTTACGGGGTTTAACACTTATTTTTAAATTTTGTGATTATTTGAAGTAAAACTTATGAAATTAATATTTAGCGTTTTTCAAATATCAAAAAATATAAATACATAACTTGCCAATAGAGCCGTCAATATGGGATAGGTCCGTTGGGTCGGCCTGGCCTGACCTGTGACTTAGTAAGGCTGACTGAGATTTTTGGAGTCCATTTACAAAATGCGCTTTTTAGCCTGACCTGAATAAGTCTACAAATTTGTGTGGCTTTTGTAATATCAGTTGGGCTGACCCGTGAGTCGAATAAAAAAATAATAAAAAATAAAAAATAGAGTATTAACAATAATAAGAGTAAGCTCAAAGTTAATTGAAAATTTTAAATATTGAAATTTAGATACAAATTATGTTTTTATAATACTCACTCTGTCCCATTTTATGTGACACCCTTTGACTTAGCACGATGCTTAAGAAAAAAGGCAAAAATTTTGAAACTTGTGATTTAAAATCATTCTTAAATATTTATGTGGTTGAAAATCATTTCATTAAGGATAAAAGGGGTATTTTAAAGTTAAATTGTTTTCAGTTAGAATAAGGTGATATTCTTCTTGGGACGGACCAAAAAGAAAAGGGTGTCACATAAAATGGGAAAGAGGGAATATGGAACAATAATACTAATACCACATAATATTGTCTTGTTGCTATTTATGTTAATATTTTTAAATTATAAGCTCGCTTTCTTTACTTAGAAAGAAGTCTTAAGATCTTTCTAAGTTTAATATATAGAAAGTTTAAAAAATTTGGCAAATCTCCAGATCAAGAGGTTGAGGTTTGAACTTTAGTTTTAATTAAAAAATATATAAAAAATATATACTTTTTAAAAATGTGGGTTGATCCAGCAAGGCCCGCAACCCACGTGCTGATAGGCAGGGCTAGTTATTGTCTAGCCCATAAAAAATGGGTCAGCACAAGCTAACTCCTCAAATTTCAAAGCTTGTATAGACGAGCTCGAATGAGGTGGACCAACCCGTATTGATAACTGTAATTGCCAGCATAACAAAATGGTCGCATAAGAACAAAATCATATACTACAAGATTGCTTGCCTTCTTTTATACTATAAAAAGTATATAAGTTGTTACCTAAACTTATTTAAGAATGGATGTCAAACTCCTCGGGCCGAGCTGAGAAGTGACTCCTTCCACAATCCAACCACACCCCTGTCAGAAGGCATATGGGTATTTCTTTGAGTTCATTAGTTTTGAGTTTCGCACCCAGGTAATCTCAACTCTCACCGAAAGCAATCCTTTTCAATTCAAATGACAATGTACCAAGGCCTTTGAAAATTATGTCCATGTAAGTTCTTAATTATGGATGTGAAGTGTGCCACATTTACAATTCAGAAGTTGCAAGCTTTTTTTCATAATTTGACTTGTTTGTCACTTTTCCTGAACCAGAGGTTATTTCAAAATAAGAGATTTCCTTTTCGACCGATGGAGTCGAACTACAAGCAGTCTGATTTCTAAGTCCAAGGATATGTAGGTGGACTCGATTTTAAAAGCTTGACTATATTCTGGCCTTTGCCTTTAAAATCTCATTCCCAAGCATTCCAATTTCTCCATAATTCAATATTAGGATAGATTTTGAAATTTTTTTCAAAATCATACGTAAAATCAAGAGACTTGAACTACAAGTGGCCTGAATCCTAATGTAACCTGAGATATGTAGGAAACCTAAAACCAAGATCCGGCCATAATTCCCCAAAGTTCGAACCAAGAGCTTTTTAGAAAATGAAGATGTGGTCTTCTAAAATTGGATTGATCAAGTTTCTTTGTCCACGATCTCTTTTATCGATCATATCTGAAGAAAGGGACAGTTGCTGACATCCAATTTTTACCCTCTACATTATAAATTAATTATTGATCTTTTAATTTTAATAATTCGAAATAATTAGCATTCGAAAATATATATATATTCAAGTAATCTTTTAGGTTTTAATCTTTTAATTTTGATTATGTTTCAGGATTAGTCGGGCCTCTAAGAGACTCGGACACCTGGTACAAATAAAAGAAAAATTGATTATGTTTGTATATTATATATTATATATATTTATTTCAAGTATTAATAGTAAATATTATATTTTTATTAATTTTTCAAGATTTTCTCAAATAGATTTTATCTATAATCACTTTAGTTTTATTATTTTCAGGATTAATTACTTCGCAGTTGATTTAATTATTTTAAGCCTTTAACGTTTAAAAGCTCTCTAATTAATTCGTGTTAGTTCATCTCATAATCAAATTAATCAACTGATTTGATTTGATTATATTATTAATTGGTCATATTTGTAATTTCAAATGGCTGATTTCTCAATTTAAAATTTTCCTACTTTCTACCTTCTTTTAGGGTCAATTTTGATCCAATTTTCAGACCAAAAACCCAACCCACGTTATAAAAACCTGACCAATCCCTATTTTAATTCACAAAATCAGCCAACCTTTTTTTTTAGTAAATATACATGTGCCCCTTTCTTGTGTTTTCTCTTTTCAGATGCTAACACGCCTTTCACCTCCATCCCCTTCTTCTCCAAAATGACGAAACAAACCCAGCAAGCTTCAGTACAACCGTGCCCGAAAATGGCATTTCAGTAGCCTTTGATCCTCGCCCAACATCCCTCGTCCTTGAGTGAGGCAGGTGTCATCATCCCCTTGCTCGTCCGTCCTTGCATTAGAATAAACGAACAAGATCAATCCATCCATTTGTGTGATTTCCAGCTATGAAAGCATGGAGGTAAGGCTTGAAGATTTAAAATTCCTAATATTCTACAAGATTTCTTTAATTTTCCCCCCCAAAACAACCCAATTTTTCCTATATGTATGACCCCTTTGTTCACTGAAGAGGGGTCAGTTTTTGGGGTTTCTGAAAACACATTTTTGAAATCTACTAAATTTCAAAATTTGGCGAGCGTGGAACACGACAATGACTTTTCACCCTGGAACCCCTCCACAAGCCGCAAGGCCGACAGCTGAACTTGTCCCCTTGACTTGGGCATCTGCACTAAGGGCACCATGCAGGAACCTCCTTGCTCCAAGAGCATGAGTTGTTGGAGGTAGGGGTCGATCACCACATGGCACTTTCGAAAAAATCCCTGCCCAAGGATGATATCAAAGAGATCTACCAGAGCGACATAGAAGTTGGTCTTACCATGCCACTCACCCAACACTATGTCAACTTCCTGAGCAACTCTACACACAGGAGTCATTAGCGTATTGACCGTTCTAAGTTGCACATTACTTGGGTTATATTTCAGCCCCAACCTAGTTGCCATAGACTTAGTCATGATGTTAACCTCTGTGCCTGTGTCGACAATGGCACGAGTGGATCATCCATTGATCGTGATATCCATGTACTAAGCATGGCACTCCTTCGGCTTCTCTGGTTGCTGCGTGATAGATCTGCATAGCTGAATCACACCTATTCGGGCCTCGTCCGAATCTTCCCTTGATTTTGGTGCCTTTTCTTGTGCCTTCTTCTCCTTCCCTTCCCACAATATGGCACCAAGGCTCTTCAGTTCAGGGCACTTTTTGTAACTATGTGGCTCCCCGCATATGTAGCACTTAAACTCTTTCTCGGGTTGTGCCTTGCCCCCTTCGTTGGTTTGTCATCCAGTCCTCTGGTTATAAGGCCTACATGTGTATTGATGCTTGGGATGTGGCTGCCAACCTTTTCCTTTGCCACCATCTCCCCTACCCTGGTCATGACTACCACTCGAGTCTTTTATTCGGTCTCTATCTCACCTGTCATGTCGAGAGTCTGTCAAAGCCTCCGCCTGCGTGATGGCCTCGTCAATAGTCCTAACTTGTAGGCCTTCCACCTCCATCATGGCCCAGTTCTATAGGCCGTCCATGAAGTGGAACATCATATCATCATCCGTGAGGTTGGGGATCTAAAGCGTGAGGGTAGTAAACTCCTTTACATGGGACCTTATGCTACCCATCTGCCTCAGCTCCCTGAACTTTCATTTTTCCTCATAGATGATGTTGTTTAGGAAGAAAGCTTTCTTGAACTGCTCCCATGTATCGATGGTGCATAACCCCTTCACTACTTCTGACTCCTTTCATCTCCACCATAACATGGCCATCTCCGCCAAATATAACACGGCTGTATTGATCTTCATCTCATCATTCATCACCTTATTACATTTGAAGTAATTCTCCAAGTGCCACTAGAAGTTCTCCACATCTTGCGTGTCTCAGATGCCTTTAAAGACAGGCGGCTTAGGTGCCTCGATCTTGGCCTCCCTTTCTCCAATAATCCCTATGCATCTCCCATCAGCCACGCCTTTCTGAATTGCCTCATCCTTGAACTCATAGCCTCCATTGTGGTGCTCATGGTCTTCATGGTGGCACTTATGACCTCCATCTTTCTCAATGTCTCAATGCAATCTAAGGAAGTTATAGTCTCTCTCAGCTCATACTCCACCCCCTGGCGTCCGCCCAACTTTCCGGATGTTATCATTCTCCTCAAGGGTGAACTTCTCCAAGGTCTGAAACTTGCCATCAAACTGATTCAAGCGCTTGCCCAAGAACTCTACTGCTTGTATGGCAGCATCCATCCTCATGACCCATCCTTTGTCGAGCGTGACATCGGCAGGATCTTCACCTATTCATCGTCACTCAATTCAGCAGCTGAGAGTGAGTGGGTTGTTATAGCCTTGCTATGTGTCGATCCGACCAGCACCTCCTCAATCTTCTTGGAGCTTTTCTTCCCCTTGCATTTCTTGCCAACATCTAGCACAACATTGCCAGTGCTGGTGGCGGTAATGTCTCCTTCATTTGCCATGCTTCCATAGTACAAACATGCTCTGATACCACTCTGTCGCAGACTTAGAGCTTCGCTAAGACTTTCGTGCGGCACTAGTCGATTTGCTCACGATTCTTTCACGATCTTGCAGATACTAGTAAGCCTTTAACTCTTGATCGCTAAGGAAACTCTAGATTAAGAACACAAGAGAGCTTTAGAACACTTGGTAGATTGCTTACAACTTTCTTGGATGGTTTGTATAAATGAGTGGCCCTCCTATTTATACTCCTAAATAGGGTCAAAAGTGTAATTAATAATTACTTATAAGTTCCTCACTTATTTACACTTTAGTCCCCTTTGTAGAATCTCCCATACTTCTCTAGAGTGAACTAAAGGCTACAAGATATCTCCACACAATTCTATAGTCTTCCATGACTACATTCTTCTAGATTTCTCTAAGACTTCTCAAGATTCTCCAACAATATTCTAGACTCTTCCAAGACCTTCAAGTGTTATTCACAATGTTCTAGAGTCTTCCGGAAACCTCTTCAAGGCTCTAGTTTTTCACCTTGACACTAGATTCTTCCCTTATTTTCAAAAACAAGTGGCAGGCCGTCACAAAAGGGTCTGTAGTTTGGTCTCTTGAGTTAACAAGATAAGAGGTCGCTTCTTGAGTTTGTCTGGTGTCCCGATGTCACCGCTCAAAAATAGGTAATATTGTCATTTCTATGATGTTTCAATTCATAAATATATGAAAATCTGGAAAAAAAAATCTTGCATTATTTTTGAAGATTTTGCTGTTGAATTGAAGGAAATTGCTTCTCCTATGACCGTTGCCTTATGTCTTGTATGTTCTTGTTTGTTGTTGCCTATTACATAGGGGAGAAAATTCTTAGAGAAAATCTTTGAATTATTGAATGTATTGTTGCTTCATCATTAATTCTTCGTTTTTTTTTTTAAATTTTACAAACTTATATGTAGACTTTTGCTAGTGCTTTGCACCCTCTTTTGCATTTGCATCTTACTAAGTAAAGATATTGTTAGACAAACATTTTCCATCATTTTATTTATAGAAGTTGTGTTCTAGAATATTGTATCACCTTTTGACTAGAATGCTAAAGTTGCACCACTGTTTCGGTTTAGCTATGGAATTGGTTTCAACTTAGCTTAATGTTTGTTGGTCTTGATCTTATTCTTTTTCAAGTTTCTTAGCCTCTTGATTCATTAATGGTGTTAATACTTTGTCTCAAAATCTAGGTATTCTCCTTATTTGTTGCAAACTAATGGCATCTCTTGTTAAAAGCATATCAAAGTACCTTTCTTTTATTAGTTTTCATTCTTAGTTTCAAAGTTATGAGTTTCATATATTGATTTTAGTTTCAACATTAATAGGTTTAGGTGTTGAGTTTTAGCTTCAAGTTAATGAGTTTTTTATATGCTGAATCTTAGTTTCAAAGTTATGGATTTCCAATGTTAATTTTAGCTATTGAGTTTCATATATTGATTTTAGTTTCAAGATTAATAGGTTTAGGTGTTGAGTTTTAGCTTCAAGTTAATGAGTTTCCATATGTTGAATCTTAATTTCAAAGTTAGGGGTTCCCTATGTTGATTTTAGCTATTGAGTCTCATACGTTGATTTTAGTTTCAAATATGGGTTATATGTTGATTCTTAATCTCAACTTAATGGATTTTATATGTTTGTTTTTAGTTTCAAGTTTAACGAGTTTTATATATTGATTTGTTTTTTAGTTTCAAAGAATATGGGTGGATATCTTGACTTTTGGTTTCAAGTTATTGAGTTGTGGAGTTTAATAGTTTTCATAGCCCTTATGTATGTATGTATGTATGTATGTATGTATATATATATATATATACTTTTATGCATTTTTCTGAGTCTTACGGGACTCCTACCTCGCATTTCTTTTATCTGTCTATAGATTTTGCTTTTGGGGGGACAATGAAATATTTAAAACAACATGATACATCCTTCAAATCGATAGGCCAACTATTGGCATAAAAAGGGTCATATACTTGTTTAGGATGCATAACCGTTGTTTCTGTGCTATCTGCTATAACAGTTTATGTGATCGTGTTGTTTTATTTGGAGAAATTCTAGCCCACTTCTTTTCAAAAATTCTTTTTAGAGCCTCCTAAGCATAAATCCCAGTCACTATCAGAAGAACGACCAAATATTCTTTGAGTCCCACGTTTCTCAACAAAGTCCAGGTTCTTTAACTCCTAAACTCCTACTCTTCCATCTCAGGAAAGATTGCATTTGTAGTCAAGATGGAGAAGAACCAAAAACTAGGAGAACTGAAGATGCACTGACGGGGAAACTACGTCAGGCCACTCAAGAGATTCGTGAAATAGAAGGAAAAACCAAAGAAGTGGATCAACCCACAAAGACTATGTTGGCCAGGATGGCTGAAGTTGATGAAGAAAACAAAAGCGCCAAGGACAAAAGAGAAAGTTTGAACAAGACAAATCAGATACTCCAGGAGTACTCATTGTCTTTGGAAGAATCTCTTAGAATTATAATAGCTTGAAATACTGAAATGGACGTGGAACTCGAGGCCATTCTAAGGGAGATAGCTACGCTGTAATAAAAATTCCTCATTGTGTCCTCCCAGGTCCAAGTAAAGAAGATGATGGAGGTGAGATCGATATTCCACCAATAGAGCAACTCAAAGACGAGAATGGAGGGAAGATCAGGAGATCAACAGAAGATAGTTTGTGTTTTCAGCAGAAGTGGAGACAGTTTGTGTTTTTAGCAATATCTTATTTCTGTACTTTTCGATTCCCATGTAATGAAGTACTATTGAATCAAGTTATTCCTTATACTATCGAACTATGTGGGGCCTGATTTCTCCTTTATGAGATACGTAGGCAACATTTCTAGGCCCAACCCCTATCTTTCAAAAGTTTATTTCCCCCCTTCTACACTTTCAACGACAGATACGAGAAGATCTTGACTCAACACAAATCAACCTTCCTGACACACTACTTCCAAAATCATATGGGCAAAGTCCTGTCTATCTACTATATACGTTCTACCCATTGGCTAGTTTACCTCCAAATGAAACAACAATTGTGTATTGATTTATGTGTGCTATCTTGTGTTACCCGTTAATGCAAGGAAACTAATATACTTGCTTTTGAGTGATTCTTCTTACAGGTAATTAGAATTGATCTGTTGTCGATATTCTAGCCAACCATCCCTATTTTACCCAAATCAAAAGCTTGCAAGGATTCCTTCCCCGACCAAAACCAATCAAAAGGAAAATAAATAATGGTAGAAAATAATGAAGATGCTGACCTAACCGAGATACTATGAAAGACCCTGTCACTATTGAGCAGAACAAACTGATCCCACAACTTATGCAACAGAATATCGAAATGAAGGTCGAGATGAAGAAAACCCAAGAATTGGCGAATTTGGCCATCACTGTTAATTTTCTCGGTCCAGATGACGGGAGGTCTCTATTCCATTTTCCTCCTCTTAATCCAGCTCACCAACCTATCCCTACATAAGCTAATACACCAATTACCCATGTCCAAAACACTCCAGCCGTTTATTTAACTACCCCAAATACATATCATCCCAATCCTTTACCTAAGCACCACCTCCTCTCTAAAACCCGAATATCAATAGTGTCTAAGCCTTTAGTTCCTCTCAAATTCCCAACACTATTCATCCCCAGATAATCCCTCCCCAGAGCCAAGCTCCTGAAAAATATAACCCGCATAATGCTCAAACCTTGCTTCCTAAAGTTCCTTTTCATATCCTAGTCCTTACTAAATCACAAATTCCACATGCCACTTACTCCGTGATTGATCATTATGAGGAAAAGGAGAAGGAATGGAAGGCCAGGGAGAAGATGAGTAGGTCAAGAATAAAGAAAGAGATAGCAAAGGTCATGAGACATTATCAGTATGCGCTGGACATCACAGGCCTGAATTATGAAGATCTATGCATTCATCTTGATTTGGACCTTCTGGAAGGGTTTAAGATTCCAAAGTTTGATCTTTTGAAGGAACGGGAAATCTTTTGGCTCACTCAAGACCTTATTTTGACCAACTTGCGGGTGTTGGAAAAATTGAGTATTGTTGATGCGACTGTTCAGTCAAAGCTTAAGCAGAGAGGCCCTGGATTAGTTTACTTCCCAAGAAGTGAACCAATGGGAAGAATGGAATCCCATAGCGCTTATAATGTTGGAGTTGTTCTAGACCATTATTCTTTAGAAAGGATAAGGTAGGAGTCTATAGAGAGCTACCGCGAATATGCATATAGGTAGAGGAAAGAGGCCGCTAGAGTTCGACCTCCTATGTTTGAAAAAGAGGTTTTTGAAGTGTTTGTGTGCTCCCAAAAGCTGGAGTTTTATGAGAGGATTATGGTAGTCGTTGGGGCAAAATCTGAGGACATTGTGAAAATTGGTGAAACCATTGAAGATGGACTTAAAACGAGAAAGATCACCCGTATTCGAATTCAGTCGGATCTTCAGGATTGTTGAAGAAAATGAAGGAGCATGTATCATCTATTTTTGGTACGCAAGATAGGAGGAAAACCCCTAGCAGTAACCCTAGAAAGTCCATACCTCCTCAAAACCACTTTCAACCCACTTCAAGTTCACTCCCTGTATATTATACCCAGCCAGGGTATCAAATTGCACCCCTAAATTACCCAACTCCTCCCCCTCACTACCATTCCCCACATTACCCAATTATCCACCCAAACTACCAACCTCAATCACAGAATTGTTCTAATATCCAATCAATTTACCAAACTCCTCCTACCAATTACCCAGTCCTAAACTACCAAACGCCACAACCAAATTATCATGCCCCACCATACCCTAGATCCTAGACCCTTACACCTCTTCGCCGAAACCCTCCAAATCACTATCAAGTACCCCCACCTCCCCAAAATAACTACAACCCTCCTCGTCTGAACTCGGATAAAGAACTCCCTAGGGTTTTCACTATATTTGTTGAAAGTCGGACAAAAGTATTTGAAAAATTGTCAGCTGCAGGATTGATTCATCCTAACCCTCCAAGAGCAATGGATACAAGTTCTTTTTTCATCAAGAGTGATAATACTTGTGCTTACCATTCCAACAGTGTTGAATATGACACTAAAGATTGCATAAATCTGAGGCACAAGATCTAGGATTTAATTGACCGCGACATGGTCATTCTTCAAACCGCCGCTCCTAATATCAATAGTAATCTTTTACCCAATCATGAAGGGAAAACTATCAGTATGATTAAGAAAGAGGAAGATTCATCTACAGCCAAGACGATAGTCCCAGATTATACTGCTAGTTTGAAGAAGAGTGTAGCATCTTTGTGTATCACTGAGAAACCAAAGATTGTGATTTTGACACCTCCTGAGGTGGTTGCTATGGTACTAAGAGGAGTTCCTACAAAGAAGATTATGATTGAAACTGTTGTTACATGGGGCTCGATCAAGGCTATAAACATTATACATAAAAGTCAGTTCAGGGAGCGAGCACGAAGGATCAAGATAAAAGGCCGACAAGTGAAGCCAAAGAAGAGGAGTTTTGGACAATAATGCAACCTGAGGAATACTTTATTGTGAAACATTTAGAGAAAACGCCTGCCCAAATTTCTATGTGGGCATTGTTAATGAGATCGCAGGGCATAGACTGGCAGTGATGAGAGCATTGGAGGATGCCTATGTGCCTGTAGGGAAATATAGTGATAATATGATAGCTATATAAACGAGGTTACCCGAGGATATCACATCATCTTTTTGTGAGAAGAATTGTCATTCTAGGGAGTGATGCACAACAAGGCGCTCCATGTTACAATAAGTGTCGAGGCATGATTTTAAACCGTGTTTTAATTGATGATGGATCTAGTTTAAATATATTCCTTTTGTCTACTCTCAAGTGATTAAATTTTGATGTTGGAAAAATCCATCAAAGCCAAGTTAGTCTGAGGGTTTTTTATGGGGTCGAATAGATACATTAAAAGTGGTGAATCTAGGAATCCGCATGGGGCCTGCTGAGTTTGTGGTTGAATTTTAAGTGATGGACATTTTTACTAGCTATAATATGTTATTAGGAAGGCCTTGGATTCACATGGATGGAGCTGGCTTTCTACCTTACACCAGATGATGAAATTTGTGGGGCATGAGCGTGAAGTGGTTATCTATGGTAAGGGAAGCCATTCGAATGTGTATGCACCAATTGTTGACAATGTCACTAGAGGATCTGATTTCTGCACAGTGGAGATAGTGAATGCCACCGAGGATGATTCGACATTCGGACCTCCTATGCCCGCTATTTCCAAGATAATAGTTATGGTTATGCTAAGAAATGGGTTTGAGACAGGTATTGGACTAGGAAAGCGCCTGCAAGGTATACTGAGCCTATCCCATTTCTGACAAAGCAGTGTAAGTTCGGTGTGGGGTATGTCAATTTACAAGAAGATGTTTTGGAAACACTGAACTAGAAGGTCCATCGAGCACTATCTAGCCAACACCTCATTTGTACCAATTGTTTCCAATGCGAGAATACATCAATGGTGATGGACTAGGGGAACAAATCTGGGATATGTTCGAGAAGATTGATGTTGTTAATGATGATGCAGTTGAGATGTCAGAAATTCGAGAGACAGAGCGAGATGAATGAGTGTTGAATGAGACATCTATCCCGCTTTCAATCCCCCAATCATCTTGGTAGAGGGAGACTTAATTAGTTATTTATTTTCCAAATTGGTGGTGGTCCGGAGGAGGCCTGAGGTCCATTTTTATTTTTATTTGTTTTGTTCAGTTATGCTTTAAAATTCCTTGAGATGTTCAAAAAGACAGATTGACCCATGGTCATGGACTAAGTTTGCATTTTCTTTCAAATTAAAGCCTTTGTTTATTTTTAAGTTTCATTTACTATCCATCTTATTGTTTTGATTTTCTATCTAACTATATTTGTTTATGATTTCAGTAAAAATAATTTTAAACCTGTCAATGTCATGTCATGTCAAAAGCTGAGCGAATAGAAGAAGTAGATGACAATGAGCTTGAGAAAGAACCATAGTACTCAAACATCTTTCCAAAGAATTGAGACAGTTTGAGAACCGAGATAAGCCTAATCTGGATGAGATTGAAATAGTGAATAGGGGAGATGAAGAATGTGTCAACGAAGCCAGAATCACTATACTTTTGACGGATGCTCAGAAGGGAGAGCTTACCAGCTTGTTCAAAGAATACATGTACATATTCGCTTGGTCCAACGAAGATATGTCATGCTTAAGTACATATATTATCTCTCATAAATTGCCCATCAATCAAAAATTCAGCCCAGTGAAGCAAAAGACTCGAAAATTCAAGCCAGATCTAAGTTTGAAAATCAAGGAAGAGGTTACTAAGCAGATAGAATCCAAGGTAGTAGAAGTGACCCAATATTCCACTTGGTTGGTCAACATTGTTCCGATGCCCAAGAAAGATGGAAAGATTAGAATCTGTGTTAATCACAGAGATCTCTACAAAACTAGCCCCAAGGATAACTTTCCATTGCCAAAATCCACATTCTTATTGACAATTGTGCCAAGTACAAGATGCAGTCGTTCATTGATTGCTTTGCAGGATATCACCAGATTTTAATGGATGAAGAAGATGCAGAAAGGAAAGCTTTTATCACACCCTGGGGTATGTGCCATTATCGAGTGATGTTGTTTGGTCTAAAAACTGTTGGGGCTACTTATAAGAGGGCTATGGCGACTCTTTTTCATGATATGATTCACAAAGAGATCGAGGTTTTTGTGGATGATGTTATCATCAAGTCCCACGAGAGTTCAAATTATCTGACTCATTTAAGGAAGTTCGTTGACAGTCTATATCGATATAACCTGAAACTGAATCTCGTCAAATGTTCTTTTGGAGTACCTACCAGTAAATTACTAGGGTTCATAGTCAGTCAAAGAGGTATTAATCTCGATCCTTCTAAGATCAAAGCTATCCAGGAGTTGCCCCTTCTAAAGACAAAGAAGGAAGTCATGAGTTTCTTGGGAAGATTGAATTACATCAGTCGGTTCATATTCCAATCTACGTTGATTTATGAGCGTATCTTTAAGTTGTTGAAAAAAGATGCATTGACGAAATGAACTGAAAAATACCAACCTGCTTTTGACACCATTAAAAGCTATTTATTTAATCCACCAGTACTGGTCTCTCCACAAGAAGGAACTTTGCTGGTGTTATACTTGTCTGTCTCAGATAATGCATTTGGATGTGTGCTAGGCCAACATGATGAGACTAGGAAGAAAGAGCGAGCAATCTACTATGTATGTAAGAAATTCACTCCGTATGAGGCTCGATATACTAACTTGGAGAGGACCTGTTGTGCTTTGACTTAGGTTTGCGCAGAAATTAAGGCACTACCTGTCTTCGTACACTATATACCTCATTTCGAAGATGGATCTATTGAGGTATATCTTTCAGACGGACATGCCAACGGGAAGGTTAGCTAAGTGGCAATGTTATTGAACGAGTTTGACATCGTGTATATGACTCGGAAAGCAATCAAAGGATAAGATTAGCTGACCATCTTGCAAAAACTCTAGTTGATGATGATTATGAACCGGTCAAAACCTATTTTCCAAATGAAGAGATATCATTTGTGGGAGAAGACATCTCCAAAGCATACCCTAGTCAGCAAATATTCTTTGATGGAACCATGAATTGCCAAGGTAACGGTCTTGGTATCAGAATCTGGTCAACATTATCCGATAACTGTAAATTGTACCAACAACATGGACGAGTATGAAGCTTGATTTTTGGGTATGAGAATGGCTATAGACAAGAATGTCCAAGAGTTGCTGGTTATTAGGGATTCGGATCTGTTGATTCATCAGGTTCAAGGAGAATGAGCTATGAAGAATTTAAAGGTCATACCGTATGTGCAACTAGTACAGAGGTGTTTAAAAGATTTTGAAAGATCGAGTTCAAGAACATGCCCTGGTTGTTGAATGAATTCGGTGATGCCCTTGCCACCATTTCTTCAATGATCCAGCATCTAGACATGATGTATATTAATCCTTTGGAGATAGATTTGAATAACCAACCTACCTATTGTTTGCATGTTGAGGCAGAACTAGAAGGAAAGCCTTGGTATTTTGACATATTGGAGATCGGGACTTTATCCTGAAAATGCTACTTCCAATCAGAAGAGGTTATACGCCGAAAGGCTAACAACTTCTTTTCAAGTGGAGAAATCCTTTATAGGAGTACTATAGATCTAGGTCTACTTAGATGTGTTGATACCGAGGAAGCTATGAAACTTCTTGAACAAGTACATACTAGAGTTTACGATACTCAAATGAATGGACTTATCTTGGCAAGAAAAATCCATCGAGCTGGTTATTTTTGGATGACTATGATACATGACTCTTGCAAATTTGTGCAAAAATGTCATCAATGTCATACATAGTTTACGAACTCAAGGCTTTGAGTTCTCCTTGGCCATTTGTTGTTGGGGCATGGATGTCATTGAGCCTATAGAGTCAACTGCCTCTAATAGTCATAGATTTATTTTGGTTACCATTGATTACTATACCAAGTAGGTGAAAGCAGTCTCCTACAAGTCCTTAATAAAAAAGGTGGTAGATGATTTTGTGCGCAACAATTTGATATGCCGATTTAGGATGCCAGATTCCATCATCATCGGTAACGGGGCGAATCTCAACAGTAATTTGATGAAAGAGATATGTGAACAATTCAATATTAATCACCTGAACTCAACAACATATCGTCCTCAAATGAATGGGGCCATAGAAGCTACCAACAAGAATACTAAGAAGATTTTAAAGGAAAATGATTGACAGACACCAAGGATGGCATGAAATGCTACCTATGCTCTATTGGGTTATCGTACGACTGTCAGAACGTCTATTGGAGCAACTCTATATTTGTTGGTGGAACAGAAGTAATGATACCTGATGAAGTTGAAATACCATCACTGAGAGTTATTCAAGAAGTTGAATGAAGTGATGCAGACTGGGTTCGTAATCGAATTGAACATTTGGCCTTAATCGATGAAAAGAGGATGACAGTTGTCTGCCATGGTCAGTTATATCACAGAGAATAATTCGTGCTTTCAACAAGGCAGTAAGACCTCAAATGTTTAAGATGGGAGAATTGGTTCTCAAATGTAGCTTTCCCCACCAAGATGAATATAAAGGAAGTTTTCACCAAATTGGCAACGACAATACATGGTTTGCAAAGTTTTGTTAGGAGGAGTATCAATTTTGTTAGAGATAGATGGTCAAGTGTGTCCAAAATCGATCAATTCAGATGCTGTCAAGAGATATTATGTTTGAAGACTTAGAGTCTTCTCTATTTCTTTCCTTGTAATTGTATTATTCTATTTGTAATTGTTCCCGAATTTAGTTTGAAGTTATTTCCCCTGTTGACCTAAATTCTCAAGAATGAGATACATAGGTGGTTATGTCGACCCCGATCATCCCTTATCCCTTTGTTGTCCCTTTTTTCCTTGGAACTACGTTTGACCTGAATTCTCAAGATTAAGATACGTAGGCAGCCTATGTCGGCTTCGGTCATTTTCTTATTTATTTTTCTTTTCTTTCCAGAGAGGGGGACTACGTTTGACCTAATTCCTATCTCCACGGGATACGTAGGCGATGCAACAGCTCGGTCATATCTCCATAAGGAAACTGGGACACAATTTTTGAAAGGAACTCAAAAATTCTTACCAAAAAGGTTCATCTCCGAGGTGTTTGAATTTAAGACATGTTAGAAATTCCAACTGGGACAGAATTTTTAACTGGGACAGAAATTTTTAAGGACGGTCTCAAAAATTTTGTCAAGTGTCATTAGAAATTTAAAAATAAACTCGAAAACCCGTAGCCTGATCAAAAATTCAAAAACAACCATGATGCATCAAAAAAGCCATGTCAAAAACTGAATGCATTCATCCAAGCTATATGTGATATGATCGTTGGCATTAATGTTTTCTAAAAAATTCTTTTTTAAATTTACCATTTCTAAAACCTTCTTGCGTGTCAAATATTTGGTCGAAATATGTATTTTTTACTTATGTCTATCAAGAAGTGGGAGATCAAAGAGGTCTGCCAAAAGCTCAAGACGAGGAGCAGACAACTAAAGAATCAACACATATCAATTTACTTTAAAACTGATAAATTTTCTATGGATGCAGGAAAAATCTTTGTAAGTCTTATTTAAAAATGGGAAGACCAAGACATAAGTTGTTTTGTCTCACTCAAATCCCAGAACCCATCACATTTCATATCCAAGTTGTCAAGAGGATCATTTTATCATTCATTGCCGAGAGGGCCACCACATATGCATTGTCAAGAGGGCCAATACATATTCAAGATACTAAGAGAGTCATTTCATTATTCATTTCCGAGAGGGTCGTTACATATTTAAGTTGTCGAGAGGGCCATTACATACGCATCATCGCCAAGAGGGCCATTACATGTTTATTGCAAGGATGGCCATTGCATATTTATCGCCAAGAGGGTGACATTTCATCATTCATTTCCGAGAAGGCTATTGTATATTCAAGTTGCCAAGAGGGCCATTATGTTCCCATTATCTCCAGGAGGGCTATTAGATGTTTATTGCCAAAAAGGTCATTGCATATTTATCTCCAAGAGGGCCATTTCATCATTCACTTCTGAGAGTGCTATTACATTTTCAAGTTGCTGAGAAGGTCATTGTATTTATAAGTTGCCTTTTCAAGATACCGAGAATCCATTGCATATTCAAGCCGTCGAGAGGGCTACTGCATATTAAAGCCGCCAAGAGGGTCATTTCATCATTCATTGTCGAGATGGTCATTGCATATTCAAGTTGTCAAGAGGGCCATTACATTTGTATCATCAACAAGAAGGCCATTACATGCTCATTGCCAAGAGGGCCATTATATGCTCATCGCCGAAAGGACCATCACATTCATCATATATTCAAGAAATCATCATTCATTGCCGAGAAGACCATCATCATGCTATATTATATCGACTCATTGTCTATCACATCAAAAAGAAGAATATAGGTCGAGTATGGTGTGTATGTCACCAAATAGGATGCAGCATAATGTGGAACTTTTTCTTAGTTGCAAATAGGGAATAGTTTGAAGAGGACTATCACACTCTTTATGCGCGAGCTGAGATGCGACTCCCGCCACAATCCAATCACACCCCTATTAAAAGGCGTGTGGGTATTTCTTTAAGTTCGTTAGTTTTTAGTTTTGCACCTAAGTGATCTCAACTCTCACCGAAAGCAACCATTCCTAATCCAAGTGACAATGTACCAAGAGCTTTGAAAATTATCTCTGTGTAATTTCTTAATTATAGGTGTAAGCTTGCCACATTTACGGTTAATAAGTTGCAAGCCTTTTCTTCATCATTTGACTTATTTGTTACTCTTCCTGAACTAGAGGTTATTTCTGAATAAGAGATTTTATTTTCGACTGATGGAGTCGAACCACAAGAAACCTGATTTCTAAGTCGAAGGATATGTAAGAGGGCTTGATTTTGAAAACTCAGCTGTACTCTGACCTTTGCCTTTAAAATATCATTCCCAAGCATCCTAGTTTCTCCATAATTCGATATTGGGATAGCTTTCTAATTTTTTTTCAAAATCATACGTAAAATCAAGCGTCTTGAACTACAAGTAGCCTAAATTCTCATGTAACCTGAGATATGTAGGAAACCCAAAACCAAGGTTCGGCCATAATTCCCGAAAGTCCAAAACAAGAGCTTTTTAGAAGATGAAGATGTGCTCAGCTATACTTGGATTGGTCAAGTTTCTTCATCCACGATCTATTTCATCGATCATATACGAAGAAAGGAACAGTTGTTGACATCTAATTTTTACTCTCCACATTATAAATTATTCATTAAACTTTTAATTTTAACAATTTGAAATAATTAGCTTTCGAAAAATACAATATACATATGCTTTTTAGAAGATGAAGATGTGCTCGGCTGAACTTGGATTGGTCAAGTTTGTTCATACACGATCTCTTTCATTGATCATATCTGAAGAAAAGAACAGTAGTTGACGTCCAATTTTTACCCTCCACATTATAAATTAATCATTAATCTTTCATTAATTTTTCAAGATTTTCTCAAATAGATTTTATCTTTAAATCACTTTCGTTTAATTATTTTCGAAATTAGTTACTTCACAGTTGATTAATTATTTTAAGTTGTTAATGTTTAAAAGCTCTCTAACTAATTCATGTCAATTCATCTCGTAGTCAAATTAACTGACTGATTTGATTTGATTATGTTATTAATTGGTCATATTTCCAATTTCAAATGGCTAATTTCTCAATTTAAAATTTTCCTACTTTCAGCCTTCTTTTGGGTCAATTTTGAACAAATTTTCAGACCAAAAACCTAACCCAAATTATAAGAACCCGGCCCATTCCCTATTTTAATTCAGAAAATCAGCCAACCTTTTTTTTTTACTAAAATTCACGTGTCCTTTTCTTGTGTTTTCTCTTTTCAGATGCTAACACGTCTTTTACCTCCAACCCCTTCTTCACCAAAATGACGAAACAAACACAATAAGCTTCAGTAGCAACTGTGCTTAAAAATGGCATTTTAGCAGCCTTTGACCCTTGTCAAACATCCCTCGTCTTTGAGCGAGCTAGGTGTCATCATCCCCTTGCTCATCTGCCCTTGCCATTGGAATGGACAGATGAGATCAATCCATCCATTCGTGTGATTTCCAGCTGTGAAAGCATGGAGGTAAGGCTTGGAGATTCAAAATTCTGGAGAAAAGGATCAAAATTATCCCTTATCTTTGAGTTAAGAATCAAAGTAATCCTTGTCTTTTATATCCTCCATGTTTCAAGAATTGGTGCACTTTTTATATGCTTGAAAATTCCATCCAATTTTTAATGGAGATCTCTTTTACTTGGGAAACATTTCCACCATTGCTAACCAAATCTTCCCCTCTTCTCCCCTCATACATCTTACAGTACCCACATTCCATAATTCATAACTTAATTCTCCTCTATGAGACAAACAAAATCAATCATGGTGTGACATACTCTGGGTGCAAGAAAATCTAAATGTAGTTCTTTCATTATATCACTATAGATTCCTTACCAAATTGTGGCTATAGTTCGGGTTGTTTAGAGTCCATCACCTATTGTCTTTTGGTTCTCTAGCAGGCTAGTAAGTTATATTATCGGGGATTGACATATCCAAAGAACTTTATCCTTTTGGGATTTTCGAGACCACTATCTATTTTTAAAAATTCAGTATGTAATGACTTCTGCAGCTCAGAATGAATTTTGTTTCACTATGTCGAGTATCCAATTATATTAGGTATTTACTATTGTTTAGTCCTATTATTCTGATGTCAAGGAAATCTCAATATCACTTTTCCTTTTCACAGCTAAAGATTCCTTACCAAATTGTGGCTATTATTTCTGGCACACTGAATGATGCAGCAGCAAAGAAGTATGATCTGGAAGGGTGGTACCCTGCATCATCAACTTATAGGGAGCTTGTCTCCTACTCAAACTGCACAAACTATCAGTCTTGAAAATTGGAAATTTGGTGTGGACAGAAGACTATCCAACCAAGATTGATTTTGTTTGTGTCATAGAGGGAAATCAATTTATGAATTATGGAATATGGGTACTGTAATATGTATGAGGGGAGAAGAAGGGGAAGATTTGGTTAGCAATGGTGAAAAAATTTCCCACGTAAAAGAGAGCTCTGTTAAAAATTGGATGGAAGTTTTCAAGCATATCAAAAGTGCACCAATTTTTGAAACATGGAGGACTATTAGTGCTCCATGTAAAAAGACAAGGACTACTTTGATTCTTAACTCAAAGATAAGGGACAATTTTGATCCTTTTCTCCGAAATTCCGAATATTCTACAAGATTCCTTTAATTCCCCTCCCCCTTCAAAGTGACCTAATTTTTTCCTATATATATGACCCCTTTGTTAACTGAAAAGGGATCAGTTTTTGGGATTTCTGAAAACTCATTTTTGAAATATATTAAGTTTCAAAATTTCAAAAGAATTTGGGGTCTCGTTTCACAACAAAGGCTCTGTAGTTTGGTCTCTTGAGTTAACGAGATAGGAGGTCGCTTCTTGAGCTCGTCTGGTGTCTCAGTGTCGCCGCTCAACAACAGGTAATATTCTCTTTTCTTTGATATTTCAATTCGTAAATATGTGAAAATCTGAAAAAATCTTGCATTATTTTTGAAGATTTTGCTGTTGAATTGAAGAAAATTGCTTATCCTATGACCATAGCCTTACGTCTTATATGTTCTTATTTGTTGTTGCTTGTTAAAAGGGGGAGAAAATTCTTAGAGAAAATCTTTGAATTATTGAATATATTGCTACTTGATCATTAATTTTTGTTTTTTTAATTCTTATGTTAATGCTTTAATTCATTTTACTTTAACTATTGTCAAACAGTCTAAATTATTTCAAAAAG
>JAABOM020001077.1:0-20800 GCA_011800125.2 Solanum clarkiae
TATCTAATATGCTCAAAGAGCTAATAACAATAGACATTTATGTGATCACATTCTTGTCATAGCCATACTTTTATCAAAATCATATACATAAATATAATTGGGCTTAACCCACTACATAATCTTCAAAAATTCAATGATTATGAATGCATATGCCATGAATGATGTGATATTAGCAAAGGCAATATAGATTCAATCAAAAATCAACAATACAATATGAAATTTAAGTAATTCTATAAGTAATATCCACATTCAGATCACAATTTAGATTACTCATGCTTAAATCAAGGTTTAAATAGACAATGCATCTTCAAATCTTCATAATAATAATGTAATTCAACATATTAAGGCTTAAATTAACTTAAAATCATCAATAAAGCTTAGCCCATACTTCAATTAATTTAATAAATAATAATCTTCAAAACCCATAATTACAGTAAGCTTAAATTACATGAATTAAGTGTAAAAAGAGTTTGGTTCTTCTTGGCTAAAAAGGACCAAGAACCAATCCCATATAACTTAGCTAATTGAGAAGATTCAAGAAGAAATTTGATGAAGTAAGGAGTTTTCCCTCGATTCCTAAGCTTAGTCTTCACAAGAATTCTTGAGAGAGTTTTTAGGAGAGTTCAATAGAATTCTAAGTGTAGGAATAAATTTGAATGAGAGTAATAAAGTACGGGTCATTTGAATGCATGTCTTTAGGTAGCATAGGAAGTCACAAAAGGCCCTTAGGAAAAGCCATAATTATGAAAATGCCATTAATAAAACGAGTAGAAAATATTGCCAGGGTCCGCATGGAGGGGTTTACGGCCCATAATGATATATACTGTCCGTACACTTTCTTAGTGATCCAACACTTAGAAAAATTTTCACCGACAAAGGTCCGAGATGGTAATTCAATACTTAGAAAAATTCAATGTAGGAACCCATACGGACGACTTTACAGTCTATACCAAGGCATACGGACCTTGTGCCTCCTCTGTACCACTTCACTTGGAAATTTTTTTATAACAAAGTTCTAAGACAGTGATCCAATACTTAGAAAACGTTTCACTCCTAGCACCTATATGGAAGGGTCTCACGGACCGTGAGACGGTTCGTGTGACATGCCTTGGCTAAAAAATAAGTATTCTTTAAGACCACTGCTACCATATCGTCAACCACACAGACTGTGAAGCCTCAGACAAATTGTATGGGGTCGATCTGTGGTATGCCTTATTCCCAAACTTCCACATCCAACACTTCCCATAAAAGGCCGAGGTCCACTTCAGGGAGCCTCCACACGGTCCATATAGCCTTATACAGATGGTCTGCTTCCATGAAGTGTCACCTTAGTTTAAAACTTTTTAGAACCAAATTTCTAAGCTTCATTGATGTCGTACAAAGTTTGGGTCGTAACATCTCCACATAATACAAACATAATATGCTATCAAATAATACCTCTAGGTCATAGATGGAGCGGGGCCAAGACATGTCTCAGGCCCACCCTCAGAAGTAAAATAGTAAGAGTATCAATGTCTTTAACATAATCACGCTAGATAGAAGATGGATATCACCCTCAAATTAGAGGACTCACCACAAGCAAAGTCTTCACAAGTTGAACTAGCTATGAGAAGTTGCATAGGGAAGAGCTCTGGTTCCTACATAATTAAATCATATAGGTAAAAGAATGTGTTAGTACTTTGAAAGTATGAAGTATGCGGGATACAATGCAACATGAAAATCGTATGCCAATATAATCAAGATACATAATCGTATCAAAGATAATAAGCTCAACATGCAATGGATGCTCAATGCCTTACAAAACCATGCATGGAAGAGGCATATCTTTCATAACATATCTTATATGTATGTGGAAGGAGACATTAACCAACAATAGGACCATGTGAGCTACTATATAGAATCTTGATATTGCCTCGACTCTGAAAAAAGTGTAGCCTACTTGCCAAGGTACACTATACCATACCTTACGGGATCCAACCATTGTGGAGAGTTCTTTACATGTACCTTACAGGATCGAACCCATTTCAATGAGTGCTTTACATAACCTTATGGTATCAAACCATTTAAGTGATTGAAATATGAACATGGAGCTATATATGGATCCACTAACTAATACATAATCCTATGGTGGCATGTCGTAACGAGACTGAGACTTTTTATAAGGGTCCCTTAGGTTGAGCCCCCATATTAAGCCTCATTCGGTCCTAAATCAAGTCCCACAGAATATATAAATAGAGCATAATCATAACATGCATAAGTTTGTAAATCATAATAACATAATAGAAGGAGCTCATTAATACCATAACCCTTTCAAATGAGCATTTTATTTCACATGAAGGTGCATCATAATATCGTAAAAAGTCTTCATAATCTTGTATAATTTGTATATAATTTCCATGGATCCATAACATACTTGGTAGACCTTAATCATTCAGAATCTCCATAAACTTTCATAACATGTAGTTTACTTTTCATCATATATAATATGCCTCTTCATATAGTCTTAGTTCCAAAACTTGGTAGGTTCATGCATAGGGGTTTAAAATCATGAAATTCAATATTCACATGCGCGAATGGGGTAAATTATGATCACTTGAAATCATTCAAACAACCCACCATAATCATTGCAAGACCCTAGTTAGGGCATCACAAAAATCATCTCGTAAACCATAAATTTTCATAAAACTTCATACTGATATAGCATGCATAGCTCAATTATTATAAATATTTCATAATATCAACATATGAAAGAAGTTCATGCATTCAAATTAATAGAGGACAATTAGTTCCAACATGAATCACGCATATAAAGAGGAATAGAAAGTACCCATAATGAAATAAGTCATAAAATTAAATGATTGAGTTGAAAAAGGATTTTGGACTCCAGGGTGGAATGACCCAAGGATGAAGAAACCCACATACCTTGCCTTAATAATCTTGAGAAAATTAAGAGAAACTTGAAGAAGCATGGAATCACCTTGAAGATTGACCTTCAATGGAAATGTCTTAAAACCTTAGATAATATGTTCTTCGTGAACGTGGATATCCTTATGTAAATATGGAGGCATAGAGAGACTTGAACTCTAAGATCGCATTTGAGTAGCCGCAAATGCGGAGGATAGTTATCCACTGATTCAGCAACAATAATGCTTCACCGTTTGATCCAAATAACCTCATTTGTCTCAATTTTTTCTAATCCATTGTTTAAATATCTATAAGATGTTTTTATTGTGTTGATCTTGATTGTAGGTCTAATTAGTTAAAAATGGATCCCGACCAAGAACTTCATGAGAACGAAATATTTTCAGAGGTGGAAGAAGAAACCTACTTTGATCAAAGTCGATTCATCTTAACCAAATGTGCCCGAATATATGATGAATATTTGGGATATCCCATGATAATAGAGAAAGGGCTTTTTTGAACAAGGTATAGGAAAAGAAGTCGAATTAGTTTTACTAGATTTAGACTTCACGTTAGCTATGCTTTGCTGATAAACCTATCAAAGCCAACCACACCATAGTTGTTGACTTCTATGCCAATGCCTCGGAGACCACATTTGGAGAAGAAATGGCTACAATGATACAAGGAGTGAGAGTTGATTGCAGTCCAGCAATTATCAATACTATCTATAGGCTGCCAGGTGCTAACAATCGGTGTACAAAGAGAGATATCAAGAGTTGGGTGCTCAATGGTTGGTTGATAAGTTGCATGATGGAGTTCCCCAGAGTAGTTCACTTCACATAGAGGTGAACTGCCAGGAGCTAAAGCAGATGATCAGCCTACACTTGTATCAATTGCAGCCGCTTAGAGAGATATGAGTGACCGGCTTGAACATATGAGCAGGAGGTAGGGAATGATAGATCGGAGGTAGAAGAAGTTTAGGGAGCATAGAAAGAAAAAGAGCAGATTCCTAAACTAGATAATGAGCAAGTTGAGTTATTTATGTAGGTCTAATTCTTCAGATCTTGATGATGAGTTGACCATCATTTCGGGCTCGAGTATCGAGTGATCATTTCAGAAAGTTCCTCATATTCTTTTCTATTTTGTGCTTGTGTTGTGAGGACATAACCCTATATTTAGTTGGGGGTGCTCTTGTGACTTGATTATAACTATGACTCTGTTGCCTATTTTGTATACTCTGGACTTGTTGGCACATGTAGACTCTTGTTTTTTTTTTGTATTGATGATACGCCCTTGCCGAGCTTGATTTATGTGATTATGCTATGCCCTTGTCGGGCTTGTATATATTGTGTTTAGGTTTAGCTATTTTAGTAGATCTGATAGCTTTTTATTTTTCTTTTTAGTGGTGTGCATAATCGATGGTTCCCTATGATGAATTGAGTGATGACATTCTTAAAGGCAAATTGTCGATTAGGTGTGTGATTGCATGTGTAGAATATAGTCTTTGGTGAAGTCTAAGTAGTCATTGGCTCTAGTTGGAGCTATACGTTGGGGTTGTGACTTGTTTGGTACTAACATATTTAGTTAAGTGTTGTGGATTGTGAAAATATATAATCCTCCAATTTTTTAAAATTAATGGTTTTGGATGATTCTGAGACAATGCTTTAACTCTTTTGGTGACTCTTACTTGCTAGATGGATATATTTGAAAAATGAGTCCCTTGTACTTTACTTGAGAGTTATATTGATCCTTTGTTGTTAATTTGCATGTTGTGTATGTTGTGAATTTTTGTTTTATTCCTTGTGTGCACTTGTGTGACCTAGAACTTGCATTGTTTGTCAAAATAGACTTTGGTTGAAAAAATGATCTTAGGTATTCTTTGGTTTGAACTAAGTTCACTTAGACTAAATAGCCACCAAATGCATTATCCCTACGGTCCCTTTTGAGCCTAATCTTTTTTATTGACAACCTTAATTACACACTTGGAACCTTTTTGACAAGATATCCCTCTTTTGAATCCTTATCTCTCCTTGAATTTTGTATATTTATGATAATTTGGGCTTTAAGACTAAGTTGGGAGTGATGTAGGAGAAAATGGAAGGGTGAACCACTTGGAGACTTGTTAAGAGAAAAAAATGAATAAAGGAATGAAAAAAAAAAAGAAAGAAAAAGAGTGCTTTCAAAATAAAAAAAAATGAAGAAAAAGTGCTTGAGTGAAAAGAATCCTCTAAAATGTTGAAAAATGGTTGCAAGTGGGTCACCCAAGTAAAATAGAAGGGTTAAATGCACATTGGTGTGAAATGGGAAAGAGATAAGTGAAAAGTTCAAAAAGAATGATTTTGTACATGGGACTTAAGGGGGGTTAGTCACTTTGTCCAAATTGTATCCTACCCTACCCCTTATCCTACATAACTAGACTAAAAAGCCCTTTGAGATTTCCAACTAAAAAAATTGAGCCAATGTTGATTGAAAATAGGCAAGCCTATGGTGTGCATTTGTGTAAACAAGTTGTTCTTTTGCTGAGCCTAAAAATCCCCTTGTTCATTGTATATATTTGTATGCGTGTTGGGGACTTTCTTTCTTTTTGTGAGGATACCAAGTTTGAAAAGCCATGTTTGGGATATCACATTCTCTCACTTTCAACTGATGATAGCCTGATCTGAGGTTTATCTTAGAGAAAATAGTGGCACCCTGAAGTTGGTCGAACAAGTCATCAATCCTCAGAAGGGGATACTTATTCTTAATAGTCACCTTATTTAACTGTCGGTAGTTAATACACATCTTGAAAGATCTATACTTCTTTCACACGAATAGGACTAGAGCACCCCATGGAGAGACAGTCTTATGAATCCTTTCTCTGACAAGTCCCTCAGTTGCTCTTTCAACTCTGCAGGGGCCATTCTATATGGTGGAATAGCGATAGGCTGGGTGTCAGGAAGAACATCAATCCCAAAGTCGATCTCCCTATTAGGAGGGACTCCAGGCAGATCCTCAGGGAACACATCAGGAAACTCATTAAATATCATTACAGACTCAAGGAAAAGGGACTCAACATCATTGGACTTGCTCGCACGAGGTGATAGATACACTCTTTAAAAATTAATTTTTGGGATTTTAGGTAAGAAATAAACTTAACCTTCGGTACAACAGAATCTCCTCTCAACTTAATAACAGGCTCATTCAGAAAATGGAATTTGACAGTCCAATTTCGGCAATCAATAGAGGCATAACAGGTATGAAGCCAATCTATACCAAGGATCACATCGAAATCAACCATCTCCAACTCAATCAAATTAGCAAGAGTATCCCTATGATAGATGGACACTACACAATCTCTGTAGATTCTCTATGCTTAAATGAACTCACCGACAGGAGTAGAAACAAAAAATGGCTCAAGAAAGTACTCAGGAAGAATCATAAATCTGCTTGCCACATACGGTGTCACAAAAGAGCAAGTTACACCTGGATCAAGTAAAGCATAGCAAGGAAAGGTAAAGACTCAAAGGAAACCAGTCACAACATTTGGTTCCATCTCCTAGTCCTGTCGATTCCCCATTGCAAACAAATGGTTTGTCCCACCTCTTACCCCTGGTGCAGCACCTTTCTGATTACCTCTTGTTGGTGGTGCTATGGAAGAAGTTTGGGCCTTATTGTCCCACATCGGACAATCTCTCTGAAAGTGACCAAGGTGGCCACACTTGTAGCAAGCATTTCCTCCATCTGTACACTCTCCCAAATGGATCCTGCCTATATTTCCCAACAAGGTAGCTTCCCTTTAGAGCCAAGAGTCACACTTGCTTGAGACTGTGTACCCCTGACCTTGGGACCTCTGATGGCTTGGAGTTGGAGCACTAGCTGACGATAGTGCATAGATAGAAGACCTCTTCTAGAAATAGGACTTATCTCCCTTATTCTGCTTACTCTAACTGAACTCAGGCCCTGCTGATCTGGCCTTCTTACTCAGATGCTCCTCTCTCTCTTTCTTCTTATCCTCCTTAGTCTGTTGGGCATACACTATCATCCTGGAAATGTCCATATCCGGGATCAACAATTCCACCTTACACTCCCTATTCACATGTTTACCCAACCTAGATACAAATTACCTCATCTTCGCCCTCATATCCGAAACTACCTCCGGTACATACCTAGATAGGTGGATAAACTTCAGGCTATACTCTTTGACAGTCATCCCTTCCTGCTTCAGATTTACAAATTCTTCAAACTTTGCCTCTCTCAACTTCTGAGGAAAGAAATGATCAAGAAAAGCACTTCGAACTCATCCCAAATAGCAGGCTCAGTATCATCACCTCGACTCTCTTCCCAGTGATTGTACCAAACATTGGCCACATCCTTGAGTTGATATGCAGCAAGCTCAACTCCTTCGGTCTTAGTGGCATGCATAGTTTTCAACACCTTCCACATCTCCTCAATAAAATTCTGCACATCCTCCACAACCTTAGACCTAGTATAGACCTGTGGGATCATCCTCAGAAAATCCCTCAATCCAGAAGCAACAGTGGGCTAATGAGAACTAGAGCTAGGAGCTGGTAAACATTGATTCCCATTCTGAGCAGCTACTAGGTAAGCATAGCTATGGCTCTTCGAACTTCAGCCTCTAAAGTAGGATTAGGTTGAGCAGTAGGTGTCACAGGAACACCAGTGGTCCAGAGAGCTCGGCCTCGGCCCCTCATTTCCATTTGAGGAGGCACCTCTAAAGTAGGGTTCTGTGTAGTGCTAACTGAGGCATTCCTCTAGGTTACTGCAAGTCTTGGAGGCATGATCTGTAATTGTGTAACGTACAAGTCAGAAAAGAAATTTCTAGAGCTTTCAACTCTATGGCACAAACTCAGATCACAAGAAAGGGTAATAATTCCTAATGTCCTATAGCTTCCTATTTATGAAGTATTGTGCACAACACACTTTTAAACAAGACTACTAGACAAGGTTTCATAGACTCCATAGAACTCTAGAACTCTGTGCTCTGATACTATGTTTGTCAAGACCCGGGAGGGTACCTTGGCATGGCCAGCACTCGGAGACTATCGCTAACCCTTGAGAGAATCACTTGGTCTCGTCATCACATCAAACACAACAGTGGAATAATAACTCAACAAATAAGCATCACTTATGTGCATATATATATACCTATAGAAATAACTCTACTTTATCATAGTATTAATGAAAATGGTTTAGATACAGAGACTTATCCAAAACCTCTACACAAATGTCTATGAAGCCTCTACTCATTAGTCTAGAAATGTTCCATGACAGGACATGGGCACCTCAATCAAAGAAAGGAAAGTACTCAACAATAATGAAAGATAAAAGGTCTCCCCCGGGATACTAGGAGGACTTACTAAGCTTGAGGAATATACTGTTCCGGACATTAATGATACGCATGCTGAAGCCCACTATCTATTCTATCTGTATCATAAAATAAAACAAGCCCAAAATGGACGTCAGTATATAGAATATACTGGTATATAAAATAGATCAAGGAGAAATAAATATCGACTTAGTCATCTCAATTCAATGCTCACGCTCAAATCGTTTTATCCAAGTTTAGAGTAAATCATGCTTTTAAAATGATCTCAGCATAATATGCTCATTTTAAAATCTCAAGCACAATTAATGTTGCTTAAGAGCTTCTCTTAACCGACATCCTCATCCACCACCTTAATTTAGGTGATGCACAACGAATCAGCAATGTCGTCATGCCCGCCCTTAACTTGCCACGAAAAAGGGGATCAACTCTTTCTTGGATCCATAATAAGTGTCCACTTGCGAGACAAGAGCTGTCAGACTATCTGTAATGATTATCCTATGCTGGAAACATAGTTTTTTAGGTTAAAGTAGAAGTATACTCTCTCCCTTCTCGGTGCTTGATACTTCTCCCAAGACTAAAACTCATCATCGACTCATCATTATCACAACTCAACTCATCATCATCATAATAACTCAACTCATCATCATCTCATCATTTTCTCATCATCAACTCATAACTCAACTAAATAATTCAATCAATCAATGCAAATGATTAACTACGCTTAGACTCAAATAGTCATTCAGACTCATTCAACCAAATCATCATGCAATACAATCAAGACATCATATATCATAACGTATGTGACTCAATGCAACATACTCCTCATGCTCATGTATACTCAAGTTACTCAATTCAATGTGCATCAATCCACTCAATTCAATATGCTCAATTTACCCAACTCAATATGCTTAATTTATGCATAACATTCCATGGAAACATGTAAATTAGGGTTCATACCATCAAGAATAAAAATAAATGTATACATCTCATATTCATCCTTATGAAAACATAGGTATTATATCATGTAATGTAATGTAAAATAAGACCTCATGATGAATACAAGGATATAGTATCCTTGTATTAAAATAGAAGGAATTTCTCAAAAATCTCAACTCTCCCCAAATCTTGACTCAAGATAATGGAAAAGGGCATGTGAAGAAAGTAACCACACTTTGTTACGTCTTACATACCTGGGAGTGTATAATCTTGAAGTATCTTGGAAGAAATTGGAAGATTTCTCAAGTTCTCCTTCAAACCCTAGCTCCTCTTCTCCTGAATTTTGCTTCAATGCCTTAGAGAGAATATGTCAACATAAAAGGGGTTGTTTGAGATATTTTAGGTCTGATTCAAGTATAAAATAGTTGTCCTTAGACTTAGAAAGTGTGGAGAAGGGACCAAAATAACCCTTCTTAAAATATGTCAAAAATCTGATACGGGCCCCGATACAATTCGTACAAAGTACTACGACCCGTTGGACCCCTTCATAACCCTTTGGCTCAATTTTAGAGATTCTGGAAATTACTAGGAGCCCGAAGTACGAACCGTACCCCGGCTTACAATCCATAAGGGAGGTCTCATAGTGCAACTCTACACTAGCAGTCTCTAGTAAAATGGCCATAACTTTTGACTCCGAACACTAAATAAGGTGAAACCAAGTGTGTTCGAAAGATAACTCAAAGGGCTTTCATTTTGGTATATTATGATACCTCCAGTTCTTCATATTCTAAGAGTTATGGTCATTTAAATTGACCCATGCATAATCCAACACTCAAAACTCATTTGTAGGAAAGTCTTGAACTCGTCTATGTACTAGAGGTCTCTTATGACTCTGATACACTTCGAACATATAGCGATGAGGATTGAAATATAGGTACATATGAGGGTAGAGTTATGGAGTATCACAATATCTCCTCATTGGAATCATTCATCCTCAAATGATGAGCAACTAGAGATTTAGGGAAAGGCATGAATTTACCTATGGACTTCAATAATCAACCACTCTCAACTCACTTGTGCAATCAGCAACGTAGGAAATTTAGCAAGAAAATAATTAAACAATCAATGCCATCGCATCAATCCTCAACCAGACTCTAGAACTCTATCACACAGAGAAAAGTAATAAAAAGAAGACTCAAGGAATAGGAAGTTCAAGAATTTAGGGGGAAAATACTCACCATCAACTCTCATCATCGGTAGACTGAATAAGTAAGGGTATCTCTTCTTCATATCCTCCTCCGCCTCCCAAGTAGCTTCTTCTACAAATTGGTTTCTCCATAATACTTTGACAGATGCAATATCTTTATTTCTTAAGTTTTGAACCTGATAATCAAGGATTTGGATAGGGATCTCCTCATAACTACACTGTCTCTCACTCCAATACTCTCGATAGGCACTACCAACTGTGGATCTCCCAAACACTTCTTAAGCATAGGAATGTGGAAGACCGGGTGGATGGCCTTTAACTCTGGAGTAGTTCTAACTCATAAGCCACATTGCCCACTCTCTTTATGATCTAGTAAACGCTAATGTACCCCGGACTCAACTTCCCTTTCTTTCGAGTCACATCACACCCTTTATAGGCGACACTTTCAAATACACTCAATCATTGACCTCAAACTCTAAGTCTCTTCTTTTAATGTTTATGTAGGATTTTTGTCGATTTTGTGCAGTCCTTAACCTCTCTCGAATGATTTTCACCTTTCCCATAGCTTGGTGAACCAATTCTTATCTAATAAACTTTACTTGACCTACTTCAAGCTATCCAATCGACGACCTACACCACCTCCCGTAGATTGCCTCATATGGGGCCATCTGAATGCTCGAGTGAAAGCTATTATTGTAGGCAAACTCTATCAAAGGCAAGTGACTATCCCAATTACCCTTAAAATCAATGACACAAGCTCTTAACATATCTTCCAATGTCTGAATAGTATGTTCTGCCTGACTATCCATCTGAGGGTGAAAGTTGTGCTAAGGAGCACTTTCATACTCAAACCCCTTTAAAATGGCTTCCAAAACTGGGTGGTGAATTGAGCTCCTCTATCTGAGATGATGGAAAAAAAGACTCCATGTAACCTAACTCTCTCCCTTATATACAACCGGGCATAGTCCTATGTAGTGTCGGTCGTCTTGACTACTAAGAAGTGAGCTGACTTAGTCGTCCGATCAAATATCACCCATATAGAGTCATGTTGTTTATGAAACCTCGGTAAACCAGTAACAAATTCCATATTAATCATCTCCCATTTCTATTTTGGAATCTCAAAGTTCTGAGTTACTCCACATGGTCTTTGGTGTTCAACTTTAACTTGTTGACAGTTTGGACACTTAGAAAGAAACTCAACAATGTATGTCTTCATTCCTCTCCACTAGTAGACTTTCCTCAAGTCATGGTATATCTTGGTAGACCCTGGGTTTATGGAATATCTTGAACTCTGGGCCTCTGCCATCATCCTCTCTCTAACCCCATCAATATTTGGAATATACAACCAACCTTGATACCTTAACACTCCATCTCCCCCTTCGGTGAAAGATAACACCTTTTGCTTGTGCACATCGTCCTTTAATTATAATAAGACTGGATCTCGATCTTGTTCCTCTTTCACCTCTACTACTAGGGATGATACAGACCCATTGTGCGTATGAACTCCTCCTTCGCTTGACTTATGTAGTTGGACTCCCAGTCATGTTAGTCTATGAACCTCCTTAGCTAATTATCGTTTCTCCTCCTCCACATGGGTAGTACTTCCCATGGATAATCTGTTAATAGCATCAGCAACTATGTTAGCTTAACCTGGATGGTAGAAGATGCTCATGTCGTAGTCCTTAAGCAACTCAAGTCATTTCCTCTGCCTCAAGTTAAGCTCTTTCTAGGTGAAGACATATTACAAGTTTTTGTGGTATATGAATACATCAACATGTGCTCCATATAAATAGTGGAACTATAGCTTGAGAGCGAACACTACCGCTGCCAACTCCATGTAGTAATTGGAGTAATTCTTTTCATGCACCTTAAGTTGTCTAGAAGCATAAGCAATAACTTTCCCCTTTTGGATCAATGCACATCCCAATCCTACCCTAGAAGCATCATAATATATCACAAACCCATTCGTCCTACCAGGCAAGGTCAACATGGATGCAGTGGTTAACCTCGTTTTTAGCTCTTAGAAACTCTTCTCACACTCATCGGACCATTGAAACTTGATCTTCTTCTAGGTCAATTTGGTCAACAATGCTGATATGGAAGAGATTCCCTTAACAAATCTCCAGTAGTAGCCAACTAAACCCAGAAAACTTCTTATCTCGGTCGATGAGGTTGGTCTTAGCTAATTCTTGACCACCTCGATCTTTTGAGTATCCACTTGGATTCCATCTCCAAAAATCACATGGCCTAAGAAGGCCACAGATTTGAGCCAAAATTCGCACTTAGAAAACTTCGCATATAAATCATTGTCTCAGAGTGTTTGCAAAGCGATCCTAATATGATTGGCATGCTCCTCCTCATCTCTGGAGTACATCAAAATGTCATCAATAAACACAATCACAAACATGTCGAGATACTGTGGGGATACTCTAATCATCAAATCCATAAAAGTTACGGGTGCATTCGTCAACCCAAGAAACATCACTAAGAACCCAAAGTGACCATAGCATGTTCGAAAAGCCATCTTCGGGATATCACATACCATAGCATGTTCGAAAATCCATCTTCGGGATATCACATTCTTTCACTTTCAACTGATGATAGCCTGATCTGAGGTCTATCTTAGAGAAAACGGTGGTATCCTAAAGTTGGACGAACAAGTCATCAATTTTCAAAAGGCGATACTTATTCTTGATAGTTACCTTCTTCAACTACTGGTAGTCAATACACATCGTCAAAGAACCATCATTCTTTCGAACGAATAGGACTGAAGCACCCCATGGAGAGACACTCGGTCTTATGAATCCTTTCTCTAACAAGTCCCTCAGTTGCTATTTCAACTCCGCATGGACCATTCTGTATGGTGGAATAGATATAGGCTACGTGTCAGGAAGAATATCAATCCCGAAGTCGGTCTCCCTATCCAGAGGGACTCTAGGCAGATCCTCAGGGAACAAATCAGGAAACTCGTCAACAATCGGAACAGACTCAAGGGAAAGGGACTCAATATCATCGGAATTGACTCATACAAGGTAATAGATACACCCTTTAGAGATTAATTTTCGAGCTTTGAGGTAAGACATAAACTTATTCTTCGGTGTAACAAAATCTCCTCTCTTCTGAATGACAGGCTCATTCGAAAACTGGAATTTGACAGTCTGATTTGGCACTCAACAGAGGCATAGTAGGCATTTAGCCAATCCATACCAACGATCACATTGAAATCAACCATCTCCAACTCAATCAAATCAGCAAGAGTATCCCTATGATAGAAGGACACTAAACAATCTCTATAGATTCTCTCAGCTCAAATGAACTCACTGACGGGAGTAGAAATAGAAAATGGCTCAAGAAAGTACTTAGGAAGAATCTCAAATCAGTTTACCATATATGGTGTCACAAAGGAGCAAGTTGCACCAAAATCAAGTAAAGCATAACAAGGAAATGTAAAGACTCGAAGAATACTAGTTACAACATCTTGTGCCATCTCTTAGTCCTATCGATTCCCCATTGCATACAAATGGTTTGTCCCATGACCTGCCCCTGGTGCAGCACATCTCTCATTACCCCTCGCTGGTGGTGCTATGAAGTCCGGGCCTTATTGCCCCACATCGGACAGTCCATCTGAAAGTAACCTGGGTGGCCACACTTGTATCAAGCATTTCCTCCATCTCTACACTCTCCCAAATGCATCCTGTCACATTTCCCACATGGCGTCTTCCTTTTAGAGCCAAGAGTCGTACTTGCTAGAGATTATGCACCCTATGCCCTAAAGCTTGGCTGACCTTGGGACCTCTGATGGCTAGGAGTTGGTGCACTAGCTGAAGATAGTGCATAACTAGAACACCTCTTCTGGAAATAGGATTTATCTTCCTTATTTTGCTTACTCAGACTGAACTCAGGCCCTACTGATCTGGCCTTCTTACTCTGATGCTCCTCTCTGTCTTTCTTCTTATCTTTCTCAGTCTGTTGGGCATAGACTATCATCCTAGAAATGTCCATACCCAGGATCAACAATGTTGCCTTACACTCCCTCTTCACATGTTTACCCAACCCAAATACAAATTTCCTCATCTTCACCCTCATATATAGAACCACCTCTGGTGCATACCTAGATAGCTGGATAAACTTCAAGCTATACTCTTTGACAGGCATCCCTTCCTACTTCAAATTTACAAACACTTCAATGTTTGCATCTCTCAACTCTTGAGGAAAGAAGTTATCAAGAACGGCACTCTTGAACTCATCCCAAACAGTAGGCTCAGCATCATCACCTCGACTCTCTTCCCACTGATTATACCAAACATTGGCCGCATCTTTGAGTTAATAAGCAGCAAGCTCAACTCCTTCAGTCTTAGTGGTATGCATAGTTTTCAGCACATTCCACATCTCATCAATGAAAATTTACGGATCCTCCTCAACCTTAGACTGAGTATAGACAAGTGGGTTCCTCTTCAGAAAATCCCTCAATCTAGAAGCAGTTATGAGCTCATGAGAACTAGAGCTAGGGGCTGGTGAACCTTGATTCCCACTCTGAGCAACTACTAACTAGGTAAGCATGGCTATGGTTGCTCCAATTCAGCCTCTGAAGTAGGAGCAGGTGGAGCAGTACGTGTCACAGGAACACCAGTGATCCTAGGCGTCGGCCTCAGCCCCATGTTTCCATTTGAGAAAGCACCTCTAAAGTAGGGTTCTCGGCAATGCTAGCTAAGGAATTCCTCTGGGTCACTGCACGTCTTAGACGTATGATGTGCAATCAATGCACGAGTCAGAAAAGAAGTTTATAGAGTTTTCAACTCTATCGCACGAACTCAGATCACAAGAAAGGGTAACAGTTCCTAATGTCTTGTAGCTCCCTATTTATGAAGTGTGGTGCACAACATACTCTTAAGCAAGACTTTACTAGACATGACTTCATTGACTCCCTTCGACTCTTGAACTCTGTTCTCTGATACCAAGTTTGTCATGCCCTGGGAGGGTACCCTTGGCGTGGCCGGCACTCGGAGACTATCGCTAGCCCCTGAGAGAACCACTTGGCCTCCTTGTCACATCAAACTCAACAGCGAAAGAATAACTCAATAAATAAGCATCACATATGTGCGTATATATACATATATAAATAACTCTACTTTATCATAGTATTAACTAAATAGTTTAGATACAGAGACTCATCCAAAACCTCTACTCAAATGTCTATGAAGCATCCACTCATCAGTCTAGAAATGTGCCATGACAATCCATAGACACCTCAAACAAAGAAAGGAAAGTACTCAATAATAATGAAAGATAAAAGAGATCCCCCGGGATACTAGGAGGGCTCACCAAGCTCGACGAATATACTGATTCAGACCTCAACAATGCACGTGTTGAAGCCCTCTATCTGTTGTATCTACATCATAAAATGATGTAGCCCCAAATTAGACATCAGTACATGGAATATACTGGTATGTAAAATAGCTCAAGGAGAAATAAATCTTGACTCAATCATCTCGACTCAATGCTCATGCTCAAGTCGTTTTATGCAAGTTTAGAGTAAATCATTCTTTTAAAATAATCTCAGTATAATATGCTCATTTTGAAATATCATGCTCAATCAATGTTTCTTGGGAGTTTCTCTTAACCGAAATCCTCATCCCACTACCTTAATTTAGGTGATACATAATGAATCAGTATTGTTGTCACGCCCACCCTTAACTTGCCACAGAAAAGGACGATCAACTCTCTCTTGGATCCATAATAAGTTTCCACTTGCGGGACAAGAGCCGTCAGACTAACTGAAATGACTATCTTATGTTTTCAATGTAGTTTTGTAGGTTAAAGTAGAAGTATACTCGCTCCTCACTCGGTGCTTGATACTTTTCCCAAGACTAAAACATGTTCAACTCATCAATTAACTCATCATCGACTCATCATCATAACTCAACTCATCATCATCATCATAACTCAACTCATTATCATCTCATCATTATCTCATCGTCAACTCATAACACAACTCAATAATTCAATCAATCAACGCAAATGATTAACTAGGCTTAGACTGAAACAATCATTTAGACTCATTCAATCAACTCGTCATGCAATACAATTAAGACATTATATATCATAATGAATGTGACTTGATGCAACATACTTCTCATGCTCATGTTTACTCAAGTTACTCAATTCAATATGCATCAATCCACTCAATTCAATATGTTCAATTTACCCAACTCAATATGCTTAATTTATGTATAAAATTCCATGGAAACATGTAAATTAGGGTTCATACCATCAAGAATGAAAATACATGTATACATATCATATTCATGCTCATGAAAACATAGGAATTATCTCATATAATGTAATGTAAAATAAGACCTCATGATGAATATAAGGATATAGTATTAAAATAGAAGGAATTTCTCAAAAATCTCAACTCTCGTCAAATCTTGACTCAAGATAATGAAAAATGGCATGTGAAGAAAGGAATCCACACTTTTGTAAGCCTTACATACCTAAAAGTGTAGAATGTTGAAGTATCTTGGAAGAAATTGGAAGATTTCTCAAGTTCTCCTTCAAACCCTAGCCCCTCTTCTCTTGAATTTTGCTTCTATGCCTTAGATAGAATATTTTAACATAAAAGCGGCTATCTAAGATGTTTTAGGCTGATTCAAGTGTAAAAATGTCATCCTTAGGCTTAGAAAGTGTGGATAAACGATAAAAATAACCCTTCTTAAAAGTTGTCAAAAGCCTGTTACGGGCCCCGTTACGACCCGTACAAAGTACTATGACCCGTAGGACCCCTCTCATAACTCTTTGGCTCAATTTCGGAGATTCTGGAAATTGCTACGAGCCCGAACTACGATCTGTACCTTGAGTTACGACCCGTAAGGGAGGTCTCACAGTGCAACTCTGCACTGGCAGTCTCTAGTAAAATGGTCATAACTATTTACTCCGAACTTTAAATGAGGTGAAACCAAGTGTGTTGGAAAGCTACTCAAAGGGCTTTCATTTGGTATATGCTCCTTAGTGCTTGACTAATAACACCTCCAATTCTTCGTATGCTAAGAGTTATGGTTATTTAAAGTTGACCCTTGCATAATCCAACACTCAAAACTAAATTTATAGAAAAGTCTTGAACTCGTCTAAGTACTAGAGTTCTCTTATGACTCTAATACATTCCCAACATATAGGGATGTGGCTTGAAACATAGGTACGTATGAGGGTAGAATTACAGGGTGTCACAACAGGGACCCCACCAAGGTAGTTGATATCATTCTACTAGAGATGTTTTTTATCTACTTCAGATCTGTGAAGCTCAAACTTCGAGTCGTCGTGGAGCTTTGAGACTTCCTTTTTTATTGTTTTCTATTTAAGACATTGTATCAGATATTGTAAGACAGCTTTGTATTTTCAGTTGAGACAGTTGTATTTACTCTTTCGTACCACTTTATATGCTCTTATACTCATGACTCCAGTTTTTGAGATTTCGTATATTATGTTGTAGTTGTTTTCGCTTTACTTTATTCTTCTTTAGTTGAGATCCGATTTTGGATATGACATATAAATACCTATGATCTTTGTATCACAACAATTCATGAATCACATTCACCTCGTATCATACTGTCCTATTTATACACTCCCCGAAGAAATTTTATGTTTTTTAATAGTAATCACCTACTGGGACTTACTTGGTTCAGTATCATACTGATGTGATATCCGGCTCTTCAAATAACTGCTCGTCTAAAATTTTAGCTCGTACTCGAGCCACTCATTCGCAAGAAGGTTATAATTATCCTTTAACTCCCTCACACATCACAATAAATGATTAATTTCACCATCTCTCAAGATGTGTTCAACAATTATAAGTACATTTGCAATACAATCTAATCTATCATTCAATAACGTATGCATTTTAAGCATCAACAACCATATCATCAAGTACTGTCATGTCGCAAAATCAAATTCCGACTTAACTCGACTTGATATAAATTTTTAACTCAAATATTTTCGTGAATGTTCTTAATAATGATTAAACGGATTGTTACATAAATTATGGTGTCTTTTTCTTGATAAAATATTAAGAATCTCATTTATCATTTCTCTCATTGAGGTGACTATAGATATGTCTTTTTGTCAACTTTTTTTTTTCTATTGTCCGATGTTAGTGTTGAAGTCCGACTAATTAATTTGGATTCATATCGTATAAGGCTTATTCAGGAAAAGCACACTCAAGACTTCTTATCAAGATTCCTATTTATTTTCTCTTTTTTTTTCCTCCTATTTGTTCCTATTTTATTAAAATTCATAATTATTACCCAACTTTTTCCCCTCCTCGATATTTATTTATGTATTTTAACAATTTATGTATGTGATTTTTAGTAGTTTAACTTTCCTATGCCATTACAGTTTTGTCGCTTATTAGAGGTAAGTGATGTTGCAAGATTGACTTTGTTCCAAATGGTGACCATTTTGTTCCAAATTCATACCCATATATAGCGATAGATAATGATCTGGATCGATTATTTAGTATAACTATAGTAATTTGATAATGTAATATATTCATTAATTAGCAATAGTTAAATCATAGTTGTATATATCTAACATTCTTTATATAGTTATTGATTTGATATAAACATTTGCCAAATAAAATTTATACCATCTACAATTTAGGACTTGCTTTGTTAATTTTGTATGAGTCATAGTTGAAGTTACTTTTTGTTTATTCATTTCATGAGGATGAAAATAGAGAGGACACAAGTGTAACAGCGAAAAAATACTTTTAAATCTATAGTTTATTCTTTTATCTGGAGTAATTGTTTTAAAAAATATTAACTTTTTGTTATCAATATTAAATTTTGACAAGTATCCAAAAGTGGAGATGAGTTTCGTACTTTTATTTAAACACTTGAACTAGGACATGTTCTTGTTAAACACGCTTCAACAAAAAAAACATTTATCACAATGGATTTTTCTTTGTAAAAATATTTAGTGGCGATTGAGTTAATGTCATTGGTTATAAGTACTCATACTTATTATTACAACAAAAATTTTAATTTGTTGTAGTGGGACGGGAATGCAGAATACTCACACTAAGATGGAGAGAGTCAAAGTTTTGTATTGATAATTCATCTCGTTGATTAGAGTCCCAGGTTAATTACAAGATTCCTAGTTATATTCCAACTAAACAAAGCTAATGCAAGAGTCCTAGTTATACTTGAGCTAGTCTACTACAACTAAAGTAAACTAAAATTACTTATCCAACTCTAGCTGCTAATACAAACAATGAATCCTAATAGAATTTGCTTGCGTGATGTTGCTTTGTATGATCATTATCTTCAACACTTGCACTCAACTCCTAGCTTGCTTCTAAAATTAAACCAGCAAATACTTGCTTTTTCAAGGCTTTTGTATGGATATTAGCTAGCTGATCTTTAGACCTTACAAACTATATATGTAAGTAGTTGTCCTCTAGCCACCTTTTGTCGAACAAAATGGTCACCATGTTTGGTCCTAGATTAACTGTCATGTATAGAGCACTCAAATTATCACAATACAGTGTAGGATAGACAAACATGATTTGAATATGTAGAGTCCACGGTTGACTCATGTACACCTCTTCCTATAGATGGCCATGTAGAAATGCATTTTTAACATCTAACTGACTAATAGAACAAATAGTTACTGACAGAATCACTCTAATTGTTGTGGACTTAACCACGTTTCCTCAAAGTCTATCATCTCAAGTTGAGAGAAACCTCTAGCAAAAAACCTTTCTTTATACCTTTGCCGTCAATTTAGCTAAGGGAGCATAAATTTCATCTTGCATAGCTGCTAATCAGTGTGGTGACTAATTTAGTGCCTCATTTGTTGTTCTTGGTTCCCTTCATCTCTTCTTTTCTTGCAACAAGAGAAAGTTGAGGATGAGAAGCTGACTTTGCCTTATGTCTCGTTACCATATGATGTCCTTGTGGTTTTATGGGTGCTCAAGTTGGACCATCTTCAAATTTTGTTTGTTGCTTCTCGCCTTCTTTGCTATCATACTTCTAATGAAGAATTCAACAGATTGAGAGAAGAAAGTGTAGAACTAATGTCACTGGTATCATTATCAACTATATTATAGATGTGAAAATTGCATGCTCAACATCTTCATGCTTATCACTTGACAACACATTAACGTCAGCTGGAAACACTTCCCCTGGAGTGATATTAGCAGAATCTTGCGCCTGCAATTTTGAGAAAAACTCAACAAAAGTAGCTAAGTGAGTTGAGACATCAAACTTTGCTTGAAATTATACTGGATATACATAGGGTAATTATTGAGAATAGAGAGATTAGTTAATTATAAAATAGTTGAGTAAAGTTAACAAGTAGGCTTAGTCAAATAAAGTTAAGGGGTTAGTGAGTTAGTTAGAAGGATTAGTTAGGATTTGTTAAGTTAGTTAATCCTA
>JAABOM020001097.1:0-20800 GCA_011800125.2 Solanum clarkiae
GGTACCGCGTGGTTTTTGGTACTCACCCCTTGCTTCTACACTCGTGTAGGTGGTGCACGCGGACAGTGAAAAATAATTCCTTAATATGTCGAGGATTCTCCGGAGACGAAAAGAGGTAGCTGTTGACATCTGGCTAACTCTCTTGTTCCTATTTCTTCTATACTTGTTCTATTTGAGAAGAACGGTTTAATTATTATTTTAATTAAAATGCTTCCGCACAGTATGAGATAAGGCTGATTTGTTCTAGTGGGATTGAGCAAGTGCAATCATGCCCAGTTTTTGGGTCATGACAAGAGTTGTCATGGATCTCATACAAGTAGCTCCCATATTTTTGCAGCCAAATGGCATCACCCAATAATGGTATACACCCCAGGGTGTGATAAAAGCTGTATTTTCTGCATCCTCTTCATCCATTAAAATTTGATGATATCCCGCAAAACAATCCACGAATGATTGCATCTCATGTTTAGCACAATTATCAATGAGAATGTGGATATTTGGCAATGGAAAATCATCCTTAGTACTGGCTTTATTGAGATCTCTGTAATCAACGCAGATCCTGATCTTTCCATCTTTCTTAGGCACTGGGACAATATTGGCCAACCAAGTGAGGTATCGCGTTACCTCTACTAGTTTGGATTGTTTATGTTTGGTAACTTCCTCCTTGATTTTCAGACTTAAATCCGGCTTAAACTTTCGAGTTTTCTGCTTTACTGGACTAAATTCTGGGTTGATTGGTAATTTGTGGAAACAATATTAGTACTCAGACCTGGCACATCTTCATAGGACCAAGCAAACACATCCATGTACTCTCTAAGTAAACTAGTGAGTTCTCTCTTCTGAGCATTACTCAAATGGACACTGATTCTGATTTCCCTAACATATTCTTTATTTTCAAGATTCACTATCTCAGTCTTGTCCAAATTAGGCTTGTCCCGATTTTCAAAATCTCTCAATCCTTGGGCAATATGTTCGGAAATTAAGGTTCCCTTGTCGTGTTCTTCGATCTTATTAGCACATGCTTCATTTTGTTCATTCAGCTTTTGACATGACATGACATTGGCAGGTTTAAAGTTGTCTAAACTGTATCATAAATAAACATAATTAGATCAGAAGTAATTGACTAATAAGATGAATATTAAGTGCAATTTGAAATAAATGGAGGCTTTCAATCGAAATAAAGTGCAAATTTTAGCCAAGATCAAAGGCTAATCTGCCTTTTTACAAAATTAAACATAAATGAAAACAAGGTCACATGCCTCTGCCGAACTACCGACTATTTTAAATAATGAGTAATTTAAACAATTATTTGTCTACCAAGACAAGTGGGGGATCAGCGGTGAGGTAGGTGTTTCCTTTGACTTTCGATCATCTGGCTCTGTGCCTCGAACACTTAACGCCTGGTCTGCTTTATCATCATCGACTGCATTAACTTCCTCAAACAAGTCCCAGATCCCTCCCCCAAGACCATCGTCGTCTAGGTATTCTCGAACCAAAAATGACTGATACAAATGCAGTATTGGTCGGGCCAAAGCTTGATCACCTTTCTGACTCTGCATTCCTGACTCATCTTCACCCAAGATAGTGTATCCTCGGCCGAATTTCGACTGCTTCGCTAGCAAAAGAATAGGCTCAGTAATACCCTGCAAGTACTTCCCTAGTCCAAAACCAGGTTCAAAACTGTTCTTCAGCATTACTGTGGCTATCATTTTATAAACTGCAGGCATAAGCGGTCCTGGCATCTGATCATCTTCTGTGGTGTTCACTATTTCCATGGTGTAAAAATCCGATCTTCTAGCAATGTTATTTTTGATGGGCGCATAAATATTTGAATGGCTTCCCTCACCATGAATGACCACTTCCTGTTTATCCCAGATGAACTTCATCATTTGATGGAGGGTAGAACATACCGCCCCCACCATATGGATCCAAGGTCTACCCAACAACATATTATAGCTGGTAACTATGTCCATTACCTGGAGTTCGACAATAAACACGGTGGGTACTACACCAATTGTTAGATTTACTGCCCCCATTGTATCTCTTCTGCCACCGTTAAATGCTCTCACACTAAACCAGCTCCGCTGGATTTTCTCCGATCATAATTCAACTGCTTGAGAGTGGATAGAGGATAAATATTCAGCCCCGATCCATCATCGATCAAGACATGATTTAGGACCATATCTCGGCATTTGATTGTGACATGAAGTGGCTTATTGTGCATTACTCCTTCGAATGGCAACTCTTTATCGCCAAAACTAATGCGATGACCCTGGGTAACCCGGCTTATCATGGCTGCTAGATTGTCACTGTATGTTCCAACCGGTACATATACATCATCAAGTGTCCTCATTAATGCCTATTTATGACTTTGTGAATTCATCAATAGGGCCCATACAGAAATCTGGGCAGGTACCTTTTTCGAATGTTTTATGATAGAGTAGTCATGCGGCCGCATTCTCCTCCAAAACTCTTTTGCCTCTGCTTTACTTATTGATCTTGGAGCTTTCCTACCTGTTCCCTGAGTTATTCTCCCCGTACCGATAACCTTGATCTCAAACTTCTTGTTGGGAAGTCCTTTGGGTGTTATAGCATTCACTTCACAGGGTATTAAAATTTCCACCTTCGGCTTGCCGGCAATGCTTAGAGATGCCACATTTTTCTCTAAATTTGCAGTGCCATCTGGCACTATCTTCTTAGACGCACCCCAATCTTCCTCCCTTTCAATCATACCATCTATGTTTCCTCCATGATCAGGCAAAGGGTTCTTGTTAACATTTGGATCGATAGTCCAAAGAACAACAATGTCCTGATCAATCGGGCCTTGGATTTTGTGCTTCAAATTTATGCAAGCTTCAGTGTCATGTCCGACACTGTTAGAGTGGTATGCACAAGTCTGATCACTTCTGAAAAAACGAGAATTAGCCTCTATGGCTTTTGGAGGTACAGGCTGGATCAACCTTACAGTTGACAACCTTTCGAATAGCTTTGTCTGACTTTCGGCAAGAGGAGTGAACACCCTAGGGGGTTTTGGATTAGGAGAGTTGTAGTTATTTTGTGTGGGTGGAGGTACTCAATTATAATTGGAATGGCTTCGACGGAGAGGTGCAGTGGTCTGGAATTTTGGGTATGGCGGTTGGTAATTTGATGGTGGGGTTTGGAGATTTGGGGTTGGATAATTGGTAGAAGGATTTTGATAAATTGGTTGGATGTGGGAGCAGTTTGGTAGTGGAGATTGGTAATTAGGAGTGATGTTTAGGTATTGTGGGGAGTGATAATGGGAAGGAGAAGCTTGGTAATTTGTGGGCGAAGGGTGATATCCTGGTTGAGCATAAAAAATGGGGGTAGTTTGAAGATGGTTTAGGCGGAGGACTTTCTAGTGTTGCTGCTAGGGGACCTCCTCTTGTCCGGTATGCTGGAGACGGCCGCCACGTCTTCTTTCTTTTTCCTCAATGTCCCGGATGTTCCAACTGGAGTTGATATGCAGGTGATCTTGCCCGTCTTCAGCCTATCCTCAATATTTTTCCCGATCTTCACTATGTATGCAAACTTTGCTCCCACGAGCAACATCATTCTTTTATACAATTCTAGCTCCTGAGAGCCCACAAACACTTCTATAATCTCTTTTTCGGTTATGGAAGGACGTACTTTAGCAGCATTCTTCCTCCATTTATAGGGGTACTCTCGATAACTCTCGATCAATTTTTGTCTGATCTTTTCCAACGAGTAGCGGTCTGGTACTATTTCGACATTGTAAGCAAAATTTTCAACAAAATCCTTGGCCATGGCACTCCAACTAACCCATTGATTTATTTCCTGGGAGGTGAACCATTTTAGGGCCTCCCCACTTAGACTTCGGCTAAACAGTCGCATTAGCAATGCTTCATTCTTCCCAACACCCACTAACTGATCACAATACGCCCTCAGATGGGCAAGGGGATTCCCGCTCCTGTTGAAAGTATCGAACTTTGGTATTTTGAACCCCTTCGGTAGGTTCAAATCTGGATGGATGCACAAATTCTCATAATCTAGACCCACAACATCTGGTGTATAGTGAAATTGCTTCATGGCTTTGGAAATTTCTTCCTTTATATATAATTTAGCCATTTCTTCTTTGGCCTTCCCTTCCTTTTCCTTCTCCTCATAATGGTCGATGTTGGAGTAGGTAGGATGAGGATTTTGTGGATTTGTAAGGATTGAGATATGAAAAGGGATTTTAGGAGGCAAGATTTGTGTGGTAGGTGGATTGTATTGATTTGGGGGTTGGCTTTCATGGTAAATCATCTGGGGGTGGGTAGTATGGGCCATTTGAGAGGAGTTGCCAGTTTGGGTAGTATTTGGATTCTGGAGAGGAGGTGGAACATGGGGAAAAAAGTTGGAAGGTCCTGATTCATTGATGGTGGGAGAAACTTGTACGGGGGTGATTGGTGGATTTGATGATATGGGGGTAGGCTGATGAGGAGAAGGAAAATGAAGTGAGGGCCTCCCGTCGTCTAGAACGGGAACATTAGCAGTGATGGCCAAATTTGCTAGTTCTTGAGTTTTCTTCATTTCCACTCTCATGTCCGCAATCTGTTGCATTAACTGTGCAATCAATTGGTTTTGCTGTGTGGTAGCAGGATCTGTCACGGTGATTTCTGTCAACTTGCATCATCATTATGGTATGTTATTTTTCCTTTTGATTGACTTTGGTCAAGGGAAGGATCTTTATGGACTCTGGATCTGGTGAAGTAAGGATGATCAGCCAGCTTATCAACACAGATCAGTTCTAAACTACTTGTAAGAAGAATTACTCAAAACAAAAATATTAGATTCTTCAAATTAGAAGGTAATACATGTATATCAATAAACACACAATTATTGCTTTATCCCAGAGTAAACTAGCCCACAGTTTTAAGAATAGGCTAGAATTTCTCCTGAATAAAGCAACGTAATCACAGAAGTAGTTACAGCATAAACAGTTATTGCGTATCCAAAATGCAGGTGGTTGTTTTATGCCAAGAGTAGGCCTATCGAATCGAAGGATGTGTATTAACTTAAAAGCAACATTATCACCAACGTACTCTCTTTTGCCTGAAGATAAAAATACGTCAGAATGTTTACAAAACACAAAGACAAAATTCTAAAATTTTAAAGAAGAAAGTACAAAAAAAGAAAAAATAATAATAAAATAAAAATAAAATTAATCTCATGCAGGGGATAACAGAAGACTCTAAGCTGCCTCAGCTCTCTCACTGATCCTTTCCTTTTCAGCTGTTTCAACCTCATGCCACATGAAGTACCTATTTTCCTACAAATAGTCACTTACCCACTGAGCCTTCTCTGGTGCGTGACTGGTTTTCCCTATAGTGTGAATTTGTTGCTTCATTCGATCATCCAACCCAATTATGCATTATCTTGCTCTATCGAGCTCCTGCCTAAGTTGCTCTACGACTTTAGTATCCTCCAAGTGTTGACGCTGATGGGCTTAGAGTCGATGACGTAAGACTTGATTTTGGCGTCAACATCCTTGATAAAGAAGGGTACATTCGGGCCAGGCTTGATTGTTCCAGCAAGCTCCGTCTTTAACCACCCATTATAAGCGTCACTACACTTGGCATTAAACCTATTGGGAACCTTATCTCCCGCCACACTTCGAGTTTTCCATTCTGGAATCATCATCTTAGCGAAGGATACCTGACCGTCTTTGTGGTCTGTCGCAAATTTCTTCATATCCCTTGTTTGCGAAATGACTTGGTTACAACCCAACTGCCTGAGAACTCGGCTAGGAGCATATGGTCGGGTGCCCCTAAGTCTGGCAAATACGAAGAAAGGAAGTTGTCTACTCTGAATTACAGTGTCATCCATAACAATTTATCAATGGACCACTATACATCTTCGTCTCTCAATCCACTCAATATTGGCATCCAAAATCGTTGTCCATTCCCTGCCTTGAAGTGATTGAGGTGTAACCACCATCCGTGAGAAGCGAATTGATCAGTCTGATACTTTGGATTTGGTTCAACGGGGTTGTGGGATTTGAGTAAGTGCTTCATCATCCACCATTGAAGGATTAGGTTGCAACCTTGAAAAAATTGGCTCCTATTCTGACATTTATCCAAAGCCCTTTAAATTTCTGTGAGGATCATCGGCGCTAGGGTATAATACTTGGTTGACATTCCATGTTTGTCTCTATTAAATATGGCATGAGTAACTATTATTACGCTTAGATGGATAGCGTGTCTCAAATTTTGGGGAAAAACCATACTTTCTAACAAGCATACTGCGAAAACAAAAGGCCACTTCTCTTCCCAATCTTGTACTGAAGTAAATTCCTTTTAAACCTTTCATAGCCATTAGCGCATCCGAATTGGTAGTACAACTTTCGGAGCAGAATGTTTGGTCCTTTGAGCCGGCTTATCCATTCGATATCGACTGCCAAGACGCTTCCTTAATCTCCTTTGGACTTCCTACCTTGGGAATTAGATGTTATCGTCTGGCTTAGACTTCCTCTTGTTGCACATGCCTATACTTTCATAACTCGCCAACACCTCCTCTAGAGTAGGAGTCAATTCAACATCTCCAAAGCAGAATACCATACAATTGCTATCCCAAAACTTAACCATTGCCCCGATTAGATCGGACCAAGCCTTCATTTCCATTAGAGAGGGGAGGTAGCCTATGTGCTTATGAACTTCTCTCTTATGACACGCATTCATTCTTGCCCACCATACTTTGAGAAAGGGATGAGGTTGAGTTACCATTCTGATCTTCAAAGGTCCATATATCTGAGTCATCCTACAAGAAAAACAAACAGGTTAAGTCCTTCCCTGCCTATGTGATAATGAGTTGTTTAAATTATTACACATCCTTCAATTAACACATAAACATGATCATCCATTTAGGTCGGGGGCCACTTTAGACTCAAGGTGGTCTGTCTAATGGGCCCAACAGACTTTATGTGTTGGGTCGTCTTAGGCTTATGCTTAAAAATGGGGTTTTGGCTTCGTTCTATCCTAGGTGTCTAAGAGTGGGTTTGAATTGGACTGGGTACCCAGGCGGACAACCTGAGATGGAAATTCATGACAACCATTGGACGCATCACGAACCAATAAACTATCACTTATTCCGAAAAGGGTTAAGCATTTAGAGATCCAACTGCGGGATCACAAAACCATCCTTCCAAATACACAAAAATAAAATAGGAAGTGCCATGAAATGCAAATGACAATTTAATATTAAATTTAAACAGGTAAAGCACATAAGCAAATATAACTAATCAAATCAAATAGTTAGTCAAACAACATAATCTAATGGTTAGAAACTAATTAAAGTCCCCAGCAGAGTCGTCATTTCTGTTATACCAAAAAAATAGTTTTTTTTTTTTTTAAATTAGCTTTAAAACTCAATTCATTTAAGAAAGAAACTAATTTTTGGAATTTTTGAAAGAAAACAGAGTCGCCACCTAATTTTAAGGATAATTAGGAAACCAATGAACATTTAAAAGACCTAACAGAAAAATTTTTTTAAAATCCAGAGAAAAAGTTCGGGTTCATATTTCCACTTCGCGAGGTTTTTACGCACTCAAAATGACCGTAAATGCGGTTATCCGGCAATTAGGGAGATTGACTAACTTTTAAAAATTCGATTGACTTGAAAAAATTACTGATTTTTAAATTGACTAATTTTGAAAAGATTGATTATATTTGACAAAAACTTGACTAAATTGAAAAGATTGATTATGTTTAACAAAACTTGACTAAATTGAAAGGATTGATTATGTTTGAAAATTGAACTATAAATATAAAAATCACATTTTTATTTTTTTATTTTACTTTTCTTATCTTTAATTTTTATAGTTTTATGCAAACACTTTTTCAAAATAAAAAGAAAATTAAATAAAATAACATAAATAATTTTGACATGTTGGGGAATTTAATTAGATTAAAACCAATAGAATTAGTGTTAGTGTTAGCAACAAATAACACAACAGATAATAATAAATAATAATAAAATAAATCGGGCTTTGGCAGGCCCAATTCATCTTCATCCTATCTTAATTTTAGATTTTGGGTCTGCCAGGCCCATCAAAATCTATCAAGTTGTTGTCTAGTGGGCTTGGCCCATTTCTGCTTGTGATATACACTTAATGTATATACGCCACATATTAGTGTATATACACCAATTTTAGCCTTCAAAACCCTGTATATCAGCTTCCTTTTAACCCAATAGATTGCTTCCTTCACTGCGAGTCTAGTTTGACTCGAAGAGGGGGTTTAAATCAACCTGGGAAGATGCAAGGAAATGAAGTCCAATTGGACTCACGGACAAGTTCACATGAAACAAAAAGAAAATAAGGATTAAGATTTGTATGTCAAATACAACTGCAAACAAAAACTAATATCTCAGAATATATCACAACATCAAATGCAAATAAGATGAGCATTGCAGTTGCAACAACCAGAGGCAAAGTATCAGCACCATTATAGCAACATTTTCATAGAATTTAAGCATTGTTGCCATAATATTATCATATCAAAGTGAAATAGACATGGCTGCAACAGAACAGCGAAAGAAAGAAATAGCTACTAGACATGAAAAACTAGAACAAGACCATGAAACAACAACTTAAGACCTTGAAGCTTGAAAACAATAGACGGAAGCAGGAAAACAAAAATGGGACAAGAGTGAATTTTCAAACAATGAGAGGGATAAACAACCAAGGAAACATGGAAACATAGGATAGCAATTTAGGAAATAAACTAGTTTCGATATGACAAGACATGAGCAAAGATCAAAAGACTTATTGATATGTAACAGCAAACAATTTAAAGAAAAATATCGCCAGCAGCACAGTTTGAAACTCGACAGCAACAGCAGTAGAATAACATCAAACAAAATCGACAACAGCTTATGGTTTATACACAAAACGAATTTTAAAATGATTATACAACTTACAATAGTTTATGATTATAGAGCAACTCATACAATTATCAACAAAAATAGCTTCATTTAGTATCATAGCGGCTTTACAAAACAACAACTGTATTCTCAGAAACTATAACAAGGTTTAAATTTCCTAGCATGTTTTCTTTAACAACAACAATATTTTCAGCGACGTTACAATACCATATGCGCATATTTCTTAATCTAAACTCAACAGGGGTATCACAAACAATCAGCAACAATAAAACACAACATCAACTTATCATAGTATAGCATTTTTAGTCAAAACAGGCTCAAAACAAGTATGAAAGCTCGTTAGCTCCCAGATTTTCACAGTGTATGATACTTAAACGAAAATGAGATAAACGAAATGATAACGTTACCTTTTTCGGGGCAGCGAACCTGAGATGACAAGCTTAACATGAGTAAATTTGTATACACCAACTCAAAGACAATAATTTCGGAACCTCTCCAAAATTGACGAGCTTCTGGAAAATGAATTTGAAGAAAAATAAGCTATATTCGAATGTTATAAGTTCAGAATGATTGTGGAAATCGATTAGGTTTCTTGTTAGGGTTTTCTGAGGTTAAGAACGGCTATAAGATTTTATATGGTTCTTTTAGGTTCCCCTCCCCCCCCAAAACGAAAATGAAGAGGGATTATCTAATGGACGGTTAGGGTTTGAAATGAGGGGAAAACACAGGGAAAAATTGGGGATTTTGGGGATTGATTTTGAATTCAGAATTCAAATCCATCCTTGGGACAAGAAATCTCTAACATTTGTTGAAAAATCCTCAATGGATTTGAAAACTCACTGTTTGATACGCATGCGTAGAAACGTAGGGAGGCGCGGTCGGTCAGCTTGGCAGAGGAAAAGGTGGTGAGTTGTCAGGGCATGTGTGGGGACGAGAACGTTGAAGGAGAGTACACGTGTGAGAGAATATTTTTGAATTTGATGAATGATCCTGGTTTTGCTTATTTTTCATCTGGTTTTGGGGTCTGGCTTGGTTGTTCGGGGAAAGAATGAAGAAGAAGGAGAAAGAAAGGAGAAAGATTGAGGGGGTCGTTGATGGCGTTTGGACTCTGATTTTGGCCTCTGATGAATGGAGAAGACGAAGAAGGAGATGGAGAAAATGAGGTATTGGAGTCGCGTGAAGGAGAAAGAAAGAAGAGGAAACGGGGAATTGGGGGCGTGTGGCCACCACACGTCAGATCTTATTATTATTTTTATTTTTTTGAAAACTAATTATTTCAACTTGTTTAAAATTAAAAGCTCGATGACTAATTTATGTCGTGGAGGGTAAAAATTAGGTGTCGTCTCCCCAACTTTTTTCTTTTTAGTTTAAAAGTTGTTTATGTTTGACCAACAAATGTACTTTTTTATCCCTAATGTTTGCTTATATTTTCTATGTTATTTTGCTCCTACTTCTCTTTTTCTTTCATTTTTTTTTTTAAATTTGGCTCTTTCATTTTTTTTTTCCCTTGCTCTTTCTTTTTTCCTTTTTTTTCCTTCTTCCAGTTTTTTCCTTTCTTCCATTTTTTCTTCTTTTACTTGCTCTTTCTTTCTATTTTTTCCTTCTAAATTATTTTCTCCTTATTTTAATCATTTTATAAATTATTTATGGTAATAAAGAAATATAGACATTAATTATTACAAATATAATTTTAAAAAAACACTCAAATATGTCATGTATTTTATTAAAATTATATATTCTTAATATTAAAAATAACTTAGACATATAAATTAACTTATATAATCAATTTACATTGAAGATCAATTAAAATAAATTAATTCTAATTTAATCTAATTTAGAAATAAAAATTTAGAGTAATAATTAACATTTTATAATATGTAACAGTTTAAGGATATTTCAGATATTTTAATAAAAAAAAATATTTAACAGCACTTTGATACCAAACACATTAACAATTTTTTTTCAGCTTAAGCACTTCTATCCAAACATGTAACTGCTTATTTTTAAAATAAGTTTCAGCATTTTAAAAAGTGCTTTTGAAGAACTTTTTAAAAGCCATTTTATTTTTCAGGTAATCCAAACGGACTCTAAGTCTTAAACAATAATTGGAGAATAAGTAATTAGTTCTAAGGATAAAACATAGGAAAAAATAACTGTCATTTTTTAATATATAAAAGTGATGAGTAAAACTAAAGATTTGTTTTTAAAACCATGGACAAGTAAAAGTCAACTGAAAAATTGATTAAAAGATGATACCTAATATCAGAAAATTTGGCAAGAGTACTGCAGCAAGCAAAAGCATGTCCATGGTTGAAGAACGATTAGAGGAGGAGAAAAATCTAGCCATCTAGAGACGAATAAAAGAGGAAAAATGTATTTGTATGAAATATAACCATTTGATTGCTCCTTAAATATATGTAAAAGAATATGATGGAAATAAATGAAGATATTAATTTTGTAATTTGTGTGCAAGATTATATGAACAATACGTGTTAGTAATTCATATATTTTTTTGAACAAAATTGAAATGATCTCATCTATACATTTATGTGTCAATTATCTATGTTGTGTTATTTGACTATACATGTTACATCAAATATTATGTGTCAATTTATATGTTCTTTCTGTCCTAATTTAGGTCATACAGTTAAAATTTCAAAAATTAATCAAAATTTTCATCACATTTTGGTAGCAGTATGAACAAAAAATATACTCATTGAGTTTCTTTGTCTTATATAAAAGACTAGTTTAGTGTATGTGCTTTGCACACATGTGTTATCTTAAATTTAAAAACTATATATAAATAGTACTTGTCATTAAAATAAACACACTATTTATATAAATAAAATTAATTAAATATTATTAATTTGATGTCTAAATTATTATGCATGGGTAGAGGTGGCAAATTGGTAGATTAGATCGGATTCGGATGGATGAAATATGAATTGAGCCAAAATGGATTAGATCACAATTCATCTATATAAAGTATGGGTAAATATGAATTTGGTCAAAAATGATTTGGGTAAAAATGGTTCCAACCCACTTTAATATCGTAAACCCCAAAAAGCTTAAATTAAAGTTAGATTGTTAATACTCAATCTCTATCACCCAAATCCTACTCCCGAATAATTATTTTTGAAAAAATTATTTTTTTTCATAAAGAAAAATTTACCCAATCCCCAACCCTCACTCCACCCTACCTGCACCTTTATCACCCCCAATTTTTAAATTAGAACTTATCAAGAAAATTCCGTCCACCTTATCGGTCCCCTACACCCCACCCTGTCACCATTTTAAAAAAAAAAATTAAAGAAAGATTAAAAAAATATTAAATTTTTTCACCCCACCCCCACCCGCACCCCTACCCCATTCCCAAATTTTTTCTAAAGAAAATTTTTAAAAATTCAATTTTTTTTAACTCGTCATTCCCACTCCCAATTTTTTAATCAAAAATTTAAAAAATATTTTTTTTCTCTCCACCCCCTATCCCCCTCCCTACTCCAATTTCTTTTTAATGAAAAATTCAATAGATTTTTTTTTTTAACAAAATCGAAATGAGATCTCATCTACATTTATGTGTCAATTATCTATATTGTGTTATTTGACTATATACATTACATTAAATATTATGTGTCAATTCTTTCTGTCCCAATTTAGGTGATACAGTTAAAATATCAAAAACTAATTAAATTTTTCATCACATTTTGGTGGTAGTAACAAAAAAAAGTTATACTCGTTGAGTTTTTTTTTTTTTTTGTCTTAGGTAAAAGACCAGTTTAGTGTACGTACTTTGCACACATGTGTTATGTTAATTTAAAAATTATATATAAATAGTACTTGTCATTAAATTAAATACAATATTCATACAAAATAAAATTAAATAAATATTATTAATTTGATGCAATAGTCTGAATTATTGTGCATGAGTAGCGGTGGCAAATGGATAAATTGTATCGGATTTGGATGGATTGAATATGGATTGAACCAAAATGGATTGGATTGCAATCCATCCATATAAAATATCGGTAAATATGGATTTAGTCAAATATGATTTGGGTAACAATGATTCCAACCCACTTTAATTTCCTAAAGCAAAAAAAAAAAATGAAAAATAAAAAAATCTAAGCTAGATTATTAATGTTCGATCCCCATCACTCCAGTCCTACTCCCAAATAATTATTTTTGAAAAAATATTTTTTATAAAGAAATAAATTTAATTTTTCTACTTCAATACCCTATCACCCACCCACTCCCAACCCACGCCAACCCTCATCCCCACCCTACCTGCACCTTTATCACTCTCAATTTTTAAATTAGAAAATATCAAGAAAAATTCATCCGCCTTACCCGTCCTCTATATCCACCCTATCACCATTTAAAAAAAAAAATAAGAAAAAAATCACCCGCACCCCCATTCCCAAATTTTTTCTAAAGAAAAAATTAAAAATTTTCAAAAAAAAAAGTTAACTTTTTTAACCCCCCATTCTCACTCCCAATTTTTTTTTAATAAAAAAATATTTTTTCCCCACCCCTACCCCCAACCTTAATTCTTTTAAAAGAAAAATTTAATTAAAAAAATTCACCCCACATATGATAATAAGTTTGTCACATCCCAGTAGGGTTCCCTAGGCATGACCAGCAGTCAAAAACCATTGCTGGTTCCCAAGTGCATCACTTGGTCTCATCACTCATTCATTTAGCAAAAGTCTTAATGAAATCAAAGAAATACTAAAGTGACTCTTAAGCATCACAGTCAAATAACAAGTAACTCAGAATGAAAACCAATTAATCAATAGATCTATATCAATAAGAATGGATTTTCAAAACAAACTTCACCATGAAAACATCTGACTCAGTGTATGAAGTCTCTATCAACTAATAAGAAGGTGTCCAGACAAGTCCAAGGCTACTTTAAAATAAATAAATAAAAAAGCTAAATAAAAGATGTCCTTAGAATGCTAGGAGGTCTCACCAAAACATTTTAAATACTTGAAATCTTCAACGAATCATCTACCGAGGACCCGTAGCACCTATATTAGCATGATGAAAAGATACAACGTCGAGTAGTATCAGTACATGGAATGTACGGTAGATTAACTCGACATCAATATGCTATGCTAGGTTAAAAGTATGCATGGGCTTTCATCAATCATGAATAAGCATGTCTAACTTAGCAAAATAATATGGTTTTACTCTTAGAGAGTTTCTCTGACCAACAACCATCACTTATGAGCTAGTAATAATACAACAAATCGATACCATTGCCACATCGATCCAATAGTTTATCAAGGGTAAAGGACATCATATCAATGGATCCAACATAAAAGTCTTCTTTTGGGACAAGAGAGGCTAGGACTCTATTCTGTGCTAGCTACGTAGTTTATAGTTTTAAGTTAATTATACTCTTACTCAAATCAATGCTCAATAGTACTAGCAAAACATCTACTCATATCATCATCTCATCTAGTCATATTGGACTTTAGTTTAAAATATTAATCACGTCTCATAATATCAATATCATCTTTTATCAATAATTATACTTTGAAAATCATTTACATCTTGTCAAAACTCTTACATCAAAACATTATTGAACTTAATACTCAAATTTATTAAAAACTCAATAAAACATGTATCGTCTCAATTTAAAAATAATACTTTGTTCTTTGCATGAAAATCATCGATCTTAACATCATATAATGCATGAGAAAGTCATGATTATCAACTCAATTAGGTTTCATGGGAAAGTAAGCACGATAAATAATACTAACAATAAAATAATAATAATTTTAATGCATAATTATATAGAACTCAATAAAAAAAATTAATTCAATTGAAATTTGAAACTAAACTTTGACTCAATCTGATACCCAATAAAAATGAAATTTAGATGTTGGGCGTGTGGATGAACTCAGTCCAATACTATAAATAGCCTTACATACCTAGAAGATGAAAAATTTACTCGAATTTAAAAGACCTAGATATAATAGTTTGAACCCTAACTTTTTCTCCTCTTGAACATTCTCTCAAGGTGTTCTAAGAGATTATGAGTGTATGAATACCATCAGGTACTATTAAGAGTCTTATTTTAATCCTAAAATATTCAAGATTTAATTAGAAGAGGATGAAAAAAGATGAATTTATCCCTCATTTGAAACTATAGGACTGAACCATGAGCCACATCTATAGGTCATGGTCCAATCTTACGACTCATAAACTTCCTCCGCGTGGAAATTGTAAAATTCAAAGTTAGATCTACGACCAGGTCGGTTTGACCCAAGTTGTACTTATGGGCTCGTGAAATTGGGCACAAATTTTGACTTTTAAGATTTGGATCCATGGTCACCTTTAACGAGTCATAGACCCTATTATGGGTCCATTCTGTACTATACATGAGATTCACAAATTATGATTTTTGGGTCAAAATTTACAAAACCTTAAGCACAAGTCATGGTTCAGATTACGAATTGTAGAGCCTATTTGGAGAACTTCATTGAATTAGACACTGGGCTGGACTACGAGACCATGTCTACTACTCGTAAAATGATCTACAGGTTGTAGATTTAGCCTTGGCCTACTGCTATTGACCTGGGTCTACAAGACCCCCCCTACAGCTTGTAGATTGACCTACGAACCGTATACTGGCCATAAATCTCACTTTTCAACAAAACTAAGTCTAATTTCCCAAAATTTTAAAATTTCTAAGTTAGAATATTTTAGGGGATGTTACAATATCTTTTCTGTCATGACCCAATTTCTCAAGTCGTGATGGCGTTTACCATAACTCTCCAATAGGCAAGTCATCCTATAACCCAAAATGATAAGTAATGGGTATTTGGGGGAAAACTAACAGAAACTAAGCAAATAGTAACAACAAGGAAGGGAAGAAACAAGACCAACCAAAAATACATATATACAAAATATAAGAATCCCTCCTAAAACTTGGAAGTCACTAGTTGTCACGACCCGGACCTAGGGCCTAGATGTGACATGGAAAATGGGAACCAGATAGTCCCCAAACAAGCCTCAAGATATTAAAACTAGCATGATCAATTCAGAAGCATACATAAAGTAAACAGATAGTTCTACAAGGCGGGAAAGTAGGACTCACTCTTGGGGTGATTCGGGACTTAGGATCTTTCCATCACAACATACATCCAAGCCATAAATCACATAACCAACTCACATAACGATAGTCCAAGATAACCAACCCACGTCATAGACTTAAATCATAACACATAGCATAATACGTAAGGAAGTTTACAAGGTGTCCAATAATGCCTCTATATAGATGGGTCGGGGGCCAAGACATTTCCCAAGCTCACCCTCGAATATATAAAGAAACGAAAGTATCAAAGATAGATAGATGGTGGATCGTTCTTGGAAGATAGGACTCACCATTACAAGTAACTTGGAATTCGAGTTAAGCGTCAAACGGTGGATGATCAAAGCCCTCGATCCCTATATGGTGAAATCATATAGGCAAGAGTATGCGTTAGTATGTTGAATGTATTAAGTATGCAGGATGCAATGCATGATCTTACCAAAACCTGCATTTCCATGTTAGATGACAAGGGCACATGATATAGAAAGAGATACGTATAGCAAGGAATGTAGTATAACAAGATGCTATGAAATTATGATGCATGGCATGAAAATGATGCTCATATATAGTAGGGATATGACCTCAACCGACATAAGTAATACCAAACGAGCTATTACTGGAATCCCGATGAAATTCCCTTATCGGTAAAAAGGTTGTCTACTTGCCAAAGATAAACCATACTTCACCTTACGAGCATACCCATTTCGTATAAAGTAACCTTCCTTACGGGCACCCCCATTTCAGATAGGATTTTCACATATAGCACACCATATCATATCACATAGTTCTACTCCTTACAGGGACCCCATTTCGGAGACAACTTTCCTTACGGGCACCCCTATTTTGGAAAGGAACCTATATTAGGCACATAGTTCGAGAAAAGAGAGGGAACCCTCCTTTAATCAGTGCTAAGTCATCATCCCACAAGAATACTTATAGTATATATAGCTATACATGCTTTCAAAAGACTTGCAAGTCTTACCAAATCGTTTCTATGCACAAATGGCGCTTAAAAGCCAAACACCTTTCACAATAATCCATACCTAGGCTCAAATACCAAAACATAGATTATAGTCATAATAATTATGCATAAGAATAGCTCATTCACATAATCGAAATGGTGCAAGCACCCAAATACTCCAAGAGCCACAATCATAGACATATATGTGATCACATTCTTGTCATAACCTATATTTTATCAAAATCATATCATAGAACATAATTGGGCTTAACCCATAACATAATTTCCATAAATCCTCATGAACATGAATGCATATGCTATGAATGATGTGAGAATGACATAGGTACTTGAGATTCAATCTAAAATCATCAATATAATAAGAAATTCAAGTGAAAACATAGTTAAATCCATATTTGAAATCATAATACAATAAACCATGCTTAGATTCAAACATTTAAGGATCATGCATATTCAAATATTCTTAATAACAATGTATTTCAATATCATCTTTAATCAATAGGTAAACATAACCTATTCATTATTGGAATTTAAGAAATCAAAATATTTTAATATCGCAAATTAAAGTAAGAAAAATTCATGTAGATTCCTTGAAAATAGCTTGGGTCTCCTTGATTGGAAGTAACCAAGGATCAAAACCCACATACCTTCACCAAGATGAAGAAAACCCCAAAGAATTTGAAGAAGAATTAAGTTCCCTAACTCAAGTATTGAAATCTCCAAGAGTTCTTTTGTGAAAAGCTTTTGAGAGGATTTTAAAATATGAGGAGTGATTTTAAATATTTGAAATAGGTTTTACATCTTTAGATGACCATGGAACAACATAGGAATTCCCAAAAGACCAATAGAAATTACCGAATTTACGAAAATACCATAGTGAATCGGGTAGAAAAATAATAAAGTGTCACTACAGTTGAGGCCTCAAGGCCCATGTGGCACTCCACGATTCGTGTGGAGTTCCCATGAACCCACATTTAGGCAAAAATCTGAAAATTGGAACTTGGCTCAAAACTTAGGATTCTTAGCACCAAAGTGAGCTCCACGGTTGGCTACACGGCCCGTGAGTCTCATCACGGTTCGTGTGGCTGCGTGTGGCACCAACCTTAGAGAAAATAATCCTCCCACACCAACCTTGAAGACCCCATGCCATCTACACGGCCAGTCCCACTCACCACGGTTCGTAGGGTAAATTGTGGTGCAATACTTAGCCAAGAATAACTCTCCATACCAAGATTGAACCACACTTACGATTTTCTCCATCCTTGAAAGCCATATGGCTAGTACCACTGATCCTATCCTAATACTTAGAGCAACAATGGACGTTTCAGGCCCAAGGCCATTCCCACGGTTCGTGTAAAGCCTCACTGTCCGTGTAAGTACCCATGTGGTAACACTGCACAGGAGGGTCTTACGAAAACGGGCATAACTTCTTCATCCAAACTCTAAATGAGGTGAAACCAAGTGCGTTCGAGAGATAATTCAAAGAGCTTCAATTAGATAGGTTGTGGTCCACCCAGTTCTTTTTGTGCTAAGAGATATGCACATTTAAAGTTGATCCTTCTATCGATACTTGTGAAAAACTTAGCCAATTAAATTCCTTTGAACTTGACTTGATATAGTAGACCTATAATAGCCTTAAACATAAAAAATGATCTTGAATTGAAGGCTTGAAAGTGAACTTAGATCGAGCTTGGAGATTTCATAAGGTGTCACCTTAGCCCAAAACTTTTCGAAACCAAATCTCAAGCGTCACTTAAGCTATACAAAAATCCAGGTCCTTACATAATCTCCCCGGCCCCTTGCGAATATTTGTCCTCGAATGTGGAAGAATATGGCTTGAAAAGCTTGAATTAGAACATGAAACTTTGAATTACAAGGTACAATGCATAATTCATCATTTGAAAATCATCGCATCATTAAGACTCATATCAAAATGTATTCAAATCATTTTAAACATCATGGAAATAAATCATTTCTGTGAACATGTATGCATATCATGACATGAGGCTCAAGAGCGAAGGAATTAGGACCATTGAGAATGCGAAGAACTTAATATCATAGGCTTGAGTAGATTGGAAAGGATAGAGGTATCACCACATCATACTTGGTTCCACTTCCCATGTAGCACTTTCAATGTATTGATCCTCATTGCAAAGCCTCTCCACTTGGCCATCCAAGATCTCAATTGAAACTTCCTCATAAGACAAGTTATCCTCAACCTCGACTCCTTCGAAAAGGAACAATAGCACTAGTATCACCAACCAACTTCCTCAACTTAGACATATAGAAAACTGAATGAATAAAACTCACACCCGCAGGTAAATCCAATCTATAGGCCATATTCCCACATTGCTCAACAATTTCATGAGGGCCTACATATCGGGAAACTTAACTTGCCCTCCTTTCCAAAATGCATCGCACCCTTAATAAGTTATACCTTCACGTCCACCCAATCACCAATACAAGATTCATGATATCTCTTTCTATTATCTAAGTAAAACCCCTTGGATGACTTCGAACCATCCTAAACTTTTCCCTAACTAATTCCACTCTTCACTATAGCCCCCAACACTAATTTTATGCCTGTAGAAGTCATCTAACCTAACTCTAACTATCCCACCAAAGACCTACACCTTCGACCACCCAAAGCCCCAAGCGATGCCAAACCAATGCTAGCATGAAAGTTATTGTTGTAAGTAAACTCGATGAGTGGAAGATGATCGTCCCAATAACCTTTGTATTCCAATACACAAGTCCTCCAAATGTTCTCCAAGGTTTTGATTCTCTCCTTGATATGCCCATTGGTTTGAGGATGCAAGGTGGTGCTCAACTTTACCTTAGTACTAAATCTTTCTTTGAGATGAATTTCAAGAGTAGGAAATAAGTTGGGTACCATAATCTAATATAGTAAAGTAGGCACACCATCCAGTCTAATCGACCCCCCAAACATATAACTTGGCATTATCTTCAACGTTGAGATGGTCCCATCCGATAAGAAGTGAGCCAACTTAGTTAACTGATCCACATTGACCCTAATTGAATCAAATTACCTTCGTGTCTGAGGTAAACCAACCCCAAATCCATGTTCACCTCTTCCCACTTCCAAGTAGAGGTTTCAATATCTTAAGTCAAACCACCAGGCCTTTGGCGTCCTACCTTCACTTGTTGACAATTTGAACATTCGGATGCAAACTTGGCTATGTCTTTCCTTGTACCACCTCACTAATATCCTTCCTTAAAGTTCAAATACCTCTTAGTAGACCCCGGATTAACCAAACAAGGAGAGTTATGGGCCTCGCTCATGATCACGCTCTTAAGATAACCCACACCTGAAACATATACCCGACCTTGATACTAAAACACACCATCTTCCTGTTGGGAGGAAACCTCCATCTTATTCCTTTGGCAACCAACCTCTTCAATACAACCAATGAAGGATCTAGATCTCAATGAAGGATCTAGATCTTACTTAGCCTTATCATCAACAACCACTGAAGATTCGGCCCATTCTAAACATAAATACCACCATTATTAGAGTCGACCAAGCTAACACCCCAGTCTAGCCAAGCGGTAAGCACCTTTTGCCAACTCTTTCTTCCATTCCTAAACAAGAGCCACACTTCCCACAGATAGCCTACTGAGAGTATCAGCTATAAGGCTTGCCTTTTCAGGATGATATTGTACACTCTTGTCATAGCCCTTTAGGAGTTCCAACTTTCTCATTTGCCTCAAGTTAAGGTCCCTTTGAATGGACACGTATCGCAAACTCTTATGATCGGTGAAAACGTCCACATATACCCATATAAATAGTGTCTCCA
>JAABOM020001108.1:0-20799 GCA_011800125.2 Solanum clarkiae
CTATTGATGATTTTACATTGGATTTTCTAGCATGATAACACTCTTGCATTGCATGATTTTACACTAGCACTACACACCCTCTAAGTGTTTGCTAAAATATACGGGTATGGTTTCTCGAGGAATTGAAGGTCCAATGCATGTCTTATGAGTTTAATGACTATATGATGATGATATTATGAGGAAATGATGATGAAATGAATGTAAGTATATGAGGACTATATGGTGATGAAGTGAATGTATGTATATGGTATTCTCTATATAGTGTTGGAATGTGGCCATGCCCTACTCGGGGTTGCACGCTGGGTAACCTTGTTAAGGGGTTTGTACCTTGATAACCTATCGGGGGTTCGTACTCAAGCACCATGGGTGGTAGGGGGCAACGATCCACAACCTATTGGGGGTTTGTACTCTGGAACCACGGGTGGTAGGGTGCAACGATCCAACAACCTATTGGGGGGTTTGTACTCTGGCACCGCAGGTGGTAGGGTACGATGATTCACCAACCTATTGACAGGGTTCGTACCTCAATCACCAAGGGTGGTAAGGTGTGATGATCCACTAATAGTTTAATGGTCTCTTCTTACACATATGTTATGTTCTATATCAACATGTTATACTTCAAGTATCATTCATACGTATGATATTGCTGGCATGCTATTCATTGCTTATCATTATATATTTTGCCTATGATGCATATCTCTTGTTGCATTGTATCCCACATACTTAGTACATTCAAATATACTAATGCATACTCTATTCCTACATGATGTCACCATGTAGGAACTGGTGCACAGCTTGATCATCCTTCTCCTTCATGTAGCTAGTATGATTGTCTCTCAAGCTTGTTGGTGGGTCCTCCATTCTGGGGACATTGCTTATTATTTCTTCTTATATACTAAAGTTATTTTTTATTTATTTATGTATTGACTATGAGGGTGAGCTCAGTTGTTTGTCGTGGCCCCCGCTTTTATCCATGTAGTAGAGGTGTTGTTGGGCATGATATGTATCTATGTTATGAGCCTTGACTCTCTTGTCTCTTGATGATTATGATATGGAAGTTTACTATTAGTCCAAATTCCCCTTGCTTATGCTCATTTCCCATTGTCATTTAATTGCTTTCGCGACCAAGGATGTGTTATGATATGCTTTGAGGCTTGTTTGGGGTTCCTTTGGGTTCCCAATTCACCAGTCACGTCTAGGACCTTGGGTTGGGTCGTGATTGTTTGCCTAAGGTGGGTGACTTGATTAGATTGATTCTTGAGGAGGCTCATTGTACTTGTTATCCCATTCATCCAAGAGAAGTGAAGATATATCATGACCTGAATCAGCATTACTGGTGGTATGGCATGAAAAAAGATATCTTAGAGTCTGTGTCCAAGTGTTTGACTTGTCAGCAGGTTAAGAGTGAGCACCAATGGCCTGGAGATGAGTTTTAGAGGATGCCCATTCCTACATGGAAGTGGTATCACCATGGACTTTGTGGTAGGTTTGCCCACTGTCGTGGGTTGTTATGACTGTATCTGGGTACTTGTGGATCGATTTATTAAGTCCGCCCATTTTATTCCTGTCAAGGATAAGTATGCAGTGGAGAACTTAGCTGAGCTTTAATCAGTCAGATAGTTAGATTGCATGGTGTGCCTGTTTCTATCATTTCTGGTTAGGTTTCACCCTTCACTTCACATTTTTTGGAGGGCCTTTCTCCCTCAGACGGATGGACAGTCTGAGCGGACGATTTAGGTGTTGAAGGACATGCTTCGAGCATGTATGATCGATTTTGGTTCCCGTTAGGACCAATACTTTCCCTTAGCAGAGTTTTCCTACAATAATAGTTATCACTCCAGTATTCGGATGGCTTTGTTCGAGGCCTTGTATGATAGACGGTCTCGGTCTCCAATTCGTCAGTTTGACTCTACTGAGATGGATTTATTAGATGCAGACTTTCTTAGAGATACCATGGGGCAGGTCCATATGATTCTAGTAGATTATTGACCACTCAGAGTCGTCAGAAGAGTTATGCAAATAGGAGGGTTTGAGCCCTAGAGTTTGTAGAGGGCAATCATGTTTGGCTTACAGTGTCACCCATGAGGGTGTTATGCGGTTCGACAAGAAAGAAAAGCTTAGACCTCGATTTATTTGCCTATTTGAGATTTTGGAGTAAGTGGGGGAGGTGGCCTTAGACTCATCTTACCGCATAGCTTATCATCCATGCATCCTGTGTTTCATGTCTCCATGCCCTGAAAGTATATGCCCGATAAGTCTCATATACTTTCATTTAATTCGATGGTGTTGAGTCCAGATTTATCATTTGAGGATGAGCCTATAGCTATTTTGGATAGACAGGTTCAAAATTTTAAAAACAAAGAGATTGTTTCCATGAAGGTGCAATGGAAGAATCATCCAGTTAGAGAGGCGACTTGGGAGACAGAGTCTGATATGCGTGCTAAATATCCTCATCTCTTCAAAGCTTCAGGTACTTTATTCTACCTTGTGTTCGAGGATGAACATGATTTTTAGTGGTGGATAATGTAATGACCCATTAGGTCATTTTGAGAATTAGTCCTCTTGATTTTCTAAAAGATTTATCTCATAAAATTTTAGTGGGTACTTTGGACTATTCAATAACTAAGACTATTTAATTTATGGGTATGTTTGAATAATTAATATAACTAGTGGTTTAAAATGTTAATTTATTTAAGAGTCAATATCACTTGACCCATGCGTTAAATTAGGTTAGTGGAATTTAATAATTTCTGAAGAAAAAATAAAAGAGAAGAGAGAACCGTAGTTGTACATCAACGACAACGACCAGGGCACGGCCAGGTAATTGTTAACCGAAAATTCTGGATTAGTATATATAGATAGAATATGTATATTAGCCCTTATTACTTTGTAATTGTTTAGTTAATGGAGAAATTAGAATTGGGACAAAAAAACTTGGGCTTAGTGCCAGATTGGGGGGACAAAGATACCTTTTAAATTCTTGAATTAGCACTGGATAAACATATATATATATTTGTTGTCATAGGATTATGATTATCTATGGTTATAAATGCTGATGTTAATTCATAATGGTTTCTAGGATGGATATGTATGGATCATGCTAGCGGGGTTTATTGGAAGGATTTTCAATTTGACCTTCCAGAATGTGACAAACAAAATTCCTAAATTTCAATTTATATAGTCAATGACTATTTATATATGAGATTCTTCCAAGCATCTTCATGTTCTAGACAGTGTTGTTGGTTCTTTATTCAGGCGTCCTTGAATGTATATATATACACACACATATTTTGTATTAATATACAAGTAATTGAAACTTTACCCTTGGCTTGATATTTTATAACTTAATTATAGATTTATATGAGTTTTGGATCTAACCTAGACATATAGTAGTTTATGTGTTGTTAGTTTTGTAATATTATTGTGATTATTATTTTACTAGATCGTGGTGCTATGGATTCGATTCGAAAGAGGAAGGCTCTTGTGTTTTATTGATCGTGATTTGATTAAGGCAAGTAGACTTTCAAAACTTTGTAATTCTCATAGAATTCTCAAATTACCCTTTCTATGTGTGACTCGTGAAATATTTTAATATTATAGTAACTATATGTAAATGTGAGTTTGTATGTGATGTGCTGCCAAAATGCAGCACTTTTAATACTTAAAACTTGGAGTTTTCTGTGTTCTCAATACGATGTTAGTTGGTCTTACGTGCTTTTTTGTTTATATTTGCAAGTTTATAGGTTGGCCTTGATTTTGGAGAAAATTGCAGAAGTTGCTGATTTTTGCTATTATACGATACCCTTTATGAGTCGTAGATCATTCTTTGGGCCATACGGTGGTTTCATGAACAATTCCAATAAGGGGTTGTTTTCTGAAGTTTATTCTACGAACATGCAAATGAGCCGTAGAAGGTTTTATGGGTCATAGAAAATGGTTCGTGCCCTGAGGATCAGAGATTAAGACGTTCTGAAGTTTCACCCAACGAAACCCCCTTTGAGGGTTGTAAATCACTTTACGGTCATAGAGGGGTGTCATAGAGTTGAAGTTAAAAATTTTAGCAGTTGAGTATGAGACCCCAATAACGGGTCGTGGAATGCAATAGCCAATAAACACCTTTCGTATGGCGTGCCGACCAGTTCTCCTATTTAGTTTAGGACTTGTATTTTATTTATTATAAATAAATTTTTTAGGTTATTTTTCAGAAGTTTATGCCCAGTACTCAGAGAACTCAGTATATAGAGAGAAAATTGTGAGATCATCTTGGAGAGTCTTTGAGAATACTTGTGTTTGAATTTCATCTTTAAGCTTGTGATTCTTATTGAAGTTGGATTTGCTTGTTCTTAGTTCTATTGTGTAAGTGTTCAATTATATTTTCTAAATCCATAATTCTTGCATATACACAAAGCATGAGTAGCTAAATCCACAACTAGGGTTGTGAAACCATGAAGAACCAACATAGTAAAACCGGATAATTCATGATTCTTGGAAGGTGTATATGCACGTATTAATTAACTCTCTTTATTTTGCATATTTTCTAGTGGTGGTCAATATTAGAACTCGCCTAGTGTTACCTACAGGACCAAGGTAGTAATGAATAGGAAAAGAGAATAATTAATAGGATTCGATTGATGTGTTCTCATCTAATCAACCAAACTGGCCCGAGGGGAGGTTGTACTGGGACTAATAGGTAAGAGTTAGTAATGCATAATATGGAGATGGGCCAAGTTGCATGGTGAGATTCACATCTCACCTTTGACTAAGGGCTTGGTGAACATAACTTACCGCATGCTACACACTCGAAAAGAATCGGGTTATTAGGTGGTACTGAGTTGGGGAATCATGGGGAACACAATACCCTAATTTCTCTCCATATTGAATTCTCTCTTGTGATAATTAGTTTAGTTGTATTTTTCATGGATTATTGCAAACCCCCCCTCTTGGGGAAATAAGTTGGTTAACCATTCGAATTGCAATCAACGAATCCTCTTGAGTCTACGTATTCCCTGTGGGTTCCACCCTAACCTTTGTTAGATTTTATTTTGGACAGCGACTGCTTTATCCTCTAAAAAAGAAGGTGTAACTTATGCGACATCAAGAATTTTGGTATCGTTGCCAGGGAATACGGCTAGACTTAATGAATTCATAAGTAATTCGGGTGTTAATCCTTAGTTCCCTTATTTTACTTCTGTTTGTTATTTTTGTTCTTTTTTAGGGTATAATGTAGTATATGCCCAACACTTGGAGTCAAGGCAATCTCTTAACTCTGTTTGACCCAGAGATCCATAAAAAGTTGAGAAGAATAGCCCGAGACAATGCCAATAACGCAGCCAATACAGCTCTGAACAGGAATAACAATGAGGATGTTGAGAATGAGAACCCACCTCCTCTGGAGGACATTGCTCCGTAACCTCAGGATTTCAATGCCAATGCTTATTAGTGGAATCAATATAGGCTGAATCCTATGGCTGTGGAGGTGACTGGAGCTATTGTGTTTCCACCATTAGTGGCAGATACAAAGTTCACAGTCTCAAGTGGGTTACTTCAAATGTTGCAGAACCGTGGGCTATTTGTGGTCTTGCCATCAGAGGATTCTCATAGCCACCTACAAAATGTGGCATTCGTCTGCAATAGTGTGATGGGAACACAAAGTTTTTCCATGGATGTTATGGGACTTCATCTCTTTCCATTATTTCTTACGGGCAATGCAGCATTATGGCTATTTGAGCTCCCGCAAAGTGTGATCACCAGTTGGGCGTATTTATAGAAGGCCTTTTTAGAGAGGTACTTCCTTAAAAATAAGAAGCTCAAGTTGAAGGACCAGATCAACAACTTTGAGCAACTTCCTGGTAATTCAATCAGCACTACTTGGGAGCGGTTCACCAAATGTCTGAGGAGCGACCCTGACCACAAGATAGTTGATGATGCTTTGGTTGACATCTTCTGTCGTGCCCTTGTTGAGAACATTCAAGCCTGTGCTGACACTATCATTGGGGGCATATTCTTGGATCAACCATTTGCAAAGATCGCAGAGCGAATGGAAAGGGTGTTCTGGACTAACCGTGCATAAGGGTAGAGAGACAGAGCGTCTACCAAAATTTCATGCATTGTCAGTATTGGTTCAGACCAAGCAAAGATCAATGAAGAAACCATGCAATGGGTTGCCCAGATTCGCACAAGTGTGGAGGTGATGATAAAGCATTACCAAGATCGAGTGAATGCAATGGTTCATCAACCTCTAAGTACAACCATGTATGATGTGTCATATTATGATGAGGACACATGTTTTGTTGCTGATGTGATGGGAGGTTTTCGGACAAACGCCCAAGGGTCCAATCAGCAATATTGGTGCTAAGGTCAAAGAAACCAAGGTCGGAACTTTAATAGAGATAGAGCTTACAGGGACAACCGCGGAGCTTACTATGATAGGATCAAGGGTCTAGAGAGAGATGCAAATTTGGGTCACAAAGAGGGCTTTAGAAATGGTCCTTATGTGCCACAGTATAATCGTGACGCAAATGCAAGTAGTTCCAAAATTGAGGAGATCGTTGATCACCTGTAGAAGAAAGCCGAGGCACAGGACGAGTCTCTGAGGGGCATGAAATTAGAGATTTCAAGTATAAATCAGAAAATAGAGTCTCACTCTGTGCTATCAAACAGCTGGAAGAATAGTTTGGTCAAGTGTCGACTCAACTTAATCAGCGTCACAGGGTTATCCTGCCTAATAACACAGTTCAGAATCCTAAAAATGAAGGGCAGTGTATGGCAGTTACTACTCGAGGTGACAAGAGCATCATTGATCCTCCCATGCCAATTGATAAGGAAGATGCTCGAGAGGAGATTGATGCGGTAAATGATGCAAAGATAAGAGAAGATTGTGGCAAGGATAGGGTGAGTAAAGCTACTGATACACCACAAAAGTTGAAGCCCATTACTAGGCCTCCTACACCTTTCCCTCAAAGAATCAAAAAGAGGGAGGAGAAAGGCAAATTCAAGCACTTTCTCTCTATGCTGAAACAACTCTCCATCAACATCCCTCTCATTGAGTCATTAGAGAAGATGCCAAGGTATCCCAAGTACATGAAGGACTTGGTCACTAAAAAGTGTCTTGTGAGTCAGGACTATCCCAAGAGCTTTCACATTTCAGTGCTATTGCTACGAGGTCCTTGGTTCAGAAGTGAGAAGATCCAAGTGCTTTCACCATACCCTACACCATTGGAGATGTGGAGTTCATAAGGGTGTTATATGATCTAGGTGCCAGCATTAAGCTATTACCCCTTGAGGTCTACAAGAAGCTTGGATTGGGACCCTCTACTCCAACTAGCATACGGTTGTTGATGGCGAATCACATGGTGAAGAAGACTATGGGGATACTATACGATATGCTAGTAAAGGTTGAAAAGTTCATATTCCCTACAGACTTTGAGATCCTTTATTGTGAAGTCGATTTTGAAGTCCCTGTCATCTTGGGGAGGCCTTTCTTAGCTACTATACGCACCTTGTGGATATGGAGAAGGGACAACTCAAGTTTAGATTTGGGAAAGATGAGGTTGTGCTCAACATTTGTCAAAAAGCAAGGCAAGACAATGATTTGAGAGTGGTATCTGTTATCAAGGTTGTTGATAATACTAAACCAGAGGTACTACTTAAGGTAAGATTGGGAGTTGAAACTTTGGAGGTAGTGCTGATGAACTTTTATGGTGATGGTATCCCATACTATGAGGAGACAGTGAATGCTCTAGGGGTGTCTTACGATCCTAGGCATCAAACTGAGCTAGAGCTAGATTCATAGAATCCAGAGTCACCGCCCACAAAGTCCTCCATAGAAGACCCTCCGGTGTTAGAATTGAAGACCCTTCCAGCACATCAGAGGTATGCATTTTTGGGAGCCAACAACACTTTTCCAATTATAGTTGTTGTGGTTTTGAATGAAGAGCAAATGAAGGCCCTTATAATAGTACTTGAACAGTTCAAGAAGGCCATCGGATGGATGATTGCAGATATTATTGGTATCCCTCTCGGGGTACGTACACACAAAATCCAGCTTGTCGAGGACTACAACCCGAGAATTGAGCACCGAGGACCATGAAAGAAGTTGTACGCAAAGAGATTATCAAATAGCTGGACATAGGAGTAATCTACCCGACTTCCAATAGTGAATGGGTGAGTTTGGTGCAGCGCGTTCCAAAGAAAAAGGGTATCATAGTAGTACCAAATGCCAACAATGAGTTGATCCCAATGTAGCCAGTGACAAGATGAAGGGAATGGATGGATTATAGAAAACTTAATGCTTTGACAGAAAAAGACAACTTCCTTATGTCATTTATGGATCAGATGTTGGATCGACTAGCTGGAAAGGGGTGGTACTGCTTTCTTGATGGGTACTCAAGCTATAATCAGATCACCATTGCTCCAGAGCATCAAGAGAAGATGACATTTACATGCCCCTATGGCATCTTCGCATTCAAAAGGATGTCATTCGGGTTATATAACACCCCAGCAACATTCCAAAGATGCATGATGTTTATATTCTCAGACATGGTGAAGAAACTATTGAAGTTTTCATGGATTAGTTTAGTGTGGATGGAGACTCATTTGAGGAATGCTTGAAGCACTTACATGTTATTTTGCAAAGATACGAGGAGAGTCATCTAGTGCTGAATTAGGAAAAGTGTCATTTCATGGTGAAGCAAGGCATTGTGTTGGGGCACAGGATATCTAGCAAAGGGATCAAGGTCGACAGAGCTAAAGTGGAGGGGATTGAGAAGCTTCCACCACCCATCTCAATCAAGAGGGTGAGCAGCTTCCTAGAGCATGCAAGATTCTATTAGAGGTTCATAAAGACTTCTCTAAGATTGCACTCCCTTTATGCAAATTGTTAGAGAAAGGTGCTAAGTTCGTGTTCAATTATGTGTCTCAAAGCCTTTGAAGAGTTGATGAATAGGTTAATCTCAACGCTAATCATTGTAGCTCTAAATTGGTCTAAGCCTTTCGAAATCATGTGTGATGCAAGTGTGGTTGCTCTAGGTGTAGTATGGGGAAAGCACCGAGAGAAGATATTAAATCCCATATACTATACCAGCAAAGCCCTAAATGTAGCCCAGAAGAATTACATCATCATTGAGGAAGAGTTACTCGCAGTGGCTTTACATTCGAAAAATTCAGGTCATATCTGTTGAGGGCCAAGGTGATGGTGCACACAGACCACTCAGCACTTAGATACTTGATGGCTAAGAAGGATGCTAAGCCAAGGTTGATAAGATAGGTGCTTCTCTTGCAAGAGTTCAACTTCGATGTTATTGACAGAAAAGGGACAAAGAATCAGCTTGCAAATCACCTCTCCAGATTAAAAGATGGGGCAATGATAAAGTTCGATGATGGATTGGAGATCGATGATTCTTTTCCAGATGAGAGACTGTTGGCTACATCTTATAATTTGATACCTTGGTTTGCAGACTTTGCAACTATTTGGTAAGTGATATCGTACCACCCGACCTGAACACACATCAGCGTTGGATGTTTATGTCTGATGTGAGGAAGTTCTTTTGGGATGACCCATACTTGTCTCATGTATGCGTTGATGGAATTATTCATCGCTATCTCCTGAGGTTGAGATAATGAGCATACTTGAGGCATGCCACTCATTAGTGGTGGGTGGATATCATAGTGGAATTCGAACAGCACACAAGATATTATAGTGTGGGTATTATTGGCCCACCATCCACCAAGACGCCCATGACTATGCCAAAGCTTCTGATAGGTGACAAAGAGAATGTGGTGCTTCTTGCAAACATGTGCTCCCTCTAAACCCCAGTATGATGATTCAGTTATTTGATGCAAGGGGGATAGATTTCATGGAACCGTTTGTTAGTTCACATGGAAATAAGTACATCCTAGCTACGGTGGATTATGTATCAAAGTGGGTTAAGGCCGTGGCTCTACGCAACAATGAGGGCAAAAGGGTCACAACATTTTTGAAAAAGAACATTTTCTCATGGTTTGGCACCCTTAGGAAATCATCTATGATAGAGGTTCTCACTTCCGCAATAGACTTTTCAAAGCTTTTCTTGACAAATATGTAGTGAAACATTAGTTGGCAATGCCTTATCATCCTCAGACAAGCAGGAAGGTGGAGGTTTCAAGTAGGAAAATTAAATAGATTCTATCCAAAACTGTGAATGCAAACCGGACAGATTGGTCACGGAAGCTGAATGACGCATTACAGGCAGACCGGACAGCATTCAAGACCCTTATAGGCATATCTCCTGACCAACTTTTCTTTGGGAAAGCATGTCCGTTGCCAGTGGAACTTGAGCATAAAGCAATATGGGCACCAAAAGAAGTTGAATCTAGATCAGAATGATGCAGCAAACTCTAAGCTGGACCAACTCAATGAGGTTGATGAGTTCCGGTTGAAGGCATATGAGAACTCAGCCTTGTACAAACATAAAATGAAGCTATAGCATAACCATTGCATAGAGAACTGCCAATTCACACTAGGGGACTTGGAGCTGCTCTACAATTCAAGACTGAAGTTGTTCCCTGGGAAACTCAAATCCAAATGGATGGGACCCTTTTGAGTAGCACGTGTCTTCAATCATGGGCCTATTGGATTAGAGAGATGAAGTGGTGGAACCTTCAAAGGTAAATGGTAAAGAGTCAAACCATATGTTGGAAATATGGAAGAGAAAAATATGGTGGAAGAATGGGATCTTGAGGAAGTTTGAGTACTCAAGCCATCTATGTCATGCCGCGATAATAAATCAGGTGCTGCTTGGGGGCCAACCCAAGGTGGACATTGGCACTTAGGCGCCCAGGTATTTTTTGACCACTATATTTCTTAGTTTTCTTTAATTGTGTGCACTGGGGACAGTGCATATCTGTTTCGATGGGGTGTGGGTAGTTATTGGCCTTAGCGAAGTCTGAGTAGCTTGGTTCCGTAACAACCATAATTTTTTTATCCCGAGGTTTTCTTTCCTATGTTCTTTTTCCCTATGAATATTTACTTTCTATTGAACCAGCATGTTTAGGATGTTTAGATAACATTTGTAGAATATGGTAGCAATGCTTGTGGCATAAAGCGTGTTTTTGTGTTTTATTTGAAAAAATAATACCTATCAAAAAAAATTATTAGTAGTTAGATAGCAATCATGCATGTTTAGGTGTGTGACCATGTTTGTTCAGAAAAGTGATGATAAATTAGATAAAAAGTATGATCTGAGAGTCTTTTGTTGATAATATATGAAATTCCATGTGAGTGTGACTTAATTTGCTAGATTCACATGTTTTGGGCTAATGCAGAACTTTCCCTGTTATCTAAGTTGGATTATAGATTAATTGGATTAGGAAAGCATCTTTGGGCATTGTTCTTAATAATCTACTTAGCCTAAAAAAATTACCAACCAAAACTATGATATATCCCTTTTTCCTAAGGTTTAAGCCTAACATATAACTATTCATTGGAATCACCTTATTAACCTAGCCTTGTTAGTCATAAAATCCTAAAATTGGCGTTGGTCCTTCTTTGAACATTGTGCACCTTGACTGAGGCAAAAAACATAAGTTGAGGTGGCTACCAAAATTGGCCCTGGTTCTGAGGACAGATATTGTGCGCCTCAACATAGGCCAAGAGCCTAAGTTAAGGGTGGCTTATGTAAGGGTGAAACACAAAAATGAGGGGGTGAATTAGTGATATAAGGGGAAAGAGGAAAAATCATGTACTGGATGCAAGAAAAATGAGTGATGCCTTAGTTGTAAGCTAAAAAGCAAAATGAAGTGTAATAATAAGGCAAAAAAGCTGAAAAACGAAAAGAAAGCACCTAGAAAAGCTTGAAATAGTAAAAAGGGAGAATAAGGTGAAAATAACAGAGTTGGTAGGAAAAGGTATAGAAAAATATAGTGTCAAGGAGAGCCTTTAGTGACTATTTTTCCATAATGTCATACTACCCTGCATGTTATAAACTAGAAAAGACTTAGGTTATCCGGTGACACTGATTTGGGGAATCATGCAGAACACAATATCCTAGTTTCTCCCCATATTGACTTCTCTATTGTGATAGTTAATTGAGTTGTATTTTTCATTAATTATTGAACCCCCCCCCTCTTTGGGAAGTAAGTTGATTAACCATTTCAATTGCAATCAGTGAATTCTCTTGAGTCTACGTATTCTCTGTGGGTTCAACCATTTGTCACGACCCAAGCCTAGGGTCTAGACATGACACGGCGAATGGGGGACCCGTAGGAACCCCAAACAAGCCTCTTAACTTATCATTGCACATCATCGATCGCGGAAGCATATATAAGACATAAAGAGTAAGAGTAGGGACAAAGGACTAAGGGGAAAGCTTGCAAGACATCATAATCAAGGGACAAGAGTCAAACTCATATCATAGATACATAATATGTCCAACAAGTACCTCCAATACAAAGCAACCGGTCTCACCCTCATAGATAAAATCGAACATAATGAAGAATATCTTAATACATAATAAGAGCAACATATACTAAGGTCCCCAAAATGGAGGACTCACTAACTAGCTTGAGTAGTACCGGACTAGCCATGTTGAAGAGGAGGATGATCAACTTGGGCACCAGTCCCTACATGGTGATACAATGTAGGCAAGAGTATGCATTAGTACGTTTGAATGTACTAAGTATGTAGGATGCAATGTAATAAGAGATAGGCATCATAATCAAAATGCATAACAATAGGCAATAGGCATAATACAACAATATGGCATATATGATCAATGAATAAGTAAGCATGCCTAAGTAACTCATGCTCATATAGGATATCATATGTGTAGAACAGACCAATCCAGCTTTCCAAAGTACAAACCCCTTGGTAGGTTGGTGATAATGCCACCCCACCACTTAGGTGGTAAGGTACAAACCCCTTACTTGGTTGATGAGTAAAAACCCCCCATCTAGGTTGATAACGATGCTACCCCGTCACCCTAGTGGTGAAGTACAAACCCTTCACTAGGTTAATGAGTACGATCCCCCATCTAAGTTACCCGTGCTCTTGGTCCCTCATGATTGGGCATGGTTTAATGCAACACTTTATAAAGAATTCATCATATAGATAAGCTCATTTCATCATCATAACATCATTCATATCATATCTCATGCTTTGGACCTTCAATTCCTCAAGAAACCACATCTAGACATTTGATCAAACACTTAGAGGGTGTGTAATTCTAGTATAAAACTATGAAATATAGAGATGAAATCGTGCAATAAAATCCATTGTAAAACCATTACTCAAGACCTTGTAACATCCTCAAGGATTTAATGTTCAAAACATAGCAAAACAATCACAACTTATACAGCTTTAACATAGTTCATAGACATGTTCATACTAGTAAACCTAATTATAAAATCAACTTTAATTCATGCAAATTGAATAAAAAGGATATTAGGGTACCATGGGTGAAAGGACCCAATGGATAAAACCTACATACCTTAGCTTTGAAGAAGCTCTTGATGAAGATTGAAAACGCAGACTTGAAGCTTGAAGGAAATCCTTAGTTTCGGATGAGGGTTTTGAGACTTGAATTTAGGAGTGAAAAATATGGCTAAGTGTTTGAGAGGATATTGGGGAATGTTTAGAATGATATGAGGGTGAAATATGACTAAGTATAGGGAAAAACATGTTTGGGGATACGTAGGCCCAAGACCCAAAAGTCTTGGACCGAGATGGAAAAGTTGGACACAAAATGTACAGGAGCGCGCCCTTGGCGCATCCCGCCAAGAGCGTGGATCGTCTCTGGAAATCACATTTTTTTCAATTTTAAAATTTTTCTACGATTGCTCTTAAATCGGGGTTAGACCCTCTTTCCTATAATTTTGACCCCCTGAATAAAAATATGAAGTCAAATTTTTTATATCGCGCACAGATTTTGAGATATATGGAATTTAAAATTCTGGCATTTTGAGGCATATTTTCGGGCATTTTTTGTGGGGTTGTTTCAATATCTCCCCCTTGGGAACATTCGTCCCAGAATGCAAAAGAGATATACTTGAATAGCGCAATCATGAATAAATCATCCCCAAAACGAATGCAACATTAAATTTAAGCACTATTTTCAAAACCTCAACATAAGTGTAAAATCATCATAAATTTCTCAAATTAAACATGAATGCATATGAATGACATAGAGGCTGAAAATATGACTTGAAATCACATAGGGGACTTAGAGTTAGTACCTTCGACTTGAGTGAAGTGGAAGAGATAAGGATATCGCTTTTGCATGTCCACTTCAGCCTCCCAAGTAGTACTTTCGATTTGTTGGTTCTTCCAAAGGACCTTAATGGATGCCACCTCCTTTTTCCTCAATCTGTTCACTTGGCTATCCAAAATCTGAACCAGAACTTCCTCATAAGTCAAGTTATCCTCAACAACACCCATAACATCAAGAGGCACAATAGCATTAGGGTCACCAATACATTTTCTCAACATAGACACATAGAACACCGGATGGACCAAATTCATTTCACTAGGCAACTTCAACTCATAAGTACCTTGCCAACCCTCTTTATCACCTCATAAGGACCAACATAGCTTGAATTCAAGGTCTCTTCTTCTCACATCAACATAGGATTTTTGATGTGTTTGGGTTGTTTTGAACCTTTTCCTAATCACACTAACCTTTCTCAAGAGCATCCATAACCAGATCTGGTCCCAACAAAGCTTTCTCACTAACCTCAAACCAACCAACCAGTGATCTACAATGTCTTCGATAAAGAGCCTCAAAAGGAGCCATACCAATTCTAGAGTGACAGCTATTGTTATAGGAAAACTTAATCAATGGAAGATGATCATCCCAACTACCCTTAAGTTCCAAGACACAAGCCCTAAGCATATCCTCAAGTGTTTGAATGGTCCTTTTGGTTAGCCTTCCATTTGAGAGTGCAAGGTCATACTAAGGTGAACTTTTGTACCAAGACCCCTTTGAAATGACATCCAAAAGTTTGAAGTGAATTATACACCATGATCTGATATGATGGACAAAGGAACCCTATGTAACCTTACTAACTCATGGACGTACAACCTTACATACTCTTCAGCTCCATATGTGGTCTTAACCAATAGAAAGTGAGACGATTCTGTCATTCTATCAACCATAACCCAAATGGAATCAAAACCCTTCCTAGTCTTAGGCAACCCAACCACAAAGTCCATGTTAATCACCTCCCACTTCCAAGTAGGAATCTCTATATATTAGGTTGGGCCACCCATCCTTTCATGTTCGTCTTTGACTTGTTGATAACTATGGCAACCGGAAACAAATTTGGCAATGTCCTTCTTCATGCCTCCCCACCAACACATATCCCTCAAATCTCTATACATTTGGGTGGAACCGGGGTGGATAGAATAAGAAGAATTATGGGCGTCATCAAGGATTTTCTCCCTCAAACCATCTACACAAGACACACATACCTTACCTTGGTACCTAAGGGAACCATCTGACCCTTGGGAGAAAACCTCTACTTTGCCCTCTTTCATCAAGGTCTTCAATTCAAGCAAGGAGGAGTCAAGATCCTATTTTTCTATCACCTTATCAACCAACCACTTCCAACCTAACCCCCAATCTAGCCAATTGGGGAATCAAAGTAGCTCAGTTGGTTGACTACCTGAACTCCCACCTTGGTGGTGAGGGTTTGATTCCCTACATTGTTATCCTCCTCCCCATTTCCTCTTTCCCTACCCCCAATTAAAAATAAATCTAGCTAATTGATGCATTTCCCTAGCCATCTCCTTACCACTACCATCAACAGAGCTAGGCTACCCATGAACACCCGACTCAAAGCATCCTCTACAACATTTGTGTTACTCGTATGATAATACACACTCATATCATAGTCTTTAAGTAGTTCTAACCATCTTTTTTTCCTCAAGTTAAGATCTTTTTGAGTAAAGACATATTGGAGGCTCTTGTGATCGGTGAACACATCAACATGCACCCCATATAGGTAGTGACGCCAAATCTTTAATGCAAACACAATGGGGGCTAACTCTAGATCATGGGTAGGGTAGTTTCTTTCATGCACCTTGAGTTTCCTAGAGGCATGAGCTATGACCTTACCATTTTGCATCAACACACAACCTAAACCAACCCGGGAAGAATCACAATACACTATAAATCCCTCAAGCCCATCCGGTAGTGATAATATAGAAGCGGACACAAGCTTGTCTTTCAATGTTTGGAAGCTCCTCTCATACTCATCGGTCCACACACACTTAACCTTCTTCTGAGTCAATTTTGTCATAAAGGAAGCAATAGAGGAGAACCCATTCACAAACCTTCTATAGTAACCTGCAAGGCCCAAGAAATTCCTAATATCTAGCGGGGTCAATTATCTAGGCCAATTTCTAATCCTATCTGTCTTCTTAGGATCCACCTTAATACCATCCCCCGACGCTACATGACCAAAGAATACAACCTCCTTCAACAAAAATTCACACTTTTCATATCTAACATACAATTTCTCCTCCTTCAATCTTTGCAACAGAACCCTCAAATGCCTCATATACTCCTCCCTACTATGTGAATAGATCAATATATCATCAATGAATACCACAACAAAGGAATCAAGGTAGGGCTTGAAGACCCTATTCATTAGGTCCATGAAGATGGTCGATGCATTAGTTAACCCAAAATATATCACAACAAACTCATAATGTCCATATCTAGTCCAGAAGGCCGTCTCGGGAATATCACACTCCCTCACCTTCACTTGATAGTACCCGTACCGAAGATCAATCTTAGAGAAAAAACTAGCCCCTGCAATTGATCAAACAAATCATCAATCATTGGAAGAGGTTATCTATTATTTACAGTGACCCTATTGAGTTGGCAGTAGTCAATGCGTATTCTAAGTGACCCATCCTTCTTCTTTACAAACAACACCAGTGCACTCTAAGGTAATTAGATAGGCATAATAAATCCCTTCTCTAACAAATCATTCAATTGTTCCTTTAACTCCATCAGGGCCATAGGGTAAGGGAGAACGGAGATAGGTTGAGTATCTGGGGGGAGGTCTATACCAAAATCTATTTCTCTTTCACGAGGAACACCGGGAAGGTCATTTGGGAAGATATTAAGAAACTCATTTACAATTGAAACTGACTCTAGGGAAGGGACTTTGGACTCCACATCTTTAACCCTAACTAGATGGTAAAGGCACCCCTTAGAGATCAACTTATAGGCTTTAATGCAAGAAATGAATCTAACCTTGACCACTACATCTTGACTCTCTCACTCAAGGACAGGTTCATTAGTGAATTAAAACTTAACCCTACAGGTTCTACAATCAATAGAAGCATTGTAGGCATGAAACTAATCCATCCCAAGAATGACATCAAAATCTACCATGTCTAGTTCAACAAGATCAGAAGGCAACAATTTAGGCAAAATGCAAATAGGACAATTTCTATAAACTTCCCTAATAACAAAATAGGCACCAGTAGGAGTAGACACTTCATATGACTCATGAAACAACTCGGGGTCAACATGAAATTTTTAGCAACAAAAGGGGTAACAAAGAAAAGAGTGGCACCCGGATCAATCAAAGCATATACATCAAGATCAGTGACTTTTAACATATCGATAACAATGTTGGGAACCTCACCAACCCCTTGTCTCCCATGTAGAGCATAAAACTGATTGTGCCTTAGGGCACCACCTTGAGGACCACCTCTACCCAATGGAACCGTATTTGCACCTCGGCCTTTGCCACGATTTCCTATACATCCACCCTTTTGTGACTGAGCTCCCCAGAATCAAAGCATGTGTTAGAACCCTTCAAAAATAGGCCCCTATGATTCTTCCCACATGTAGGGCACAAATCAATGGGATCCACATGATATGTGCCACACCACCAACACCTTGAGGCATAGGGAAGTCATTGGAAAACTCCCTATTAGTAGCATGATGAGACCCTTGGCCTTGATGGAAGCGACCACACCTTTGGAACTTACCCCTAAGATGGGCCCTCTTGGCCTTATGACCTCTCCTCTTCCTTAACTTTTCATCCTCCATTTTCTAGGAATAATTCATCAACCAAGACAAGTCCATGTCACTAATTAGCAAGGTGGACCAGCATTCTTCACTAACCAAGTCGGAGACCCCCATAACAAACTTATTCATCCTAGATCTAGGATCAACCACCAAATGAGGATCATACTTTGAAAGTTAATTAAACTTGAGGGAATACTCCCTCACACTCATATCACCTTGTTTCAAGTTCATAAACTCTACCAACTTAGCATCTCTAAGATCAAGAGGGAAGAACCGATTAAGGAAGGCAAATTTGAACTCCTCCCAAAGCACGACATAACCATTTCTCTTCTCCCCTTTCCATTAATCATACCATATTTGGGCTACCCCTTTAAGTTGGTATACCACCAACTCCGACTTTCCATTCGGCCCAACATCCATGATATTGAAGATCTTGTAGACCTCATCAATGATCTCTTGTGGATCTTCATCCACCTTTGACCCATAGAAAACTGGAGGATTCATCTTCATGAAGTATCCTACCCTAGCTCCTGGGGTAGTAGCATGAGAGGCTTGGGCCTCTTGATTGACTTGATTGGACACAATTTGCGCAAGCATAGTGAGAGCATCCCGGAGCTCACCAATGGTAGGTTGCTCCTCGGGAGTTTGGGCATGTCTTCCTCTTGTGTTTGGCATGATCTAGCATAGCAAAGAACAATTATTAGGGTGAAAACTTACCACAACTCTATAGCACGACTTAGAACATGAAGAAGGAAAACATTTCCTAAAACGTCTCATAGCCTCCTATTAAAAGTCATGGTGATCTTCACAATCATGAATAGGACTTTAATCAATGTGGTGTGTTGGACTCTGAGGATCTATCAACCTAGTGCTCTGATACCAAGTTTGTCATGATCCAAGCCTAGGGCCTAGACGTGACACAGCGAATGGGGCACCCGAAGGAACCCCAACAGGCCTCTTAACTTATCATTACACATCATCAGTCGCGGAAGCATATAAAAGACATAAAGAGTAAGAATAGGGACAAGGGGCTAAGGGGAAAGCTTGCAAGATATCATAATCAAGATACAAGAGTCAAACTCATAACATAGATATATAATATGTCTGACAAGCACCTCTAATACATAGATAAGAGCGGGGGCTAAGACAAAGCAACTGTTCTCATCCTCATAGTCAAAATGAAACATAACGAAGAATATCTTAATATATAATAAGAGCAACATAAACTAAGGTCCCCGAAATAGAACACTAACCAACTAGCTTGAGTAGTATCGGACTAGCCACGTGGAAGAGGAGAATGATCAACTTAGGCACCAGTTCCTACATGGTGATATCATATAGGCAAGAGTATGCGCTAGTACATTTGAATGCACTAAGTATGTAGGATGCAATGCAACAAAACATAGGCATCATAATCAAAATGCATAACAATAGGCAATAGGAACAATATAACAATATGGCATGTATGATCAATGCATATGTAAACATGCTTAAGTAACTTATGCTTAGGATATCATATGTGTAGAAGAGAACAATCTAGCTTTCCAAAGTACAAACCCCTTGGTAGGTTGGTGATGATGCCAACCCATCACTTAGATGGTGAGGTACAAACCCCTCATTAGGTTGATGAGTACAAACACCCATCTAGGTTTATGATGATGTCACCCCATCACCCCAGTGGTGAAGTACAAAACCCTTACTAGGTTGATGAGCACAAACCCCCATCTAGGTTACCTGGGCTCTTGGTCCCCCCAGATTGGGCATGGTCTAATAAAACACTTTGTATAGAATTCATCATATAAATAAGCTTATTTCATCATCATAACATCATTCGTATAATATCTCATGCTAAGGACCTTCAATTCCTCAAGAAACCACATCCGGACATTTTATCAAATACTTAGAGGGTGTGTAATGCTAGTATAAAATCATGAAATATAGAGATGAAATCATGCTAGAAAATCCATTGTAAAACCATCAATTAATACCTTGCAACACCCTCAAGCAATATATATCAAAACCCCTCCTCAAGCTTACATTAGATCCAAGATTTATAGCTCAAAACATAGAAAAATAGTCATAACATAGCTTACATTAGATCCAAGATTTATAGCTCAAAACATAGCAAAACAGTCATAACATACCCTACTTTAACTTAGTTCATAGACATCTTCATACTAAAAAACCCAATTGTAAAATCAACTTTGAGTCAGGCAAATTGAGTAAAAAGGAGATTAGGGCACCATGGGTGAAAGGACCTAATGGCTAAAACCTACATACCTTAGATTTGAAGAACCCCTTGATGAAGATTGAAAACAAAGACTTCAAGCTTGAAGGAAATCCTTAGTTTCGGATGAGGGTTTGAGACTTGAATTTAAGAGTGAAAAATATAGCTTAAGTGTTTGAGACGATATTGGGAATATTTAGGACGATATGAGGATGAAATATGACTAAGTATAGGTAAACATACGTTTGGGGATACGTAGGACCAAGACCCAAAAATCTTGGACCGAGATGAAAAACTGGACACAAAAATGTATAGGAGCATGCCCTTAGCGCGTCGCACCAGGGGCACAGATCTTCTTTGGAAATCACATTTTTGCGATTTTCAAATATTGCTAAGGTTGCTCTTAAATCAGGGTTAGACCCTTTATACCCTAATTTTGACCCCCTAAATAAGAACATGAAGTCAGATTTTCAATATTTTACACGAATTTTGAGATATTCTAGGCATTTAGAGGCATATTTTCGGGCACTTTTTTTGGGCGGGGGGGGA
>JAABOM020001129.1:0-20795 GCA_011800125.2 Solanum clarkiae
AGAGTAATGAGTTTGAACCTTTTGAAATATTGTTTAGGTCTTTTAGGAAGGTTAAGATAGCATTGGAAGTCTAAAAAAAGCATTAGAGTAATTAAAATTTACGGAGACGCCATAAGTGAACGGATGGAAAATTTGGCAAAGTGTCATCTCACTGGAGACTTCACTGGTCTTGTGGCACTCCACAGGTTGTGTAGAGTGCCCGTCTGAACTGCCTTAGTGAAAAAAATGGAAGTTTGGAAACTTGGAAAAATTGACATTCGTCGCTTTGACGACCACTTTCACGGACCGTGTAGTGTTACACGGACAGTGTACTGGTCCGTCCCACGTCACTTAGACAAGAAAATGTTGTTGGTCACCACATGCCCAAGTGAGACAGCCCGTACCCCTTCACAGGAGCCGTACAAGACCACATTGCCCATATGGGTGCCCGTGGGGCTTCACTACACGGGAGGGTCTCACGAAAAGGGTCATAACTCCTTCTTCCGATGTCAAAATGAGGTGAAACAAAGTGCGTTGCACAACTAACTCAGAGGTATTCCATTTGACATGTCTTGGGCCACCCAATTCCAAATGTTCTAAGAGTTGTGCTAGTTTAAAGTTGACCCTTGTATGAAACAATACCTAAAACTCAACTTGGAGGTAAGTCATTGAACTCGTTTAGGTACTAGGAGTCTCCTATGAATCTAGTACACCCCCAACCTCACCAAATGAGACTTGAAACATGGATATACAAGAGCATAAAGTTATGGGGCATCACAATATATCCCCCTTGGGAACATTCGTCCCCGAATGTCAAAGAAACGTACAAAGAAAGTGGTCATGAAGACTTTAGCCCAAACATGGATGCAACAATGTACATAAACATTGTTTCCAAGCAAATTTCAACATGTGCATCAAAATTCTCATAATCTTATTAACATGAACATGAATGCATGCAATAAAATAAGGGCCAAAACTTGAGACTCAAAATTCTTAAAAAGGACTTGACATGTCATCATAATCTTGAATAGAATAAAAGAGATACAAATATTGCTTCTCCATGCCTGCACCAGCTCCTCGAGAAACACATACGAATGGACAACTCTTCCAAAGGGGCCTTGATGAACACCATATCATCATTAACCAAATTTTCTACTCATCCATCCAACACCTCTACCGGAACCTTCCTTAAAGCCAACTTGTCCTCCACATCACCCATAATTTTAAGGAGTGCTATAGCACTAGAGTCACCAACACATCCCATCCACCTAGAAGCATGAAGAACCGAATGAACCATATCTATATCCATAGGCAATTCCAAACTTATGAAACCTTACCAAACTCCCTCTACACTTTATAAGGACTCACAATCCTTAACTCAATTGTCAACCTTAAACACATCTAGTCCACTTGGTACCACAACCACCATCTCCAACAGCCTCCACTTTATCATTTTCTCGCCCAAAACTTTCAACTCTATCAAGGCGGAATCAAGGCCTTGCCTAATCTAGACCTCTTTACCCAAGAAGATTCAGAATCACCAAGGACACTATACTATCATTCCCAACTTCCCTCGTCCTGCTTCCAACCTAGCCAACTGAGGGACCCCACTAGTCTCTTCTTTGCCATCATTATCCACATATGTTAAGCTACCTAGAGTCAACCTACTTAGAGTACCAACCACAACACTAGCCTTACCGAAAAAAGGACTAAAGCACACTCATAAATGCTTAAAGAATTCTAACCACCTTATTGTTATTTGCAAAGCAAACTTATCATCTTTTAGTAAACAACATCTCATCCTCCAAGAGTCGCAACACTACCCCCAAATAATTCACAAGCTCTACACAATTGAACACCTCACTACTAGAGACCACCACAAACATATAAAGGTAGGGCTTTAAGACCCTATTCTAGAGACCCATAAACATAGCCAATGCATACATCAACCAATCTCCATGAAGACACAAAATGCATGCAACTATTCCATCCCAAGTACAACACCACAAACCACCACAACAACTCTAACAAGTCATAAGGAAAAACCTAATGCAAGATGAACATGGATCAGTACTTACAGACTTTCTAGAAACCAAAAGAATAAAGAGAGAAACAATGGCACACCGTCCCCAATAATGCACACACATAAAAGCCAAGGAAACTTAAACTTAGAAACGATTATGCCTTGGAGATCCCCTTCTATCAACTTCACCACTATTACCCTTGTTGCAATACCGAAGGTATTCAAACTTTTTGTGACCTATCTCCCCACAACCAAAACAAGTGTTAGTGCCCTTCAAGCATGGGCCACTATGATCCTTACCACACTTTGGACACCCAACACTCAGAGCCACACCTTCAACACCTCGGGCCCTTGGGAAATCATTAGCAAAACCCACATTAGAATCATGAGGAGACCCTTGGCCATGATGAGACCGGCCACCCTTTTGGAACTTACCTCAAAACGGGCCCTCTTCGCCTCATGATCTCTTCTCTTCCTTAATTTCTCCTCCTCCATTTGTTCGGCATATGTCATCAACCGAGACAAGTCCATGTCACCAATTAGCAAAGCAGACCAGCATTCTTCACTCACCAAATTGGAGACCACCATCACAAACTTATTCATCCTAGATCTAGGATAGGCCACCAAATGAGGAGCATACTTTGAAAGTTGATTAAAATTGAGGGCATACTCCCTCACACTCATAGCACCATGTTTCAAGTTCATAAACTCCACCAACTTTACTTCCCTAAGCTCAAGAGGAAAAAATCAATTAAAGAAATCTGATTTGAACTCTTCCCAAAGTATCACATAACCATTTCCCTTCTCCCTCTTCCATTGGTCAAACCAAATTTGGTCTACCCCCTTGAGTTGGTATGTCGCCAACTCCGCCTTTTCATTCTGCCCAGCACCCATGATATTCAAGAGTTTTTAGACCTCATCAATGAACTCTTTTGGGTCTTCCTCCACCTTTGACCCATAGGAAATCAGAGGATTCATCCTCAAGAAGTCCCTTACCCTAGCTCCCGGTGTAGTATCATAAAGGTCTTGGGCCCCTTGGTTGATTTGATTGGGCACAACTTGGGCAAGCATAGTGAGAGCATCCCGGAGCTCACCATTGGTCGCTTGCTCCTCGGGAGTTTAGGCCCTTCTTCCTCGAGTGTTTGGCATGATCAAGCATGGAAAAGAACAATCGTTAAGGGGTGAAAGAACTTACCACAACTCCATAGCATGACTTAGATTATGAAGAAAGGAAACATTTCCTAAAACATCTCATAGCCTCCTATACATAGTCATGGCACGCTTTTCACAACCATGAATAGGACTCTAATCGATGCAGTGTGTTAGACTCCGAGGATCTATCAACCTAGTGCTCTGATACCATCTTTATCATGACCCAAGCCTAGGGCCTAGACGTTATCGGCGAATGAGGAACCGAAGGAACCCCAAACAAGCGTCGTAGCATATCATTACACATTCTTAGTCGCGGAAGCAATGCAAAACAACATAAGAAACATAAATAGGGGGAATTGGGACTATGGGAGAGACTCATATTTAAATAGCTTGAATATCATAAGTAAGTCAAAGCTCAAGCGTGATGCATAACTTGCCCAACAACACCTCTAACATAGGACTTAAAAGGGGCCAAGACAAGCAACTGGGCTCACCCTCATAGTAAAAGTATACCAAAAAGAAGGATAATCTTTAATATATAGCTTAAGAACATAGATATTGCCCTCGCACATGAGGACTCACCAACTAGCTTGAATAGATACCACTAGCCACGTAGAGGAGGATGACGACCAAATGAAGCTCCGGTTCCTACATGATAACATCATATAGGCATAGAGTATGTGTTAGTATGATTGAATATACTAAGTATGTAGGACGCAATGCTATAAGAGATAGGCATTATAATCAACATGCATAGAAATAGGCAATAGGCATAATATATAACAATATTGCATGTATGATCAATGGTTAAGTAAAACATGTTTAAGTAATTCATGATTATATAGGATAACATATGATTAAAAAAGACCAAGCTAGATTTCCAAATGTACAACCCTTTGGTAGGTTAGTGATGATGTCGCCCCATCACTTAGGTGGATGAGTGCTAACCCTCATCTAGGTTGGTGATAATGACGCCCCATCGCCAAGGTGGATGAGTACTAACCCTCATCTAGGTTGATGAGTACAAACCCCCATCTAGGTTAGTGATGCTGCCGCCCCATCAGTTAGGTGGAGAAGTACTAGCCCTCATCTAGGTTAGTGATGATGCCGCCCATTCACTTAGGTGATGAGTACTAACTCTTATCTAGGTTGATGAGTACTAACCCCCATCTAGATTAGTGATGATGATGCCCCATCACTAGGTGCAGAAGTAAAAAACCCTTCACTAGGTTATCCAGGCGCTTAGACCCCCCCTCCGGATTAGGCATGGTCGAGTTCTACACTTTATATAAGATTCATCATATGGTGTTATGCAACACTTCATATAGGAATAATCATATACATAATCTCATTTCATCATATCATAACATTATTCATATCATATCTCATGCTTAGGACCTTCAATTCCTCAAGAAACCATAACCGGACATTTTATCAGACACTTTGGGGGTATGATATATAGCTTACAACATAACAAAATAGTCAAAACTTTACATAGCTTTAACATAGTTTATAAATATGTTCATACTAGTAAATCCATTTGTAAACTCAACTTCAAATCATGAAATTTAGGAAAAAGGAAGCTTGGGTATCACGGGTGAAAGGAACCCATGAAAGAAACCCATATACCTTAGGTCTAGAGTTGCTCAGAATTAAGATTGGGAAGAATGGAGGCTTGGAAACGATCTTTGAATCCAATCTTGTTCTTGGGTTTCCCTGAAATTTAATTGGGGCTTGATGGAGGCTTTTGAGAGAATTGAGAGTGTATTTGAGATGAGAGTAATGAGTTTGAACCTTTTGAAATACTGTTTAGGTCTTTTAGGAAGGTTAAGATAGCATTGGAAGTCTAAAAAGGGCAATAGAGTAATTAAAATTTATGAAGACGCCATAACTGAATGGATGAAAAAATTGGCAAAGTGTCATCTCATGGGAGACTTCACTGTCCGTGTGTCACTCCGCGGGTCGTGTGGAGTGCCCGTGTGAAGTTCCTTAGTGAAAAAAATAGAAGTTGGGAAACTTGGAAAAATTGACGTCTCGTCGTTTTGACGGCAAGTTTCACGGACAATGTACTGGTCCATCCCACCTAACTTAGACAATAAAATGCTTTTGTCCATCACACATATAGGTGACACGGCTCATACCCCTTTACACGATTCGTACAAGACCACTCTGCCCGTATGGGTGCCTGTGGGGCTTCACTGCACAGGAGGGTCTCACGAAAACGGTCATAACTCCTTCATCCGATGTCGGAATAAGGTGAAACAAAGTACATTACAAATCTAACTCAGAAGTATTTCATTTGACATGTAGTGGGCCACCCAGTTTCAAATATTATAAGAGTTATGCTAGTTTAAAGTTGAACCTTGTATGAAGCAACAACCAAAACTCAACTAGGAGGTAAGTCTTGAACTCATTTAGATACTAGGAGTCTCCCATGAATCTAGTATACCTCTAACCTCACCAAACAAGGCTTGAAACATGGATATAAAAGAGCATAAAGTTACAGGGTGCCACATTCAACTTGAGGAGAATGATGAGGAATGAGTTAACATTCAGATTGGGTTTACTTCATCCTTAGTAGTAGAGGTGAAATAAATGTAAGGCTGAGATCCTATCATACTTCAATTGTAAGAGGTTGTCCACAAACAGGAAGTGATGGTCTTCTCAAAAGTGGGAGATGAAGTGTTGAGATACCAGAGTAGATTATGTGTTTTAGATGGTGATGGTATTTGAGATAGAATAATGCCTGAAGCCTATATCTCTAGATATTACATTCATCCAGGCTATACCAAGATGTACCACGACTTGAGGGAAGTCTATTGGTGGAGTGGAATGAAGAGGGATATTGCTGAGTTTTTTTTCAAGTGCCCAAATTGCCAACATGTTAAAGTTGAGCATCAAAGGTCATGTGGATTGGCACAAAACTTTGAGATTCCTAAATAGAAGTGGAGATAATCAACATGGACTACATTACTGGTCTACCAAGGTCTTGAAAGCAATGCAATTCAGTTTGGGTAATTGTGGATAAGATGACCAAATCGTCTCACTTCTTAGCAGTCAACACAACTAACACTGTGGAGGAGTATAGCAAGTTGTATATCTATGAGATTGTGAGGTCACATGGGGTTCCATTATCCATCATCTCGAACAGTAGAGATCAATTCACCTCCTAATATTGGAGATCTTTCCAGAAGGGATTGAGTAGTAAAGTGAATTTAAGTACAACATTTCATCCACAGACAGATGGCCAGGCAGAGGATACAATTCAGACACTAGAGGACATGTTGAGAGCTTGTGTCCTTGACTTCAATGGAAATTAGGATAATCATTTACCATTGATTGAATTTGTATGTAACAATAGTTATCATATGAAGCTTTGTCTGGAAGGAGATGTAGATCACCAACTGGGTAGTTTGAGGTTAGAGAAGCTAAGTTAATTGGACCTGATATTATTCATCATTCAAAGGAGAAGGTAAATCTCATTAAGGAGAGGTTGAAGATTGCACAGAGTCACTAGAAATCTTACACCAATGTGAGGAGAAGAGACATAGAGTTCGAGGTAAATGATTAGGTGTACTTGAAAGTGTCACCTATGAAGGGTGTCATGAGATTTGAGAAGAAAGGAAAATTGAGTCCTTTCTATATTGGTCACTATCAGATTGTGAAGAGGATTAGGAAGGTTTCTTATGAGTTAGATTTGCATTCCGAGTTAGACGCAATTCATCCAGTGTTCCATGTCTTGATATTGAAGAAATGCTTGGGAGATCCTACCTTGGTAATCACTGTTAAGAGTACTAGAGTGAAGGATAGCTTGTCCTATGAGGAGATTCCAGTCCAAATCCTTGATCGTCAGGTTCGCAAGTTGAGAACCAAGGAGATCACATCAGTTAAAGTCTTGTGGAGAAATCAACTCATTGAGGAAGCCACATAGGAGGCTTAGTAAGAGATGAGATCCAAATATCTGCATCTATTTGTGCTTGCTAAGAAGAATATTGAAGGTAATGTTCTTACCCTTGACTATATTGATCTTTCTATTGTTGAGTTGATTTGTCTATTCTTGAGTCTGAGTAGAGTTTTTTGAGGTTGATGAGGAGTCAAGAATTTGAGATTATTGAGTAAGTATTGAGATGAGTCTTAAGTCTATTCATTCCTTGATGTTCACTTTTACTCATCATTCGATGATGAATGATTCCAAAGGGGAGATAATGTAACTCCCGATAAGATTGCCAAAATTTCCCTAGAGGAGAGATGTGTATAACATATCTTCCCATGCTCTGATGAAAAATTCGAGGCCGGATATGCTATCAACATCAAAAATTGAGTAGGAAAGTGGTGTCGGTTGATTTTTAAAACAACTAGATTAAAATATAATTTTTGGATGCGAAAATGAAAATCAATAAGGGTACACAACGCACACCTGCCGTGGACCATCAATTAATTTTTTTCCAAAAATTTTCTGCGGAATCAGAAAACTCGTCTGGAGAATTTTCGGTGAAAAATACCCAAAATACATAGGGTCCTCATCGTCGACCCATAACCCGAGGCAGAACTTTTTTCTTAATTTTATGAGGGGCATTCTACATCTTTCCCAACCCCTCCTAAACTCAAAACACGATCTAAATGGGTCATTTTAAGCGTAAAAAGAGTTTTAAACACTATCCTAAGTCCCTTCTAAGTTCTTAAAAAATACTAGGGCTAAGGAGAAGAGAAGAGGAGGGAAGAATTGAGGAGTTTGAGGAGAATTTTTTGAGGTTCATTGTTAAAAACTTCACACTAGGTATGTAAGGCTAAACTAAAATATAGGATTGTTCTTCCATGTGCCCTATAGATGGTAATAGAGGAATTCAGAGTCCATGAGTCGACATGTATGTTTCTTGAAATATTATCTTGATTATGTTCTTGAAAATTATATCTGTCATATGTATTTTCATATATTGATGATCATCATAAACTTGTTTTCTTGAATTGAGTACTTTTCATGAGATATTGTGTAAATCCTATATGTTGATTTGTGAAAGCATGCATAATGAACCTAGGGATGAAGTCTAGAGCCTTGATATGAGAATGTTGGTGCTAATCTTGATATGAGTATGAGGTTGAGTTACATGAGCTTGATGATCCTATGAGTCTTCATAATTGAGTTCTTGAGTTCTGTTTAAATGACTTCCTCTAAAATGATGATATGAGTCCTTGAGTTCTAGATGAGAATTGAGTTAATAATAGAGTTAGAGTCCCTGATAATAATAGAGGACTTTAGAGTTGAGTTAATAAGTTGATGAGAATCTCCATGAGATTGATTGAGTTGATGAGTGCCTCCATGAGGCTAAATTGAGATGAGGAAGAGTCTTATAAGCATTGAGTCTTTGGAGTAGTATTGAACACTGAAATGGGTAAGAGTGAGTCCCACTCGTACTCATCAACTACATCGCCAAGTGTAGGATGAGGATTGAATCATTACATCACATGGTCTCTCCTTGAGGAAAAGTCTATGAAACAATAGAGGACTATAGAGGTTAGATCCCTTGTGGATCATATATATTCCTTACCTAGCAAGTATGGAACAGCTATGGCAACATCAACAAGATTGTTGTATAATCACTGGCTCATAAGTGATTTTTGTCGGATAAGAGAAACTCCCAGAAAGTTCTCGCCTTGAGTACTCTGAGTTGAGTTGAGTTCCACTAAATTGAGTTAAGTTGAATATGAGTGGATTGATGAGGTTTAGTTGGTTGATGGGTCACTTGTCTACTTTTTGTTCTTGCTTTAGATAGACATTTGACATTCCGATTGAGTATTACATTGAGTTGATATTGTCTCTATATTGTTTTACCTATTTCTGTTTCATTCAGCTATTTTCCATACTAATACATTCCATGTACTGATTTTTCCTTTTGGACTGCATCGTTTTATGATACAGAGGCAAGTACTAGAGATCGTCAACAGGCGCACCATTATAGATCTTAGCATTCCAGCTGAGTTGATGAGTCTGCTTTACTCCGGAGGATCATTGCATTTATTTTCATCTTGCTTATTAGAGTTAGACTTTGAGTTCTATTTCTTTTATTTTGAGGTATCCATGGGTATGTCATTGGCACTACTTGGTAGTGATAGAGGCTTCATAGACTAGAGTTGAGTATTGATGTTGAGACTTGCTGAGCTAACTTCTTTCAGACTAGCCTATTTTATTTATAATGTTTGAGATTTATATTGCCCACTCTTATCTTTAGTCTTCCGCTGAGTTTTCTGAGTTATATATATTGAATGGATAGATGTTATGAGGCCAAGTGGTTTGCTCGGGACTAGCAATAGTCTCTGAGTGTTGCCACGTCTAGGGTACCCTCCCGAGGCGTAACATTAGCCCAACTTTAGCTTTTCTTAAACTCTTCTCAACTGGTGTCGTTTCTCTGACTGAAAGTTGTATTAATGCAAAGTGTTTCGAAAACATAATTTTCTAGATACAAAAGCTTTAAGTGCTTCGTAAACTCAACTCAAAACTGTGGACATAATAGTTTTTCATGAAATATCTAGGGTTCTTACAATTACAACCTTAACCATGAAACCTTGCCCGAATAACTTAATTTAGTAGTGAAATTAGTAAAGACCATGATTTTTATTTAGAAAAATACATGAACAAGTATTTCCAAGAAATTAACTAGTAGTGGAGGAATCTTGATCTCAACTTATAAACTTGATCTTGGGTAGAGACTAGTAGTTAAAGATACAAAAACAAACGTTGGATAATTTTTGGAGAGCCTTATATACCTGGAAAATTAGTTTCAAAAAATTGAAGAAGATTCTTGAAATCTCTAGGTTTTGCCCTTTTGAAACTAAGTTCTGAATTTGAAGAGGGTTTGATCATTAATGATTTGAAGAATTAGGGGCTTAATGAGGTGAAAATTGAAACGTTTAGGCTTAAAGGGTGAGAAAAGATTAAAATACCCCTCTTTAAAATTGCTGATCAAGTCGGCTACGAGTTCATCTACGACTTGTAGAAGTTTCTACGGTCCGTAGGAACCCATCCATAAGTTTTGGACAAATTTCGGGGTCACTGCATTGTTTCGACGAGCCTAATCTTTCGCCCATAAATTAGTTTGTAAAGTCTGGGACCAAAAATTAGATTTTCAGGATATTTTCCACGATTTAGAAGACATGCCATACTTTTATCCACAGCCTGTATTAGGTTTCGTAGATGCACTCTACATTTGGTAGTCTCCAGTAAAACGCCCATAACTTTTTATTCCAAACTCCAAATGAGGTGAAATCAGTTTCGCTGGAAAACTGATTCAAAGACCTTTCATTTGGTAGGTTACAGGCCACCTAATTTTTGTGTGCTAAGTGTTATGGTCATTTAAAGTTGACTCTTGCATAATCTAAAGTAAAAAACTTAACTAATAGGAAGGTTTTAACTCAAATAAGCACTAGGAGTCTCTCATGACCCGAATTCACTTCCAACACACTTCCCACATATATTAATGATACTTAAAATGTAAGTACAAGCAAGGAATTATTAGGTTCAATCTTATGTGTTTGCGGTGACAAATATCCAAATCTTAAGAGTAAAATTGTGAGGTGTTAAAATATCTCCCCCTTGGGACCATTCGTCCTTGAATGAAGGTGAAACTAGGGAACATAAGCATATTTGTTATTCATTAACTAGTTTATCAAGAGGAAGCTGTCCAGATATCTTATTACTCATGTTTAAGGATATATCTCAACTCAATGATAGGAATAAGGAATATTACCTTTATGCTCTTCATTGGAAGGCACAAATAGGTGAGGATATCTAGCTTTCATATCTGCCTCAACTTCCCAAGTGTCCTTCTTGACGAACTGGTTCCTCTACAATACTTTAAGAGAACCAGTTTCCTTGGTCCTCAATTTGTGAACTTGATGATCTAGTATCTGAACTGGGATCTCTTTATATGACACGCTATCTTTGACTCCAATACTATCCATGGGCACAACTAGTGTGGGGTATCCCAAACACTTCTTAAGCATAGAAATGTGGAATACTTGATGGATTGCAGTTAATTCTGGTGGCAATTCTAATTTGTATGCCACATTACCAATCCTTCTAAAAATCTATTATGGGCCAATATATCAAGGATGATCTTTCCCTTTTTCCTAAATCTCAGAACTCCCTTCGTTGGTGAAACCTTTAGGTAAACCGAATCACCTACCTCAAATTCTAAATCTCTCCTTCTAACATTAGTATAAGACTTTTGTCGGTTTTGGGCTATCTTTAGTCTCTCTTGAATAACTATCACCTTCTCCATAGCCTGATGGACTAAATCAGCTCCTATCAATCCTGCCTCACCAGCTTCAAATCACCTTATAGGTGATCTATACCTCCTCCTATAAAGGGCCTCATATGGTGCCATTTGTATGCTAGCTTGGAAACTGTTGTTATAGGAAAATTCAATCAAGGGTAATTAATCATCCCAATTACCTTTAAAAGTATATAACACATGCCCTCAACATATCCTCAAGAGTCTGTATGGTTCACTCCGCTTGTCTGTCTGTCTGTGAATGGAAGGTTGTACTAAGATTCACCTTCGTACCAAGCCTTTTCTAAAAGGACTTCCAAAATTATATTGTGAACTGGGCTTCTCTGTCTTAAATAATGGATATGGGAACCCCATACAATCTAACGATCCTCTTAATGCACAGTCGGCATAGTCCTCAGTTGTATCAGTCATCTTGATAGGTAGAAAATGAGCTGACTTGGTCATTTTATTCACTATTACCCATATTGAACCATACTGCCTATGAGATCGAGCAAACCCTATTATGAAGTCCATGTTAATTATCACCCACTTCCACTTTGGAATTTCAATATTTTGGGCCACACTACAAGGCTTTTGGTGCTCCACCTTAACTTGCTGGCAATTTAGACATCTGGACACGAACTCTGCAATGTCCTTCTTCATGCCACCCCACCAATAAACCCCTCGTAAGTCTCTATACATTTTTGTTGTACCTGGATGAATAGAGTATCTAGCATTATGAGCCTCAGCTAGAATCCTATCTGTAAGGCCATCAACACTTGGTACACATAGCCTCCCTTGGTATCTCAAGACTCCATCTTCCCCTTTTGCAAGCACTGATACTTCTGCTTCTTGAACATCTTGTTTCAACTGACCGAGGATAGGATCCTTTTCTTGCTTTTCTTTCACCACCACCACTAAGGACTACCCTGCCCTATTTTTTATGATTGCACCACCTTCGTCAAAATCTTTAATGTGTACTTCCAAGCATACTAGTCTATCCACCTATTAGCTAATTTTTTCTTTCCCACCTGAATGTGTACAGTGCTCCCCATGGTCAACCTGCTAAGAGCATCAGTAACTACATTAGCTTTACCTGGGTGATAGAGGATTCTCAAGTCATAGTCCTTCAGCCACTCCAACTATCTCCTCTGCCTCAAGTTTAGCTCCTTTTGACTAAATTCACACTGTAAGCTCTTGTGGTCAGTAAATACATCCATATGCCCACCGTAAAGATAGTGTCTCCAGATTTTGAGAGTAAACACCACAACAGCAAGATCAAGATCATGAGTTGGGTAGTTCTTCTCATGAGTCTTAGCTGTCTGGAGGAATATGCTATCATCTTGCCTCTTTGCATCAATACGCATCCCAAGCCAACTCGAGAAGCATCACAGTTAAAGCCATTATCTCCCTCGAGTAGGGATAAGACTGGATCTATAGTCAGCCTAATTTTCAACTCATAAAAATTCTTCTCACAAGCTTCAAACCATACGAACTTAACCTTCTTCTAAGTTAGCTTAGTCAAGGTAGTTGAGATGGAAGAAAACCCCTCTACAAAACGCCTGTAATAACCTACCAAACCCAAGAAACTCTTTATATTTGTTGGAGTTGTGGGTCTTGGCCAATTATTTACTGCCTCAATCTTCTGTGAATCAACTTCAATGTCCTCACCAGAAATAATATGACCGAGAAACTCCACAGATGCTAACCAAAACTTACATTTGGAAAATTTAGCATACAACTATTGGTCCTTAAGGGTCTGAAGGATAATTCTAAGATGGTTAGCATGTTCCTCCTTATTACGAGAGTCAATCAGGATGTCATCTATGAACACAATGAAGAACATATCTATGTACGACCTCAACACCAAATATATAAGATCCATGAAAGTTGCTGGGGCATTAGTCAATACAAATGACATGACTAAGAACTCACAATGATCATAGCGGGTTCTGAAAGATGTCTTAAGGATGTCACTTTCTTTAACTTTGAGCTGATGGTACCCAAATCTGAGGTCTATTTTGGAGAAACAAGTAGCACATTGGAGTTGGTCAAACAGGTCATCAATTCCGGGAAGAGGATACTTATTCTTTATAACCTTGTTTAACAGGCGGTAATCTATGCACATTCTAAGAGAACCATATTTTTTACGCAGAAAAAGAACTGGAGAACCCAAGGTGAGACACTTGGTCTGATAAACCCTTATCTAGGAGGTCTTTCAGCTTCGTTTTCAGCTCTTTTTTAACTCTAAAAAAAAGTGCAAATTGGTTTCTACTCAATGAATCTAAGTGATCTATTATCAGGTATGTTGGGAGGGATCATCCGATGATATAACAACAAACCTAGTGTAGTCCCATAAGCGGGTATGGGGGGTAGAGTGTTTGCAGAGAGATCTTTTGGAAAACCTTCAGCTTGAGTAACAAATAGTAGAGCAGCTAAAAAAATATAGAACTAAGAGAAAATATAACATAGCACTCAAAAGACGAGTAATAACCTTAACCAACAATATGATAACAGAAGCACAATAAATAGTGAGTAATAGAAGTCATTAGACAGGAAACTACGAGACCAATGTTACTACTACTTGTATAAAAATGGAAACATGCATAATGCACTAATCTAACCTTGTTAAACAATGAGAGAGCGCTAAGCTACCTACTAATCTTATACCGTAATTTGTGACCTTCATAACTTCCTATCTAAGGTCACTTCCTCTAAAAGTTGAAGCTATGCCATGTTTAGTCTAATTATCTCTTTTAAATACTTTTCAACCTATCCTTACCTCTCCTAAAAAATTCACTGTGAATAACCTCTCACACCTCCTCATTGGGACCTTGGCCACCTCTTCTTCACTTGCCCAAACTATCTCAATCTCGCATCTTTCATCTTGCCCACCAAGAAAGTCACTCTTAACTTGTATTAAATATCTTTATTCTTAATCTTATCTCCCTTAGTATGACTAGACATCTACCTCAACATTCTCATTTCTGTCACATTCATCTTTTAGATGTGAGAGTTCTTAACTTGCCGATAATCAACTCCATATAACATAGTTGGCCTAACAACTACTTTGCAAAACTAGCCTGTAAGTTTTTCTGGTACACACTTATTACACAAGACTATAGAGGAAAGCCTCTATTTCATCTGTCTTGCACTAATATGATGTGTGACATCACTATCATTCTCCCCGTTGCTTTCTTAGTACCAGCTCCATTGTGACTCTGGTGAATTAATGTTGTGTTGTCTACAAATAACATAAACCATGGTGGTACACTTAATATATGTTGTGTCAATTGATTCATCACTAATATAAAAAGAAATAGACTAAAAGTCAAATCCCTGGTCCAATCTTATCACAATTGGGATGTGCTTTGAATTTCCTCCCATTGTCCTTATTCAAGTCTTAGCACCATCATAAATTTTCTTAATTGACCTAGTGTAAGACGCTAGGACACTTCTAAGCCTCCAAGTATTTCCATTGGACCTCCCTAGGTACTTCATTGTATGTTTTGTCTAGGTAAATAAATACCATATGTAAGTCCTTTCTCTCTCTCCCAGTACTACTACACCAATCTACTCATGAGATGAATGAAATTTTTTAGTAGAAAACCTCGACATGAAACCATACTAGTTCTCGAAATTATCCTCACCCTCTCTTACCCTCAACTCTACCACTTTCTCCCACACTTCATAGTGTCACTCAACAACTTGATGTCCCTATAGTTGTCACAATTTTGAATATCACCTTTGTTCTTGTACAATAAAATCATCATATTCCACCTCAATTCTTCAAGCATTTATTCATCTTTAAAATGAAATTAAACAACTAAGTCAATCACTTCAATCCAGTCTGTTCATTTTCTTCCAAAATTCCACTAGGATCTCATCTTCCCAATTGCCTTGCTCCTGTATATCCAACAAATAACAACCTCAACCTTCTCAATCTTTATGCTCCTACAATATTATGGCTCGAGAGTGCTCCAAATCATCCAACACAATGTCCTAATCTACTCCTCGTTCAAGAGTTTATGGTAATAAGTCTACTATTTCTGCCTAATGAGTGTCACTTAAACTAATACCTTTCCATTATTGTCTTCAATGCAATGCGCGTGTTCAAAATTCTCAAGCTTTCTCTTTTTTGCCATGGCTAGCCTTAACAATAATGTTGCTCGGACTCTTCAAGTTTATTGGTGGGTGCGTGTCAGATTCTCCAAAAGTAGTGTATTTTTGGAGAATCTGACATGGTGTGGCATTGAACGTGAAGACCCCACATAACTAAGCTAACCAACCTCTTATCCTTGCCTTTATTACATTATTCTACATGCAAAGACTACCTTTTTTGTCGTTGTCACCGCCAACTTCACCTCCTTTCTCTCCATCTTATACCTTTTTAGTTTATCCGTTTTACCCTATTATCCTTTCTCTCTAACAAATGCACATAAGAAACCTTATTTGCTTCAATTTTCCCTTGATCTTCTCCATTCCACCACGAATCCCCTCGAGGACCACCAAAAGTACCCCTTGAGACCTCCAATACCTCTCCCGTTACCTCCTTAATGCCACTAGTTGCACTATTCCACATATTGTCCATATCTACACTCCCCCAAACCCTGTTCACCATCAATTTTTCCCCCAACTCCAGAGCATTTGCAACTGTGCAACCACCCCATTTGATCCTTGGCCGATTGGACCCAACCTCTTCCTCTTCCACTTAATCTCCAAATCCATCGCCATGAGCTTGTATTGGGTTGTAAGATTCTTACTTAAGATTAACCTTGCAGTCCTCACAAAGACCTCTATCAGACTATCACCTTTCCTAAGGAGTAAGTAATCTATTTGGGTCTTAGCCAAAGTACTCTAAGGTGAGATATGATTTATCTAAGGGTAAAGGGTAGTGAAATAAATCTTTCTGATATAAGTTATCCTTGATAAATGAACTAGTCTCTCTAGAAAGAAATGGAACTGGGTTATCTGTAACTATCATCTTCTTAATCATATCACTACGTATCACATGTAATTATGAACCATAGCTTTTTCTTCGCTGAAATTTATTATTTCTCTTCTGGTGTTTAATATGATAAGATGTCATGTGTGGTCTAAATAGCGACAGAGAAGAAAATCGGGGTTGATACAGCTGTAGGAGTTAATTTATTTGTATATCTCTAATTTATCTTGGACACTACAGTCTCCGCATAATTTCTTGCTATCTCTCTTTGACACAATAATCTCCACATGATTTTGTGATTCTCTTTTTTCCTTGGATAAGAACATGGTTTTTTTGAGATATTTATTTATCTGAATGAGAAAAATAATGTTAATTCTATATATCATAATTCATAACTGAGGAAGAAGGCAAAGTGCATAGTTGACAATTACTCATTGATTTGCAGTGAGACATAATTTTCTGTTGGGTGCTTTCTCATGGAATCTAATGTCATCCTTGATTTTTATGAATTACTCATGCATAAAGTGGAATGTTGTACAAACTATATCTTTCCCATAAAACAACACATATCTAGAAGTTGTATTTAATGAAATCTTTCCGATTGAAACTTTCAAGGCCTTAAATCTTGATTCTTTCTGAATGAAACTTTCAAGACCTTCTTTCTGAATGTAACTTTCAAGGATTTATTCTGGGAGATATCATCTATTTACTAGAGAAAAGGACATCCTTAGGAAACATCCAAGTAAAGACTATTTTTCATTCACTTTGAAATAGAGATAAAATGAATGAAGAAAGAACATAATTGAAGAAATAATTCCTTTAAACATCGCTCTGCTACACAGTCAAAGTGACCTTCACCTCTCTGGAAGCTGGTATCTCACTTTCAAAAGGTAGTGTCGACATGGTAGTATAAACTTAGCTCCATAATTAGGCTAGTCGCTGGCTAGAGGCGACTGACCTTCAGATCAGAGCCACTCAAGAACGATCAACTATTAACATATTAATTATGACAGCGAACTAAGACATGAAAATGTGCAATGCATACAAACACCTTCTTTCTGAAGGGCTCTGGTAGTGGAGGATGAATAATTGTTGAGGGATAGGTTAAAATAAGAGCAACCAAAGTAATACCTGGCCAAAATCCTGGTATTCATTGTAGACATCACATGTATCCCTTCTTATCCTTTTTCTAACACTAAGACCATATATATGTACTCATTAGTAGGCCAAAGCCCTTCACTTTAAATCAATCATTCAGGACTAGTGTTGTCACGACATAAGCCTAGGGCCTAGACGTGACATAACGAATGGGAACCCGAAGGGACTCAAAACAAGCCTCTTAGCATATCAATCACACATACTTGGTGGTGGAAGCAAAATAAGCATTTCAAGATAAAATGAAAAGGGAGGCGGGACAAAGGGAAGTTTTTGATAATCACAAAAGCAATAAACAGTCAAACTTATAGCATAAATTCATCATAGTATCTAATAACACCTCGAACTTGGAATAGAGTGGGGGCCAAGACACTTTCCCGGCTCACTCTCATAATAACAAGTGTTCAACATAAAGAAGTCTCAACATAGCTAGAGTAACTCAGATATTGTCATCAGACTTGAGGACTCACCAATGTTTTTCTCTGAAGTACCAAGCTAGCCACGTAGAGGAGGATGATCAAAAAGAGCTCTGGTCACTACATGATAATATCATGTAGGCATACAGTATGTATTAGTATGTTTGAATGTACTAAGTATGCGGGGTGCAAAGCAACAAAACATAAGCCAATATATTCAAAATGCGTAATCATAAGTAATGGATATATAACCTCAATATGACATGTATGATCAATGCTTGTAATAAAATATTCTTGTAAATCATTCAACTAATATAGTATATCATACATATGTGGGAAGAGTCCTTAACTGACATGGGTAAGACCAAGCGATCTACAACTTGGAATTTCAATGATTACCCCTCATCAGTAAAGAGGTGCTCTACTTTCCAAGGTAAACCATACTTCACCTTATGAGACCATGACCCATTTCGCACGAAGTAACTCTCCTTACGGGAACATGGCCTATTTCGGAAAGTATTTCATGATACAGTGCACTAGATGGATCCACTAGTATAGCAAGAGTAATATTAATAATCCTACGGTGGCAGATAGTTTGAGGAAAGGAGTATGGACCTTTAAAGATAGTCCATGCAGACATCCAATCCATTGGTGCTAAGTCTAATCCCATGGAATACTTGAAATAACTATACTTCAATTATAACATGAATAGCTTATAAAAACATGACTTGAGTATCTCATAAGCATGTTTGACCTCAAGTAGTGAGCCTAACTTGAACATGAGAATAGATTATAATCATACATAAACCCTTGCTTTAACATGACATAGCTCACAAGAGGTAAAAATCTTGAAATAGGGCTCAACTTGATACTTGTAACATCATAGATACTTTTCGTGGATTCAATACATGCTTCAAAGCCCTTAATCATCATATAATCACTTTACTTGTAAATCATTTAATAGATCATCAATAATTTGAGAATTCTTACCATGTCATTTTATCAAACACATGGTGTGTTCATGATACATGTTCAAAATCATGTAATTCAAGAGTGAACTAATATAAATAAACTCAATGCAAATCAACCCACCAACATGGTAGTAAAAAACTTATGTAGGTTACCTTGAAATCCATCACAAAAGCTCATCTCAATAGATAAAATCAATTCATAGAACAAACTTGAAATAGATATTCATGCATAATCAATCAATACTTGATAAAACCCCAACCTGATTTATATTAACATTTCATAATAAAAGAAACAACTTGAAACCATGCAATTTTCATAAAAAGAGAAGGTTGGGCTCCATGGGTGAAAGGACCCACGGATGAAGACCCACATACCTTAAACCTCGAATTCCTTGAAATGAACTTGAAGTAGACTTCGAGCTTGAAATGAGTCCTTGAGTTCTAAAATTGAGCTTGAAATCCTTAGATTTGAGTGAGAGAAATGATAGAGTGTTAGAGAGGTTTAAGAGAGGGTTTTGTGAGTTATAGAGTCGAAAAATGGATAAGTATGAGTGATTTCATGTCTAAGTGGGTATGGGGCTATGACCTAAATGCCCTTGGATGAATTAAGAAAACCAAGGAAAATAATACACTGGTTCGCACCCCTGGCGCAATGCTGACCAGATGCGGACCATGGACTACACTCGTCTGTACCCCTGGCGCATTGTAGCTAGGGCGCGGACAACCATTGGAATTCAAAAATTTATGAAAATTATTTATCACTACGGGTTCTCTAAAATTTGGGTTATATCCATTTCCAACTCAATGTTGCCCTTTGATCGAGAATATGAAGTAGGATTTCGAAATCATGCACAGATTTTGAGATATATGGAAATTACGATTTTGGGGCATCAAAAGCACATGAGGGGTATTTCAATATCTCCCCTTGGGAACATTCATCCCCCAATGTCAAAGAAACATGTATAAAAGAAGTAATTATGAAGATTTCAGCCCGACATGAATGCAACAAATGCACTTAAGAATCATTTTCTAAAATCTCAACATGAACGTCAAAAATCACCACAAACGTGTTACCATAAACATGAATGCATGTAAAATGACATGAGGGCTGAAATTTAATACTTGAAATTATAAATGGGACTTAAGTTATTTCCTTCGTCTTGAGTAGAGTGGAAGAGATATGAGTATCGCTTTTTCATGTCTGCCTCGCTTCCCATGTGGCTCTTTCAACTTGTTGAATCCTCCAAAGGACCTTGATGGAAGCTACCTCTTCGTTTCTAAACCTCTTAACTTGTCTCTCAAAAATCTCCACCAGGACCTCCTTATAGGTCAAATTATCATCCACAACACCCATTCTAAAGGCACTATAGAAGTTGGGTCACCCAACACTTCCTCAACATGTACACATAGAAGACTAGATGAACCATATTCATCTCCATAGGCAACTTTAACTCATATGCAGCCTTACCAAATCTATTCAGAACTCTACAAGGACCCACAAACCTTGGGCTCAATTTCCCTTTCTTTCCAAAACGGACCACACCCTTCATAGGTGATACCTTCAAGCAAACCCAATCACCAACCTTAAACTAAAGATCTCTTCTTCTCACACCGGAGATGGACTTTTGTCTACTTTGGGCTGTATTCAACTACTCCCTTATCAATCTCACCTTCTCCAAGGCTTCCATAACCAAATTCGGACCTAGCAATGCCATTTTCCCCATATCAGACCACCCAACTGGAAATCTACAATGTCTATCATATAAAGCTTCAAAAGGAGCCATGCTAATACTTGAGTGCTAGCTATTACAACAACAACAACATTACCCTAATGCCTCAAAGGCTCCCGCCCATTGCGGGGTAAGGGGGGTCGGATGTACGCAGCCT
>JAABOM020001150.1:0-117196 GCA_011800125.2 Solanum clarkiae
CAGGTCGGATATATTGGGAATTTCAGGTTAGTATGTGTCAAGGTGTCCCTATCGGGCACTGATCACGACCCTAGGTTGGGCTGTGACATCCTACCAAACCTCTTAAAGTTTTAAAATAGAGAAAATACTAAAAAATGATACACAAGGGTCCGAAAACCCCTCTCTGATTTCACCACTGCGATAAAAGTGTTGCTTAAGTGGCATCTGAGATTTTAGCCAGTCTTTGCTATAGCTATTGCTAACTCATTATAGCGGCTTTATTCTAGCGAGGTTACTAAAACAGCTAGGCCTTCACTATAGTGAGGCCTTTGCTGTAGCTAGACCTACACGAGAGAATTGCAAAAACTTTTTCAAACAATTTCAAGGCTTGAAATCAACCCTCGGGATTCATTTTGAATTCCAATAACATAAACTATATATGCAAATCCACTAAATAAAACCTTTCAGACTCAACTAAATCATTAAAAATTAAATCTGAGGCCTTTCCAAAATCCAATTAAGCACCTTAATTCTAACTTGGGCCAGTTGAACAACTTTGAGGAACTGAAAAATTGTGGAAAAGCTTATTCTAACAATAAAATCACCTCCTATGATCATCAGAACAATTAGAAAATCAATCCAAGCACTAAAACTCAAAACATTGATCAAAGTCAGACCAAACTCAAACTTTAACTCAATTATCAACTCTATACCTTAAATACTTATGACAACTCCAAATTTGATTATAAAAACTCTCTGAGACAAACTTATATATTTCTAAACTATTGAAATTGATGAAATTCCATTCTGACACTCGAAATCTGAATGACTTAAAATTTTAAAAATTTTGCAATTCAAAACTCAAAATCTAATTTTTGGCAAAATCTCAACTTTTATGAAAATTTTCAAAAATCAACTTTTAAAATCAATCAAACATGATCAAAGACACTAACAAGAGGGGCAAAAAAGTAATTTTATTAAAAAAGCCAAGAATGATGTCGCATCTTGATCATAGGTCCTAGGAGTTATATGACAAATGGGAACCCCAGAGTCCCCAAACAAGCCTCATACAATCCACATACATATCATCTGTTCGAAAGTATATAATAAAGCAATAAACACATATAGAAATGTCATCAGGATGGAGTTTTACATAATCAACATATGATATAGCACATAGCAAATAAGAACTAAGGGACAGGTAAGTATGGCTCACACTATGGGAATAGAAGGGAGTTATGACTTTTCGCATTCCACATCTCATCATGAACGTATCATAATATCATCAACATCAAGAGGTAGCCATAATCATAATCTTTACATGATGTCCTACAATGCCTCTAAGTCATAGAATAGGGCGGGGCCTAAGACATGTCTCCGGCTCATACTTAAAGTAAAGACATAAGAGAAATAGCATAATAGGTAGATAGAAGGTGCCTTATCCTTTATGATAAGACTTACCACAAGTAACTTTCTCAATCAAAACAAACTCTCAAGAGGTGGATGAAGATAGTCTCTGGTAGTTACATGGTTAGATCGTGTAGGAAAAGTGCATGCGTTAGTATGTTTGAATGTACTAAGTATGCGGGAATATAATGCATATGAACTCATTAAACCTGCATTCAATATGATAAGGGAAGATATATAGAAAGAAATATATAGGAAAGAATGTAATATGAATATGCCATGAAATCCATAATGCATGACTGCCATAACACTTTAAACATAGTGGGGATGAGACGTTAACCGACATAACACCAATTGAGCTATAACTTCAAACTCTGTCATCCTCCCAACAATTGATAAAGAGGTGACCTACTTTCCAAAGATAGATCAATAACATAATGATCTCTTAAAAGGGGAATAACCATAAACCTATGTTTGACACATAGTTATCAGACTGGAGGATTTATATAAGGGACCTTGGAGATATCCCCACTCATGCAAGTCTGCTCAGTGCTAAGTCATTATCCCATGAGAATACATATACATATATGTGTTTAAAAGGAGGCATATGTCTTTCAAATTATTTTCATGCATGTTTAGGGATCAAAGACAAACATACTTCATAATCATTCATACTTGGGCTAAAAGTCAAATGATACGTCATGTCATACTTTCATGCATTAGAATAGCTCCTTCGTACTTGTACATGATGGTTTAAAAATCCATAATATCTCAAATATCCACATCATAGACACTATGCAGTCACATTCTTGTCATACCCATACTTGAATGAAAACATAGTCATAATTATAATTATGTTTTAACCCACATCATAAACTTCAGGAATATCAATATTCATGCATTCATATGCCATGAAGAATGAATGACTAGCATGGGTATTAGGAGTTCATAGTTAAATCATTATAATATAATAAAATTATAGCAAATCCATGAAGAAATTATCAATTAAAGCATATTTTAAATTACCCATCCTTAAATGTAACATTTAAAGGCATATGCATATTCAAACCTTCATAATATCCATGCAATTAAACAGAGTAGGGATTAAATCACTTCAAAAACACCAAATAAAATACAACCCATATCAGAATTGAATAATATCAACATTTATGTAAAAGACTTATATTCAGAGTAAGCTTGAAATTCATAAATGAAAGAGTAAAAAAGTGTTTAGGGTCTTTATGGTTGAAAGGGATCATGAATCAACCCCACATACCTTAGATAGCTTAGAAGTATTAAGAAGAAATTCATTTGAGAAGAAAGCCCTTCTTGAATTTCCAAGTTGAATCTTTAAAGACACATTTGAGAGGAGTTCTAATAAGAGAGACTTTGAATATTCTAAGTATAATAAATGAATTTAAATAAGAATAAAGTTGTCGAAGTCTTTTAAGGGCTTTAGGAAAGGTTAGAAAGTGACAAACAACCCTTCGAAATCACCGAATTATTATAAAGCGTTCAATGAACTGAGCACTAAAAGTTCCCAAGTGTCTTGTGAAAGTGCACCACGGCTCACGAGCATGACCACGGACCGTACAAAGGTCTGTGATAAGGGTCTTTAGACCCAAAGCCAAATTTCAGACCAAGGACATATGCACTGATGGTTTAATGGTTCATTCCAAGGTGCACTGATCACGCAATTGTCCTTACAAATGACCCAAGTTCATAGATGGTAATTTTATACTTAGAATTGTATGTTAAGATGAGGGATTCATGAAACACGTTACCATGGCTTGTTATGGGTACCACAAGACCCTGCCATGACTCGTAGTGGGTTCCAAAGGTCATACCGAGGCACCTTGGTGGTTGCCTTGGCCAAATTCTTGGCTTGAATACTGGGGCTCCTACCAAGGGCCCCTTCCACAGCCAGGTGTGATGACCACGGCTCATGAGAGGTTCCTTGGAAGGTCACCAAGCATAAAATCCTTTATTAATCCATACAAAGTCATACACAAGTGTCCCTCATGGGTCACACACCTCTAGAAACTTGATTTTAAGCGTCAATAAAGTTCACGAGATCAAGGTTCTTACATTATCTCCCCTTGGGAACATTCATCCTCGAATGAGAAATGGACTAGCTAGAAAGGCTTGACTTGAACATGAAACATTTTGACATGGAGACACAATGCATAACTCACTTCTTGAAAATCATAAATCATTAAAACTAATGTCAGAACATCCTTTGAATCTTTTTCATACACACGTATGCATGTCATATCATGAAACATAAGAATAAAAGAATTAGGACCATTGAAAATATAAGGAACCTAATACCTGACGCTTGAGTAGATTAAAAAAGATAGGGATATCACCTCATCATATCCGTCTCTTCCTGCTATGTAGCACTTTGTATATGTTGATTCCTCTAAAGAATTTTATCCGCAGAGACATCCTTGTTGCAAAGCCATTTTAGTTATCTATGCAAAATCTCAACTAGAACCTCTTCATAAGACAAGTTCTCTTCAAACTCAATACCTTCGAAAGGCATGATTGAACTAGGATCACCAACTAACTTCCTAAACAAAGATACATAGAAATCTGGGTGAATAGAACTCATCTCCGAAGGAAATCCAATATATAGGCCACCTTGCAAATTTGCTCAACTACCTCGTAAGGTCCAACATACCAGGGACGTAACTTGCCCTTTTTATCAAAACCCATTACACCTTTCATAGGAGATACCTTAACATACACCCAATCACCGAAATGGAATTCAAGATCCCTCATCCTAACATCCAAATAAGACTTTTGGAGAATATGAGCCATCTTCAACCTCTCCTAATCAACTTCACCTTTTCCATGACCTCCAACAGCAAATCTGAGCAAATAAATGTCGTCTCACCTAACACATACCATCCCACTGGAGATTTATACCTTCTCCCGTACAAAGCCTCAAACAATGCCATACTAATGCTAGAATGAAATCTATTGTCATAGGAAAACATGATATATGGTACATGATCATCCCAATTACCCTTGAATTCCAACACACAATCTCTCAACATATCTTCCAAAGTTTGTATTCTTCTTTTGGCTTGTTCATCGGTTCGAGGATGGAAAACGGTACTTAACTTCACCTTAGTGCCAAGTCGTTTATGAATCAATTTTCAAAAGTGGAGAAGTAAATAGAGCACTACGATTCAATATTACAAACCTAGGCATATTGGGCAACTTGACCAATTTTTGAATATAAACCTTGTATAATCTTCAGTATTGAAAGTAATCTTGACCAGTAAGAAATGAGCCGATGTAGTCATCTTATCATTGACAATGTAAATAGTATCAAATTACTTACGGGCGCAGGGAAAACCAACCATAAAAATCATGTCCCCGTTTTTCAACTTCCAAGTAGGAATCTCAATATCTTGAGCCAAACCATCGGTCCTTTGATGTTCTACCTTCACTTGTTGACAATTAGGACAGTCAAATAGAATGTTGGTATGTCTTTCTTCATACCATGCAGTCACTACACTTTTCTCAAATAGCAATACATCTTGGTATATTTAGGATGTATAGAATAATGAGAGTTATAGGTCTCACTCATGATCACTTCTTTAAGACTATCAACATCTAGTACACGCAATCGATCTTGATATCGAAGCACACTATCTCCCCATTGCGAGAAAACTTCTATCTTCTTTTCTGCGACCAACTTTTTAAACTCAACCAAGGACATGTCCAAGTCTTAGTTTCACTGTTTTGACCTAAGGATTTAGGGCCTTCGGCCTAAGCCCCTTATGCGCAAAAACACCTATAGTTAGTTATTTTTCAACCCTATATCACTCAGGACACTTCCAAAACCCTCCTTAACACTTCACAAAATATTTTGTCCAAATTCAAGTAACCCAAACTCATCTTCGTATCTCAATAAATTCATTCAAGATTCAAATTCTCATTCAAATCGTCATCAAGAAAATCCCCAAATTTGAGCTATATGGGTTTCAACCATTGGGTCCCTTCACCAATGGTTCTCAACCCTCTTTTTCATGTAAATTATATGTTTTCAAGCTAAATTATCTATGAATATCTCTTATTGTGAATCTGATTATAAACTATGTTGGGGTTTCATGAAATATTGACCGTTTATGCATATTTTGATCTATGAATCTATGATCTATTATGAGATTTGATGAGGGTTTTCAATGTATCTTGTATAGGGGTGTTACCTAATTTTGGCGGGTTGATTTACATTGAGTTTTTTCATATGATTTCACCCTCAAATTGCATGATTTTGAACTAGCATTACACACTTGTCGAGTGTTTGATAAAATATATGGTTAAAGATTGTTGAGTTATTGATGATTTATTGCATGGACTATAGGTGAAATGACTATACGATGATGAAAAAATGTATGTATCTATTAAATTTATGGAAAGAATCTATAGTGGTACAAGTTGACAACATCTTGTTGAGGGGGGATGAGCCTCAACCACTTTGATAGGGGGTGTTATGCCCATCTACAATATTGAGGGGTATATACCTTGGCCACTTTGATGGGAGATGTTATACCCATCTACCATATTGAGGGGTATATACCTTGACCACTTTGATGGGGTGTTATGCCCATCTACCATGTTTAGGGGTATATACCTTGACCAATATAATGCGGGGTAACATGCCTATCTACCAATTGAGGGGTACATACCTCAATCACCTTCCAAGGGGGTGGTGTTCTTTGGATTCCAAGTATTAGTTTGTTGGTATATGATGATGGTATCTTCCAACACATGTAATATGTTCTATACAAGCATGTTTTACTTCAAACATTGATCATGCATGCCATATTGTTATTATAGTCACCCATTGCCTATGTATATACATTTTCACTATGTTTCCTATCTCTTATTGCATTGCATACTATATGCTTAGTATATTAAAATGTACTAACACATACTCTATGCTTAAATAACATTACTATATAGGAATCGTAGCTCCTCACAATCATCCTCTACGTGGTTAGTTTTGGACATCTTGAAGATAAGCTCTGATGACTCCTCAAGTTTGGGGATACTAGCTATGCTACTCATTCTTATGTTATTTCCTTATGTTAAACTCTTGATACTATGAGGGTGATCTCGAAAAGTGTCTTGGCCCCCGCCCTATCTATGCTAGAGGTTTTTGTTGGACAAGTGATTTGTAATTATGCTATGTTCTTCACTCTTGGTTTTTTATCGTTATTAAAGACTTTCTTTTGTTCCTTTATCCTTATTTAAATCTCTTAATTTTGCTTACTTTGCTTCCGCGACCAAGGATGTGTGATTTGTATGCTAATCCCTTCAGGTTCCCATTCGCCGTATCACTTTGTAAGCCCTAGGCTTAGGTCATGACAAACTAGGTATCAGAGCACTAGGTTGTTAATGGTCCTCGGAATGCAACACATTACGTTGATTAGAGTTTTGTTCATGGTTGTGAAGTGCACCACAACTATGAGCAAGAGGATATAAGGCATTTTAGAAAATGTTTCCCTTCTTCTTGATCTATGTTGTGCTATAGAAGTTAAGGTAAGGCTTACCCTAATGAATGTTCTTTGATATTTTAGATCATGCCTATTAAAAGAGGAAAAAGAGCTCATTCACTTGAGTAGCAACTGACCCCTCCCGCTCCTCAAGCTCCTCATGATGGGGAAGCGACTCATGAAGAGTTTTGAGATACTATTACCACGCTAGACAATGCCATGACTAATCAAATCAACCAAGGGGCCCAAGCCCCCCATGCTCCTTCTCCGTCCTCAAGGGTGAGGCATTTTACAAGAATGACCTACCAAAGTTCCCTAGGTCTAAAGTAGATGAGGATCCTCAAGAATTTATCAATGAGGTGTACAATGTGTTGTCTATTATAGGTGTTAGATCGAAAGAAAAAGTGGAGTTAGCAGCCTACCAACTCAAGGGAGTGGCCCAAATTTGATTCACCCAATAAAAGGTAAAGAAGGGGAACGATAATGTGATTATTTGGGAAAAGTTTAAAGCGGCATTTCTCAACCAGTTTTTCCCTCTTGAGCTAAGGGAGGCCAAAATGATAGAATTTATTAATTTTAAGCAAGACTCTATGAGTTCGAGGGAGTATACCCTTAAGTTCAACTAACTCTCCAAATATACTCCACAATTGGTGGCCGAGTCGAGGTCTAGGTTGAACAAATTCGGGATGGGTGTATCCGACTTAGTATATGAGGAGTGTCATGCTACCATGTTGATAAGTTATATGGATTTTTCCTTCCTTATGACATATGCAGAAAAATATGGAGGGGGAGAAGCTTAGAAAAAGAAGGAGTACTAAGGCCAAGAGGGTCCGTTTTGAAGGTAGATTCCAAAGTTGCAAGGTTGACCGATTTCATCGAGGGCAAGGGTCTTCTAATGCTCCTACTAGAAGGTTTTATAATGACAACCCAAGGGTCTAAGGTGGTGGTAGTGTGGTGTCTAATCCTACGTGTGCAAGGTGTGGTAGAGGTCACAATGGCCCATGTTTGAAGGATATTAATACTTGTTATGGTTGTAGTGACGTAGGTCATAAGGTGATTAATTGTCCTTGTATCCAAAACAAGGGTAGAGATGATCGTATACAAGACCAAGGTAAAAATACGGGTCCATAAGGAGAGAGGAGGCCAACAAGGAGGTGCTCCAAGGTAAAATCGATTCTATGCTATTCAAGGGAGACAAGGGGTAGATGAGGTGCCCGATGTCATCACCGGTATGTCAGAAGTCTTCGATTTTAGATGTGTATGCATAGATAGACCTGGTTTCACTCTTTGTTTTATTACTCCTTTTGTTGCCAAAATGCTTCATGTTAGTCCCGAAATGTTGTATGAGCCATATGAATTGTCTACTTCCGTTGGTTAATCCATTATAAGTAGAAGGGTCTACAAAAATTTTCCCATTTTCATTTTGAATAAAATATTGCGTTGTGATTTTGTTGAGTTGGATATGGTGGATTTTGATGTCATTCTTAGGATGGATTAGTTGTATGCATACTGTGCTTATATTAGTGGTAGAATCCATATGGTCAAATTCCAAGTTCCTAATGAACCTGTCCTTGAGTGGGAGACTCATGGTGTAGTGGTCAAGGGTATATTCATTTCTTGTATTAAAGCCAAAAGGTTGATTTCTAAGGGTGTCTCTATCATCTAATGAGGGTTAGGGATGTTGAATCCAAAGTCCTTCCTATAGAGTCGGTTTTGGTAGTTAATAAGTTCCTTGATGTCTTTCACAATTAGCTTCCTGGTGTTCCCCGAAAGGGAAATAGATTTTGGTACACACCTCCTCCCCAATATTCAACCCATTTCTATTCCCCCTTACCGTATGGCCCCGGCGGAGTAAAAGGAGTTGAAACAGAAATTGAGGGATTTGTTAGAAAAGGGTTTTATAAGGCCTAGCCAATTACCTTAGGGTGCACTGGTGTTATTTGTGAAGAAGGACTGCACTTTTAGAATATGCATTGATTACTGGCAACTTAATAGGGTCATCGTAATGAATAAGTACACTCTACTAAGAATTGATAATTTTTTTTGACCAACTTCAAGTCACTTCTATAAGATCGATCTTCAGTCCAGGTATCACCATGTGAAAGCGAGGGAGTTTGACATTCCCAAGACAACCTTCTAGACTAGGTTTGGGCATTATAAGTTTGTGGTTATGTCCTTCGGGTTTATGGTGTTTTTCATTGATGATATCTTGATCTATTCCCATAGTGAGGAGGAGCATGCGAGTCACTTGAGGGTCGTGTTACAAATCTTGAGGGACGAGAAGTTGTATGCCAAATATGAAAAATGTGAATTTTGGTTGAAAGTGGTTGCCTTTCTAGGTTGCGTGGTGTCGGGTGATAGTATAAAGTGGACCCTAAAAAGATAGAGGTTATTAGCATTTGGCCTAGACCTTTGAACTCATCAAATATTAGAAGTTTCTCAAGTTTGGCAGGTTACTACCGGAGGTTTGTTAATGGTTTATCTTCTATTGCTTCTCCTATGACTAAGTTGACCCAAATGAAGGAAAAATTTGTGTGGATCGATGAGTGTGGAAAGAGTTTCCATACTTTGAAAGAAATGCTTATCTCTACTCCTATTTGTCTCTACCAAAAGGGTTGGAACGGTTTGTTGTGTATTGTGATGCCTCAAGAATTGGTTTGGGTTGTGTTTTGATGAAAAATGGTAAGGTGATAGCTTATGCCTCTAGAAAACTTAAGGTGCATGAAAAGAATTGTCCTGCACATGATCTTGAATTGGCCACTGTGGTATTTGTTTTAAAAATTTGTCGTCATTACTTGTATGGGGTTCATGTTGATTTGTTTACCAATCATATGAGTCTCCAATATGTGTTCAGCCAAAAAGATCTCAACTTGAGACAAAGGAGATGGTTAGAGCTCCGTAAAGAATATGATATGAGTGTGCATTAACACCTTGGTAAGGCTAATATTGTGGACGATGTTCCGAGTAGGATGTATATGGGTAGCCTAGCACATGTTGATGATGGTGGCAAAAAAGTGGCTGGAAAGGTCCATCTATTAGCTAGATTGGGAGTTGGGTTGGAGGAGTTTGATAATGGGTGTGTAGTGGTTGTTGATGGTTCGAAATCTTCATTGATTGAGGAGGTAAAGGCAAAGCAAGATCTTCACCCTGCCTTGTTAAAGTTGAAGGCCTTGGTGAGAGATGGTGCCCTTAGGTACCAAGGTGGGTTTTGTTGCCAAATGTTGATTACTTGAGAAAGAAGATTTTAGATGAGGCCCATAATTCTTCCTATTCTATTCACCCTGTTTCTACAAAGATGTGCAGAGATTTAAGGGAAGTATTTTTGTGGGGTGGTATAAAAAGAGATATTGCTATGTTTATATCTTGTTGTCATAATTTCCAACAAGTGAAAGCCAAGCATCAAACGCTGGGTGGCCTAACCCAAGATATAGAGATTAGTACTTTCGTACTTTGAAGTGGCCTAGACCTTTGTGCTTGGGTTTCCTAAGACTAGAAAGCATTTTGATTCTATTTTGGTTAAGGTTTATAGAATGACAAAGTCAGCTCATTTCCTACCAGTTAAGACTACTTATGGTGCCGATGATTATGTCAAATTATACATTCATGAGTTGGTTAGATTAAATGGAGTGACTATGTCTACAATTTCGGATCGTGGTGCTTAATTCACTTCTCACTTTTGGAGGTCCTTCCAATGTGGTCTTGGTACCAAGGTAAATCTTATATGTCCTTTCACCCTCAAATGGATGACTAAGATGAAAGAACTATCAAAACTCTTGAGGATATGCTTAGAGCTTGTGTTTTGGAGTTAAAGGGTAGTTAGGACAAACATCTTCCGATCATTGAGTTTTCTTACAACAATTGTTATCGTTCGAGTATTGGTATGGCTCCTTTTGAGGCTCTCTATGGTAGACACTGTAGGCCCCCGGTCGGATGGTTTGAGGTGGGCACAATGGCTTTGTTGGATCTATATTTTGGTTATGGATTCCACGAAGAAGGTGCAGTTGATAAAGCAAAGATTGAGAACAGCGAAAAGTAGAAAAAAGTCCTGTACCGATGTGAGGAGAAGGAATCTTGAATTTAAGGTTGGTGATTGGGTCTATTTGAAGGTATCACCAATGGCGGGTGTGGTTTGTTTTAGTAAAAAGGGAAAATTGAGACCAAGATTTGTGGGTCCTAATAGAGTGCTGAGGAGGATTGGTAAGGTGTCTTATGAGTTGGAGCTGCCCAATGATATGGATATGGTTCATCAGGTCTTCCATGTATCTGTATTGAGGAAGTGGTAGGTGACCAAAGTGTTATTGTTCCCTTAGATGTTGTGGGTGTTGTTGAATATAATTTGTCATATGAGGAGGTTGTAGTATAAGTTTTGGATAAACAAGTGTAGAGGTTGAGGAACGAGGATGTATCTTCCGTTAAGGTCCTTTGGAGGAACCAACAAGTTGAAACTGCCAAATAGGAAGCTGAGGCAGACATGAAAAAGTGATATCCCTATCTCTTCCATTCTAGTCAAGCCTTAGGTACAAATTTAAGTCTCCTATATGATTTTAAGTCATAAGTTTCAGCCCTTATGTCATTTGCATGCATTGATGTTTATGTTGACAAGTATATGGCAATTTTTGTTATGTTGAGATTTTTGAAATAATGTTTTAATGCAAATGTTGCATTTGTATGTTAGGCTGAAATCATCTTGATTACTTTTATTATATATGTTTCTTTGACATTTGGGAATGAATGTTCCCAAGGGGGAGACACTGAAACGCCCCAAAAAGTGTACGAAAATGTACCTCGAAAAAACTCATAATTGTAATTTTCATATATCTCAAAATCTGTGCATGATATCAGAAATCCAACTTCATATTCATGATCAGGGGGAATAAGTGAGTAAGAAGTCAGTATGACCCAGATTTTAGAGCAACTGTAGCAAAATCTCATTTTCCAAAAAATTTCTTATCCAGGGAGGGTCCACGAAACCTCCGCAATGTGGACCGAACGCGGAGATATGTATTTTGTTGCCAGTCGGCCTAATGTTTAATGGATTGGGCCTAATCCTTCCCCCCATGCACAAAGACACATATGAATAGTCATTTTTCAACCTCATATCACTCAAGACACTCCCAAAAACCTCTCTTACACTTAACCAAATATTTCATCCAAATTCAAGTGTCCCGAACTCATCTCCAGATCTCAAGAAATTCATTCAAGCTGCAAGTTCTTATTCAAATCTTCATCAAGGAAACTCCCAAGTTTGAGGTATGTGGGTTTCAACCATTGGGTTCTTTCACCCATGGTGACCAACCCTCCTTTTCATGTAAATTGCATGTTTTCATGTTGAATTATCTATGGGTATCTCTTATTATGAATTTGATTATTAACTATGTTAGGTTTCATGAAATGTTGACTATTTATGCATATTTTGATCTATGAATCTATGATCTTTTATGAGATTTGATGAGGAGTTTCAATGTATTTTGCATGGGGTGTTACCTTATGTTGGTGACATTGAGTTTTCTCACATGATTTCACTCTTGAATTGCATGATTTTGAACTAGCATTACACACCTGCCAAGTGTTCGATAAAATGTATGGTTAAAGATTCTTAAGTTACTGATGATCTATTGCATGGCCTATGAGTCAAATGACTATATGATGATGAAAGGAATGCACGTGTTGAATTCATGAAAATTGTTTATAGTGTTGCAAGTTGACGACACTTTGTTGAGGGATGATATGCCTCAACCACTTCGATGATTGGTGCTATGACCATCTACCATGTTGAGGGGTGTATACCTTGGACACTTTGATAGGGGGTGCTATTCCCATTTTCCATGTTGAGGGGTATATACCTTGGCCACTTTGATAGCTGGTGCTATGCCAATCTACCATGTTGATGGGTATATACCTTGACCACGATGATGGGGGGTTACATGCCCATCTACTAATTGAGGGGTAGATACGTCAATCACTTTCCAAGGGGGTGGTATGCCTAGGATTCCAAGTACTAGTTGCTTGGTCTATGATGATGGTCTCTTCTTACACATGTAATATGTTCTGTACAAGCACGTTTTACTTCAAGCATTGATCATACATGCCATATTATTATTATACTCACCCATTGCCTATATATATGCATTTTGACTATGTTGCCTATCTCTTGTTGCACTACATCCTGTATACTTAGTACATTCAAACATACTAACGCATACTCTATGCCTTCATGTTGTTACCATGTAAGAACCGGAGCTCCTCACAATCATCCTCAATATGGTTAGTTTTGGACATCTTAAAAGATAAGCTTTGGAAAGTCCTCAAGTTTGGGGACACTAGCTATGCTACTCTTTCTTATGTTATTTGCTTATGTTGAATTTTTGATACTATAAGGGTGAGCTTTGAAAGTGTCTTGGCCCCTGCCCAATCTATGCTAGAGGTTTTGTTGGACAAGTGATGTAATTATGCTATATTCTTGACTCTTGGTTGTTTATAGTTATTAAGACTTCCCTACACTCTTTATCCTTATTTAAATCTCTTGTAGTTGCTTACTCTTCTTCATCGATCAAGGATGTGTGATTGATATGCTAGTAGGCTTGTTTGGGTCCCTTAAGATTCCCATTCACCATGTCACGTCTGGGCCCTAGTCTTGGGTGGTGACATCACAGTCATCCAACCATATAAAGTTAGCCTTGTTTTGAGTTAACATAGTCAATGGAGGTTCAATGGATGAGAAACCTTCAACAAACTTCCTATAATAACTAGAAAACCCAAGAAAACATCAAAAATCCAAAGGGTTCAATGGTCTAGGACAATTCTTTATGACCTCAGTATGCTTTCGGTCAACCTTAATATCATTATCGAATACCACATTGCTAAGAAAAGCTACTTTAGCCAATCTAACCTTACATTTACCGAACCTGGCATACAATTGTTTCTCCCTCAAGTCTGAAGAACCACCCTCAAATGATCCATATGCACTCGCTCACTTCAGGAATGAATTAGAATATCATCAATGAAGATAACTACAAAACTTTCAAGGAATCGCTTGAACACCCAATTCATAAGATCCATAAGCACAATTGGAGCATTATTCAAGCCAAAAGATCTCACCACAAATTCAAAATCCCAGATCTAGTTTAGAAAGCCATTTTAGGAATATCAGATTCTCTGACCCTCAGCTAAAGATAGTTGGAATGGAGGTCAATCTTTGAGAAGTGGGCAGCTACATGAAGTTGATCAAATAAGTCGTCGATATTTGGCAAGAGATACTTATTCTTGATGGTCACATGATTCAATTGCCTATAGTCAATACACATCCGAAGTGATTCATCTTTCTTTCTCAAGAATAACACTAGCGCACCCCAAGGTGACATGATTGGCCTAATATAGCCCTTCTCCAGTATAACCTTCAACCGATCCTTCAACTCCTTTCATTCAGCTGGTGGCATATGATAGAGAGGAATGGAAATAGGTTGAGTGTCCAAAAGCCGATCTATACAAAAGTCTACTCCCTTTACAGGAGGAATACAAGGCAAATCATCGAACAAAGTATCTAGAAACACATTAACCACTGGAATCAACTTAAGAGTAGGTGACTTAGACTCCATATCTCTAACCCTCACTATATGGTAGGTACACCCTTTAGAAATCATTTTTTGGGCCTTGACGTAGGAAATAGCCAACCTTTAAAAGTGGAAACACTACCCTCCTACTCAAGAATAGGCTCATTCAGAAACAAAAACTTGACCTTGTGGGTTCTATAGTAAATGGAGGCATAAGAACCATCTGATCAATCAATCTCGAGAATAATATCAAATTTAAACATCTCAAGTTACACAAGATCACACGAAAGGGCTTTATGCAGGACAAAGACAGGATAACCCCAGTAGACTTTTTGGATAATAATTGACTAACAAATGGGAGTATAAACTGAAAAGGTCTCCACTAAAATTTTAGGTTTCAATCATAACTTAACAACCAAAAGAGGACTCACAAAAGATAAATTTGCATCTGGATAAAGTAAAATATAAGCATCAAAATCAAAGACTTTTAACATACTAGTCACTACATTTGGAGTCTCTTATACTCCATGTTGCGCATGTAAAGCATAAAACCTGTTGTTTCTGGGTGCACCACCCTTATGGTCCTTTTATTGACCTTGATTAAATAGAGCCACTTATCCTTTCGTGGGTGCCTTTGGGCAATCAATCTGTTTGTCGCCTATTTCACCCTACCTAAAGTAAGCACCAAAGCCTCACAAACAATTTTTAGAGTGGCTCTTCCCACGCCTGTCACATTTGGGATGACCTACTCCACCTCCATTTGGTAGCTCTAGCATTTGAACCCTACCCTTGATGGAAGTGACCATATCCACCACTACTACTAGAGTTGGCGAACCCACCATCATAACTAGCTCTATTAGAATGAATCACCCTCCTCTCCTTGAGCTTCTCCCCTTCAATCTGCTCAACATGAGTCATAATCCTAGTAATATCCATATCCTAAATAAACATAGTTGTACGACATTCTTTCACAACCAAATTACAGATACACAAATAAACTTGTGCATTCTTGCACGAGAGTTAGCCACTAGCATAGGAGCATAATTTGAGAGCGTTGTAAATTTGAAGGCATATACCCCCACACTCATACCACCTTTTTTAAGGTTTACAAATACTACCATTTTGGTCTCCTTATGCTCAAGAGGAAAGAAACGTTCCAGAAAAGCAAATTTAAACTCTTTCCAACCAACCCTATCATCATCATCGCTCTTAATCAACTATTGTTTGTACCACACCTGAGCTATGTCTAACTAGTAGATGGCTAGTTCAACCTTCTCTTCTGAAGTCATCCAAATAATACTCAACACTTTTGAGAGTTCATCAATAAAGTCTTGAGCTTCCTCATCAACTTTGACCTATAAAACTCCGGAGGATTCATTGGGATGAAATCTCTCACTCTAGCAGCGGGAGTGGATACATAAGGAGGAAGATTGATCTGCTGGCTTGGTTGGTCACCACTTGGGCAAGCATGGTAAAGGCATTCCAGAATTCATCTTGATTAATCGACTCTCCCATAGGCTCTTGAGTGACTTGGTCCTCATTATTCGGGGTAATAGATGGGCTTTTCTTAGGGACTTCTTCCGTAAAGCCCTAACGACATTGTCAGTGTTAGGAAGTCTTAACATATGGTTCATAGCATGACGTAAGACATGAAGAAGTGAGATAGTTCCCAAAATGCCATCATAGCCTCCCACTCATAGGTATGGTGCAATTCACACCCATTAATAGTACTCTACTTGATGCGGTATGTTGGACTTTGAGGATCATTTATAAACCTAGTGCTCTGATACCAAGCTTGTCACGACCGAAGCCTAGGGCATAGGAGTGACATGGTGTATAAGAACTCGAGAGTCCCTAAACAGTCCTCATAGAATCCATATACACATCATAGGTTTGGAAGTGCATAATAAAATAATATACACATAGTTCTAAAGGATGGAGAAGTATGACTCACATTATAGGGATGTCATTCGAATATGGATTTGCATGATCCACATAGTATATAATAACTAAGGGGCGGGTAAGTATGACTCACGTTATGGGGATAGAAGAGACCAGGAATTTCCACATTCCACATCTCATCATGAACATATAATTATATAATCAACAAGCATAATCTCCATAGCAAATAGCACGACACATATAAGCTATACAAAGAGTTTACATGATGTCCAACAGTGCCTCTAAGACATTGAATAGGATAGGGTCCATAACATGTCTCAGACTCACCCTTAAAGTAAAGACATAAGTGAAATAACATAATAGGTAGATAGAAGGTGGATTGTCCTTAAATGATAGGACTCACCATAGCCAACTCTCATAATCTAAGCTAATCGTCAAGAGGTGGATGAAAATATTATCTAATCCCTACATGGTTATATCATGTAGGCAAAGAATATGTATTAGTATGTTTAAATATACTAAGTATGTGGGAATGCAATACATATAAACTCAATAAACCTATATCTAATGTTAGATGACAAGAACATATATATCGAAAGAAATATATAGGAAATAATTTCATATCTATATTGCATGAAATCCATGATGCATGAATAACATAATACTTTATACATAGATGGGATGGGACCTTAACTGACATAAGACCAAGTGAGCTACAATTTGGAACTCTATCGTCTTCCCCACAATGAATAAAAGGTGACCTACTTTCCAAAGGAAAATCCTTAACATAGTCATCCCTTCAAAGGGGAATAAACATGAACCTATGTTTGGCACATAGTTATGGGACTTGTGGATATATAAGGGACCTTAGGGATATCTCCTCTTACACATGTCCGCTCGGTGCTAAGTCATCATCCTACTAGAATAAATATACATTCTTAAAAGGATGCAGAAGTGCCTCAAATCATTTTCATGCATACTTAGGCCTTAAAGCCAAACGTACTACGTAATCATGCATACTCAGGCTAAAAATCCAAATCATACTTCATGTCATACTTTCATGCATATGAATAGATCATTCATGCATGTACATAATGATGGAAACATCCATAATTGATCAAAGAGCTATATCATAGACATTATGTGATTACATTCTTGTCATACCCATATTTTCTTGAAAATATAGTCATAATCATAATTGGGTCATGCCCATACCATAAACTTTGTGAAAATCAATTGTCATGCATAGATAGCCATCAAGAATGAGTGACTAGCATGGGTACTAAGATTTGATAGTTAAATCATCATAATATAATAAAATCATAGCAAATCCAAGAAAAAATAATTAATTAGGGCATAGTTGAAATTACCGATGCTTAGATTCAACATTTAAAGGGATATCCATCTTCATAACCCCTATAATATCCATGAAACTTAACATTTTAGTGCTTAAATCGCTTCGAAAACATCAATTAATACAACCCGTATCTCAATTGAATCATATCAACATTTATTTAAAACACCATATTCAAAGTAAGCTTGAAATTCGTAAATCAAGGAGTAAAAAAGTGTTTGGGGTCTTCATAGTTTAAAGGGACCGTGAATCAATCCCTTATATCTTAGATAGCTTAAAAGAATTAAGAAGAAAATGATTTGAGAAGACAGCCCTTCCAAAATTTTCAAATTGAATCTTAAACGATAAACTTGAGAGAGTTCTTAGAAGGGATACTTTGAATATTTTAAGTATAATGAATGAATTTGAATAAGAATTAGGGAGCATAGGTTCTTTCAGGAGTTTAAGATTGGTTAGAAAGTCACAAACGATCCTTAAAAATTGCAAAAAATTATGAGAAAGCCATTAATGAAACGAGCACTGAAAAGGGCCTAGGTGTATCGTGAAAGAGCTCCTCGGCTTCTGAACATGACCATGGACCATATAATGATCTGTGGTAAAGGTCTTCTGACATTCAGTTAAATTTCAAACCAAGGATGTTTCCACTAATGATTTTACTGTTTATTCAAAGTGCATTGATCATGTAACGGACCGTGCAAATAACCTAAGTTCTGAGATAGTAATTTTATACTTAGGACCATATTTTAGGAGAAGAGATTCATAAAATACCTCATTACGGCTCGTGGTGGGTACCACGATACAACACCATGGCTCATGGTGGGTTGCATGGCACGTGGAGGGTCCCTTTGGTGGCTTCCTTAGCCAAATTCATTGCTTGAAGGTTAGGGCTCCTACCAAGGGCCCTTTGACGATTACTGGTAAGGATCACAACTCATGAGAGGTGCCTTGAAGGGCCACCTTGTCTATAATCCTTTCTTAAGCTTCACAAAGCAATAAAAAGCATTCCCCATGGGTCACTCACCTTTGGAAACTTGATTTTAAGAATCAATAAAGTCTCACAAGATGTGAGTCCTTACAAATGACCTTTAGGGTAATTACATCTTCTACCACTCAAAATCATGTTCATCCTTTAACATAAGGTAAGGAACATACCTAAGTTCTAAAGAAGCTCAGGGTAGTGGGTCCACATATCATACTTTGACTCCTAAGTAATCTCTTCCCCAAGATGATATAACTACAGAACTTTTACCGAAGCTATCTCCTGGTCCTCAATTTCTGTCCTTGTCAGTCTAGAATAGCCACTAGCACCTCCTTATTTGTCAAAGTCCAGACCTAACTCCATCAAATACACATATCACATGAGTCTTATCTAAAATACAATGCCATAGCATAGAAACATGGAATACTGAAGGCATAAAAAGGGAAGTATTATAGGCCACCTCATCCACTTTCTTTAGAATTTTAATGGGTCCAATATACCTATGGCTCAACTTGCCCTTCTTCCCAAACCTCATGACACCTTTCACAGATGAAATCCTTAACCAAACCCAATCACTCTCCATGAACTTCAAGGGTCAAAGGCACCTATTGGCATAACCCTTCTTGCCACTCTGGACTGTCTGTAATCGACTCTGAATTAGGTGAACTAGATATATAGAATCTCTAAGCTAGTCCAATGTCAACGTTATCCATTACAATAAAATGAAACCAAACTATTGGTGATATGTATCTCCGGCCATATAATTCCTCAGAAGGAGCTATTTGGATCCTGGAATGATAACTATTATTGTAAGAACACTCCGCAAAGGGCAAATACCGATCCCACAAAGCAAAAAAGTCAATGAAATATGACCAGAGCATGTCCTCTAGCACCTGAGTTGTCCTATAAGACTTTCCATCTTTCTAAGGATGAAATGTTATACTTAAGTCTAACTGAGTGCCCAAACCATGCAATAGGGCATTCCAATAGTGGGAGGTGAATAAACAACCATAATGAGATACAATAGAAATGGGTACACCATGAAGCCTCAAGATCTGGCTAATTTATAATTAAGCCAACCACTCTACCATGAACCTAACATTAACCAAACTGAAGTGCATAGATTTGGTGAAGCAATCCATAATTTCCTAGATAGATTCATACTTGCCCACTGTAGTGGGTAATCCAACTACGAAATCCATTGTGGTCTGATCGTACTTCCATGTAGGAATGCGATCCTCTAGAACTCGACTCTGCACCTCTCATAGTCACACTTGACCCTTTGATAGGTCAAACACTTGGACAGAAAATCAGCTATGTCCCTCTTCATGACATACCACTAGTCGTGGTGGCTTAAATCATCATATATCTTTACTGCTCCTAGATGAATAGAATATCATGCACAATGAGCCTCCTTAAGTATCAACATGATCAAGTCACTTAGGCACATAAATCTTTACCCCAATCTATAAAACTCAATTGTCATCAAGTATGGACTCCTTCGTCTCACCCCTAGTCACTTTGTCTCCAATGAGACATAATCTCTCATCCTCAAATTGTCGCACATGGATCTAATCCATTAAAGAAGATTCAGCCTCTAAGAATGCAAGAACAACACCATCATAAAATATTTGTAATCTCACCAATCCATTGGTGAATCTCTAAATATCCCTAGAAAAGGTTCATTCCTCTACTCAGATGGATGCAAGGCTGCCTCTACTAGAATTTTTCCTACCAAATGTATTGGCCCCTAAATTGGACTTACTCGGATGGTATAAAATGGTCAAGTCATAATCCTTTAAAGCTCGATACACCTTCTCTGTCTCAAATTCAAGTCCTTCTAGTTGAAGATATACTATAAGAAATGGTGATCTATAAGTATCTCATAGTGAACCCTATACAAATAGTGTTGTCAAAGCTTCAAGACAAAGGTAATAGAGACGAAGTTCAGATAATGGATCATCTAGTTCTTCTCACGAGCCTTCAACTTCCTTGAGAATAGAAAATCACCTGCCCCTTATACATCAACACACCTCCTAATTAAACACCCAATTGATCATAATACATAGTAAAATCAACACCCTTCTCAGGCAAGGTAAAAAAAGAAATCATAATCAACAAATCTTTGAGCTTTTCGAAGCTCTCCTCACACTCCTCTGACCAAACAATGGATACATTCTTTTGAGTAAGACTATTGAATAGATCTACTATAGTCGAGAAGCCCTGCACAAAGAAAAAATATGAAACCATCCCAAAAAGTGCCCGAAAATGTGCCTCAGAATTGCCAGAATTTTAAATTCTATATATCTCAAAATCAGTTCGTTATTTCAAAAATCCGACCTAATATTCTTGTTCAGAGGATCAAAATTAAGGGAAAAGATGTCTAACCCCGATTTATCAGCTAAAGATTAGCAATTATAATTTTTGAAGGTGCAAATTCAGAGAGGAATCCGCAACCCCCACATGACGAGCCTTTGTGTAAAATGGTGCTTGTTTTTTTTAGTTCGGTCCAAGACTTCTAAGTCTTTGGCCTAAGTGTTCGCAAACGTGTTTTTACCCATAACTATCCTTATTTCACACTCATATCATCCTAAACACTTCCCAATACTCACTTAAACACTTAGCTATATTTTTACTCCCCAAATTCAAGTCTCAAACCCTCATTTGGAACAAAGGTTTCCTTCAAGGTTATTCTTCAAGATTAAAGTCTCCATCTCCGGTCTTCACCAAGTTCATCTCCAAGCTTAGGTATGCAGATTTCTTTTATGGATTCCTTTCACCCATAATACCCAAGCCTCCTTTCACTCAAATTGCATGATTTAAAGTTGATTTACAAATGGGTCTTGCACATTATGGAATTCTCTACACACTCTGTTAAAGCTATGTAAAGTTGTGACTGTTTTGCTATCTTTTGAGCTATGAAGCTTGGATCTATTGTAAGATTTGATGAGAGGTTTTCATGTATATTGCTCGAGGGTGTTGTATGGTGTTGATTGATGGTTTTACAAAGGATTTTCTTGCATGATTTCATATCTAGATTTCATGATTTTACACTAGCATTACACACCCTCTAAGTGTTTGATAAAATGTTCGGCTATGATTTCTTAAGGAATTGAAGGTACAAAGCATGAGATATGATAGGATTAACTATATCATGATTAAATGAGCTTATATATATATGATAAATTCTATATGAAGTGTTGCATTAGACCATGCACAATTAGGGGGGACTAAAAACGCGGATAACGTGGATGGGGGTTTCTACTCATCAACCTAGTGAAGGGTTTGTACTTCTCCACCTAGTGATGGGGCGGCATCATAACTAACCTTGATGGGGGCTTGTACTCATCAACCTAGTGAGGGTTTTTTACTTCACCACCTAGGTGATGGGGCGGCATCATTACCAACCTAGTGAGGGGTTTGTACCTCAACACCTAAGTGATGGGGTGGCATCATCACCAATCTACTGAGGGGTTTGTACTTTGGAAATCTACCTTAGTCGCTTCTATTGATATGATATGCTATATAAGCATGAGCTACTTAAGCATGTTTTACTTATGCATTCATCTTACATGTCATATTGTTATATTATAGCTATTGTCTATTGTTATGCATTTCAACTACGATGCCTAATTTTTATTGCAGTGTATCCTACATACATAGTATATCATCATGTGGGTACCGGTGCTCAAGTTCATCATCATTTTCCTCCACATGGATAGATTGATACTACTCAAGCTTGTGGTGAGTCCTCCACTTTGGGACCTTAGTCTATGTTGCTCTTATTATTTATTGAGACTATCTTTTGTATTTTCTATTTTTACTATGAGGGTGAGCCCGGTTGCTTTGTCTTGGCCCCTGCACTTATCTATGTATTAGAGGTGTTTGTTGGACATGTTATGTATCTATGTTAAGAGCCTTGACTCTATTTTTCTTGATGTCTATGATATGATCTTGACTCTTGTCTCTTGATTATGATTTTGTGAAAGCTTTATCCTTAGTCCCATTTTCCCCTATTCTTACTCTTTTATGTTGTTTCTAATGCTTCCACGACCAAGGATATGTAATGATATTCTAAGAGGCTTGCTTGGATCCTTTTGGGTTCACCTTACACCGTGTCATGTTTAGGCCCTAGGCTAGAGTCATGAAAAACTTGGTATCATAGCACTAGGTTGATAGATCCTCAAAGTCCAACACAACGCATCAACTAGCATCCTATTCATGGTTGTGAAGTGCACCATGACTATTAGTAGGAGGCTATGACACATTTTAGGAATTGTTTCACTTCTTCACGTTCTAAGTAGTGATATAGAGTTGTGGTAAGTTTTTCCCATAATGATTATTCTTTGTTGTGCTAGATCATGCCAAACACTCGAGGAAGAAGGGCCCAAACTCCGGAGGAGCAACCTACCAATGGTGAGCTCCGGATGCTCTCACTATGCTTCCCCAAGTTGTGGCCAACCAAGTCAACCTAGGGGCCCAATCCCCTCATGCTACTAACTTGGGAGCTAAGGTAAGAGACTTCATGAGGATGAATCATCCGGCATCGTATGGATCAAAGGTGGATGAATATCTATAAGAGTTCATTGATGAGCTCTGTAAGATCTTGAATATCATAAATGTTAGGCTGAATGAAAAGCTGGAGTTGGTGGTGTACCAGCTCAAAGGGGTAGCCCAAATATTGTATGATCAATGGAAGGGTGAGAACAGAATTGGTAGTGTGGTGCTTTGGGAAGAGTTCAAATTGGCATTCCTTAGTTAGTTTTTCCCTCTTGATCTTAGGAGAGCTAAGTTGGTAGAGTTCATGAACTTGAAACAAGGTACTATGAGTGTGAGGGAGTATGTCCTCAAGTTTAATCAACTTTCAAAGTATGCTCCTCATTTGGAGGCTGATCGTAGATCTAGGATGAATAAGTTCATGATGGGAGTCTCCCACTTGGTAAGTGAAGAATGACGGTCCACCATGCTAATTAATAACATGGACTTGTCTCATTTGATGACCTATGCCAAGAAAATGAAGGAGGAGGAATTGAGGAAGAGAAGGGGGCATGAGGCCAAGAAGGCCCGATTTGACGGTAAATTCCAAAAGGGTTCTTCATTTCATCAAGGCCAAGGGCCTTCTCATGCTACTACTAGGGGTTTTCCAATGACGTCCATAGGCGTCAAGTTGGTGGTGTTGTGGCCCCTGTTGATGTGTGTCCTATATGTAGGAAGAGTCATAGGGGGCCATGTTTAAAGGGTTCTAATGCATGGTTTGATTATGGGGAGCTTAGTCACAAAAGGGTAGATTGTCCAAGAAACCGTGGCAAGGGCCGAGGAGCAAATGCAGTCTTATTGGGTAGAGGTGGTACTCAAGGTGGTGCCTCGGGGCACAATCGATTTTATGCTCTACATGGAAGCCAAGGGGTTGGTAAGGTTCCCAATGTTGTTATTGATATGTTGAAAATCTTTGACTTTAATGTATATGTTTTGATTGATCCAGGTGCCACCCTTTCCTTTGTTACCCCTTTTGTTGCTCAAAAGTTCCATGTTGGCCCCGAGTTGTTGCAAGAGTTATGTGAAGTGTCTACTCCTATTGATGCCTCTATTGTTGCTAGGAAAGTTTATAGGAGTTGTCCTATTTTTATTTTGCGTAAGTTTTTGCCTTGTGATCTTGTTGAATTATACATGGTAGATTTTGATATCATTCTTGGGATGAATTGGTTTCATGCCTACTATGCTTCTATTGATTGTAGAGCCCATAGGGTCAAGTTTTAATTCCCTAATGAACCTGTCCTTGAGTGAGAAAGTCAAGATGTGGTGGTCAATGGTAGAGTCATTTCATACATTAAAGCCTATAAGTTGATCTCTAAGGGGTGTCTTTATCATCTTATGAGGGTTAAATATGTGAAGTATAGAGTCACTTCTATAGAGTCGGTTCCGATTGTAAATGAGTTCCTTGGTATCTTCCCAAATGTCCTTCCCGGTGTCCCTCCCAAAAGGAAGATAGATTTTGCCATAGAACTCCTCTCCGATACTCAACCTATCTGCATATCCCCTTACTGATGGCCCCGACGAAGTTGAAACAGTTAAAGGAATAATTAAAAGATTTTTTGGAGAAGGGATTTATTATACCTAGTCAGTCATCATGGGGTGCTTCAGTATTATTTGTAAAGAAGAAAGATGGGTCACTTAGAATGTGCATTGATTATCGACAACTCAATAGGGTCACCATCAAGAATAGATATCCGCTTCCAGGGATTGATGACTTGGTTAACCAATTGCAGGGGGATAGCTTTTCCTCTAAGATTGATCTTCATTCTCGGTATCATCAAGTGGGAGTGAGGGAGTGTGATATTCCTAAGACGGCCTTCTGGACTAGAGATGGGCATATAAGTTTGTTGAGAAGTCGTTTGGGTTGACTAATGCACCAATCATCTTCATGGACCTAATGAATAGGGTCTTCAAAGCTTACCTTGATTTCTTTGTTGTGGTCTTCATTAATGATATTTTGATCTATTCACATAGTAGGGAGGAGCATAAAGGGCATTTGAGGGTTGTGTTGCAAAGATTGAGGGAGGAGAAATTGTATGCCAAATATGGCAAGTGTGAATTTTGGTTGAAGGAGGTTGCATTCTTGGGTCATGTGGTATTAGGGGATGGTATGAAAGTAGATCCTAAGAAAATCGATGTGATTAGAAATTGGCCTAGACAATTGACCCTATTGGATGTTAGAAGCTTCTTGGGCCTATCGGGTTATTATAGAAGGTTTGTGAATGGGTTCTCCTCCATCGCTTTCCCTATGACAAAATTGACTCAAAACAAGGTTAAGTTTGTATGGATCGATGAATGTGAGAGGATCTTCAAAATATTGAAAGATAAGCTTGTGTCCGCTCCTATATTGTCACTACCTGATGGGCTTGAGGGATTTGTGGTGTATTATGATGCTTCTTGGGTTGGTTTGGGTTGCGTATTGATGCAAAATGGTAAGGCCATAGTTTATGCTTTGAGACAACTCAAGGTACATGAAAGGAACTACCCTACCCGTGATCTAGAGTTAGCCGCTATTGTGTTTGCCTTGAAGAGTTGGCGTCACTACTTGTATGGGGTATATGTGGATGTCTTTACTAATCATAAGAGCCTCTAATATGTCTTCACTCAAAAGGATCTCAACTTGAGACAAAGGAGATGGTTAGAACTTCTTAAAGACTATGATATGAGTGTGTACTATCATCCAAGTAAGGTAAATATGGTGGCAGATGCTTTGAGTAGGGTGTCTATGGATAGCCTAGCTCATGTTAATGGTGATTATGGGGAGATGGCTAGGGAGGTGCATCAATTGGTAAGTTTGGGGGTTAGGTTGTAAATGGTTGGTGATGATGGTATGGTGGTTGTCAATGGATCTAAGTCCTCATTGGTTGATGAGGTCATAGAAAAACAACATCTTGACTCCTTCTTGCTTGAATTGAAGGCCTTGGTGAAAGAGGGAATAGTAGAGGTTTTCTACTAAGGGAGAGATGGTGCCCTTAGGTACCAAGGTAGGTTGTGTGTGCCTTGTGTTGACGATTTGAGGGAGAAGATCCTTGATGAGGCCCACGATTCTTCTTACGCTATCCACCCTTATTCCACAAAAATGTATAGACTTGCGAAAGAGGCATGAAGAGGGACATTGCCAAATTCATTTTTTGTTGCCATAGTTGTCAACAAGTCAAAGCCGAACATCAAAGGCCAGGTAGCCTAACCCATGACAGAGATATTCCCACTTGGAAGTGGGAGGTGATTAATATGGATTTTGTGGTTGTGTTTCCCAAGGCTAGAAAATGTTTTGACTCCACTTGGGTGGTGGTTGATAGGATGATGAAATCAGCCCACTTTTTACTGATTAAGACCGCATATACGGCTGAAGAGTATGCAAGGTTGTACATCCATGAGTTAGTGAGGTTACATGAGGTTCCTTTGTCCATGATATTGGATCGTGGTACACAATTCATTTCATACTTTTGGAGGTCTTTTCAAAAGGGTCTCGGTATAAAAGTTCACCTTATTACGGCCTTCCGCCTCAAACGGATGGCCAAGCTGAAAGCACCATTCAAACCCTTGAAGATATGCTTAGGGCATGTGTATTGGAATTGAGGGGTAGTTATGATGATCATCTTCCTTTGATTGAGTTTTCCTACAGCAATAGCTGCCACTCAAGCATCAGTATGGCTCCTTTTGAGGATCTTTATAGGAGACATTGTAGATCACCGGTTAGTTGGTTTGAGGTTTGAGAGGTAGCTTTGTTGGGGTCGAATCTTGTTATGGAGGCTCTTGAGAAGGTTAGGATGATTAAGGAGAGATTGAAGAAAACCCAAAGTCGTCAAAACTGCTATGCCGATGTGAGAAGAGGAGACGTTGAATTCAAAATGGGTGATTGACTTTATTTGAAAGTTTCCCCAATGAAAGGTGTGGTCCGTTTTGGTTAAAATTGAAGTTGAGTCCAAGATATGTTGGTCCTTATGAGGTCTTAAAGAGGGTTGTCAAGGTAGCTTATGAGTTGAAGTTTCCTAGTGAAATAAATTTGGTTCACCCGGTGTTCCATGTCTCTATGTTGAGAAAATGTGCCGATGATCCTAATGGTATTGTGTCTCTTGATGTTATGGGTATTATTAAGGATGACCTAACTTATGAGTAGACTCAAGATTAGATTTTTGATAGGCAAGTGAAGAGATTGAGGAACAAGGAGGTGGTATCCATTAAGGTCCTTTGGAGGAATCAACAAATCGAGGGTGCTACTTGGGAGGCCGAAGCGAACATGAAAAAGTGATATCCTTATCTTTTCTACTCCACTCAATCCTAAGTTAACAATTCTAAGTCCCCTATGTGATTTCAAGTGTTGTATTTCAGCCCCTATGTCATTCATATACATTCATGTTTAAGTTGGCAAGTTTATGATGATTTTACACTTATGTTGAGATTTTTGAAAATGGTATTTTAAATGTAATGTCAAATTTTAGTTGGGGCATGTTTGCTTATAATCATTTTTGTCTTGTATGTCACTTTTACATTTAGGGACGAATGTTCCCAAGGAGGAGGTATTGAAACAACCCTAAGAAGTGCCCAAAAATGTGCCTCAGAATGCCCGGAATTTTAAATTCCATATATCTCAAAATCCATTCGTTATTTCAAATATCCGACATCATATTCTTATTTAGGGGGTCAAAATTAAGGGAAGAAGGGTTTAACCCTGATTTAAGAGCAAAATATTAGCAATACTAATTTTTCAAGGTACGAATTCGAGAGAGGAATCTGCGACCCCCAAGCGACGCACCTCTGTGTAAAATGGTGCCTGTTTTTTTTAGTTTGGTCCAAGACTTCTAAGTCTTTGGCTATCACGACCCAAGCATGGGGCCTAGACGTGACTAGTGAATGGAAAACCTGAAGGAACCCCCAAACAAGCCCTTATAGCATGTCATTACACGTCCTTGGTCACGGAAGCAAGATAAAACAACATGAGAAACACCAACAAGGAAAATTGGGACTAAGGGTGAAATTACCCCAAAAAGGGCCCGAAAATGTTCCTCAGAAGTACCCAGAATCATAATTTCCATATATCTAAAAGTCCATTCGTTATTTCAAAAATCCAACTTCATACTCTTGTTTAGCGGGTCAAATTTAGTGGGGAATGGGTCTAAACCGAATTTTAAAGCAATCGTATCAAAATCTGAAAATTACAATAAATGATATTTAGGAGGGTCAATTTTGAAGGGACATATCTCTTAGAACACAATGAATTGATTGTCCCACCACCTACCAACCTAAAGCCCTTTGGATTAGCTTTCCAACGTACTTGGTTTTACCTCTTTTTGAGTTCGTATGAAAGATTTATGCACATTTTCGTAGAACTTGTTTGTGCAGAAAATGCAGATTCCAATGAGCATCTGCGTCGCAAAGGTGACGCAGACCAGCGTTATTTTGGCCTTGTGTTTTTCATTTCGCCCCAAGACTTGAAGGGTTCCCATACGTGTTTTTACCTTTACTTAGCTTACTTCACCCTCATATCATCTTCAATATTCCCCAATATCCTCTCAAACACTTACTCATATTTCACCCTAAATTCGAGTCCCAAACTCAAGACCAATCTTAAGGATTTCATCAAGGATCTCATTCAAGCTTCAAGTCTCCATTTCTAATCTTCTCCAAAGGTTCTCCAAAGTCAAGGTATGTGGTGTTGAACCATTAGGTCCTTCCACCTATGCTTCCTAGGTCTCCGTGTTACTAAAATTGCATGATTTAAAGTTGATTTTACATGTGGGTCTTGTATATTCAGAAATTTACTGCACAATGATTTTTAGTTCATGAAAGTGTGGTTGTTTAAGCATGTTTTGAGCTTCAAATCTTGGATCTAATGTATGATTTGATGAGGGATTTTGATGCGAATGTCTTGGGGGTGATGCAAGGTTTTGATTGATGGTTTTAGAATAGATTATCTTGAATGATTTCATCTTTAAATTTCATGGTCTTTTACCCCCATTACACGTCCCCAAGGTGTTTGATAAAATATTCGGTTATGGTCTCATGAGGAAATGAAGGTCCAAAGCATGATATATGATATGAATGATGTTATGATGATGAAATGAGCATATGATATGATTATTCCTATTTGAAATGTTGCACTAGAGCCTATGATGAATCCTATATAAAGTTTTGCATTAGATCATGTCTGATCCAAGGCGACAAAAGCCTGGTAACCATGTTGGGGGTTTATACTCATCAACCATGCGAGGGGTTTATACTTCGTCACCCAGTTGGTAATGTGTGATTACCATCAACCATGTGAGAGGTTTATACCTTAAATAACTAGCTTGGTCTCTTCTACACATGATATTCTATATGAGCATGGATTACTTAAGCATGTTTTACTTATGCATTGATCATACATGCCATATTGCTATATTATGCCTATTGTCTATCGTTATGCATTTTGGATTATGATGCTTATCTCTTGTTGCACTGCATCCCATATACTTTGTACATTCAAACATACTAATGCATACTCTTGCCTACATGATATCACCATGAAGGAACCAAAGCTCCTATTGATTCTTCTTATGGCTACATGGATTTTTCAAGTAGCCTTTGGTAAGGCCTTCATGCTGGGGACAAGGACTATTCTTTCACATTATGTATTAAGATTCTCTTTACTTTATCATATCCTTATGACTATAAGGGTGAGCCCAGTTGTATGTCATGGCCCCTGCCATTATCTATGTATGTAGAGGTATTGTTGGAAAAAGTTATGTTTTTATGCTATGAGTTGATTTTATTATCTCTTGACTCTATGTTAGGAAACATTCTCCCTTAGTCCTTTTTGCCCTTATTTCCATTCTTCAACTGTCATTTAGTTACTTCTATGACCAAAGATGTGTAATGATATGGTATGAGGCATGTTTGGGGTTCCTTCGAGTTACCCATTCGCCAATCATGTCTAGGCCCTAGGATTGGGTTGTGACAAAGATGGTATTAGAGAACTAGGTTGATTGATCCTCAGAGTATAACACAGCGCATCGATTTGAGTCTTATTCATGGTTGTGTTGTGCACCACAACTATCGGTAGGAGGCTATGAGACGTTTTAGAAAATGCTTCCCTTCATCATGGAATATGTCGTGCTTTAGAAGCTAGATAGGGCTTTTCCCTCTAACAAATGTTCTTTGCTCTTCTAGTTGGTCATGTCTCTTCAAGAGGAAGGCAAAGCAAGGTAAGTTAAAGGTTTTGATGTTGAGTGGATCTGAGTTTCACTATTTCTTCTGTATTTTTTTGGTTGCTAGTGGGGCTTCTTGTGTGGCCAAGGTGTTGTATGGATCTTTGATGTCTATCCTTTTGTTGGGTATATTGTTGCTAGGAGGTTCATAGATGTGATCCGGGTTAGTATTGCATAGGTTTTGCTTTGTGGTTGTTGGAATTGGCGTGGTATATTTGGATGTCATTATAGGTATGGAATAGTTGCATGCATGTAGTGTTTTCATGGATGGTAGAACCCATAGAGCTAGATCCCGATTCCCTAATGAGTCCGTATTTCAGTGGGAGGTTGTTAAATGGTAGTAAGGGAGGTAGGTCCATTCTTGACTTAAAGTACAATTGGTCTTTAAAGGGTTGCATTTGTCATCTTATGAGAAATAGAGGTGTTGAACCTAAGATATTTTATCCATAGAATTATTGTTTGTGGTAATGAGGCTTTGAATGTCCTTTTTGATATTTTGAATTTTGGGATAATGTCCCTTAGTTTGACTAGTACACCGGTTATGCCTATAAGTCTCATGAGTAAAATCTCTAGTCCTTACCCTAATAGGTTTATGGTAGTTTTGGTGATGATAATGTGGTTAGTTACCTAATGAGGTAGGGCATGTGAATCATTTCAGGGTAGTACTACGAGTTCAAGGAAGAAGGTTAGGTGCTAGTAGGAGAGATGGGAATTTTGGTGGTAAGAGGTTGCCTTCCCAGGTTGCGTGGTTCCCGGTGATGGCATTAAGGTGGACTTTAGTAAGATAAAGGTGATAAGGTGTCAGCCTAGACCTTGACTTCCAGGTATTAGAAGCCTCTTGGGTTTAGTGGGTTATTACCGGGGATTGTGAGTCGGTTCTCTTCTATTATTACTCCTATGAGTGAGTTGACCCTAGGTAAGGCCATGTTGTGACTGACATTTTGAGTAGGGTGATTTGATAGGTCTGGGAGTTGCTATTTCTTGTGTTATCCCTTGGTGCTAGTATGATTCATGTGTAGGTGGGTTTCATTTATATGTTCCTTTCCCCATGAAGCCCAATTTTTCTTTTTATGAAAATTGCATGATTTCAAGATGTATTTCCTATGAGTATCTACTATTATGAAATATGAGAATGAAATATGTTGGGGTTTTGTCAAATATTATTGATTATACACAAATATATATTTTGAGCTTGTACTATGAAGTCATCTTTGTCTATTAAGACTATAAATGATTCAAGCTATAAAATCTATAAACTATTGTGAAGTTTTGATATAATTTACAAGTTACCCATGATGAGAGGGTTTATCATGATGTTGGTGGGCTGATTTACATGATTCTAAGATGAATTGATTTCACTATTGCATGATCTATACTCTTGCATTTTGATGATTTGAACATGTTTTCATATGTGCCTACCAAGTATTTGATGAAAAACCAAGTTAATAATTCTCAAGATATGTACATGTTTTAAAATTCAAGTGACTTCATGATGAATATAGGCATCAACTATGTTAGGAATTCATGAAATTATCTATGGTTATGCAAATATGAAGTTAAACCTTTTTCAAAAATTTATTTTCAAGAAAATCTACATGGATTTTACTTATTTTAATTTGGGATTTGACAATTATGATTCCTAAAATTCTACTGATGCATGAATAGTGTTTAGTCATACACATACATAAAAGAAAAGATTCTTAATACATAGCATAGGAACAAAGACATTGTCCCCGAAATGGATGACTCACCAAACTTTGTTTGAGTAGTAGTACTAGCCACGAGGAAGAGGAAGATCAAGCGGGGCTCTGGTTCCTACATGGTAACATCATGTAGGCATACAGTATGTGTTAGTATGTTTGAATGTACCAAGTATGTACAATGCAATGCAACAAGAGATGAGCAACATAATCGAAATGCATAAACATAGGTAATGAATATGCATGTAGAAATATAGCGTGTATGGATGATGCTTAGAGCAAAGAATGCTTACATGGAACATAATACATGTGTAAGAAGTGACCATAAATAGAGAATATCCAAGGCCTACCACCTCCTTGGAAAGGTGATTGAGTACACACTCCTCAACGTGGTTATTGAGGTACATATCCTCCAATTGTGGTAGCATGAGCCTACTACCTCTCGAGAAAGGATATCGAGGTACAAAGCCCTAAATATGATTATTGACGTACATATCCCCCAATATGGTAGCACGGGACTACTACCTCCCGAGTGAGGCAATCGAGGTACAAACCCCTCGATGTAGTTACCCGGGCCTACAACCCTCCAAGCGAGGCTTGGTCCATTCACAACACCATAGAGGAAATTAACACAAATATACATTCCTTTCATCATAATATAGTCATTCAAATGATAAGTCATGCTTTAGACCTTTAACAACTCAAGAATCCATAACCGAACATTTTATTAAACGTTCGACGAGTGTGTAATGCTAGTGTAAGACCTTGTAATTGAAGAGTGAAATCATCCAAGAAAATCTAATGTAAAACCACCCATCAATACTTGGTAATACCCTTATGTAAGATACATCAAGACTCTTTATCAAATACCAAAACAGACCATATATTCATAGATCAAAACATGCTTAAAGAGTCACAATTTCATGAAACCCCAACACAGTTTATAGTCAAATTCATAATAAGTAAGACCCATAAGTAAATTAACTTAATTATGAAATTTATGTAAAAAGGAAGCTTGAGATTCATGGGTGAAATGAACCCATGAATGAAACCCATATACCTTGACTTTGGATATTTTCATGATGAAGATTGGAATGGAGACTTGAAGCTTGAGTGAAATCCTTAAGATCCAGAATGAGTTTTGGGACATGAATTTTGAGTGATAAATTTGTCTAGGTATTTGAAAGAGTATTGGGGAATGTCTTGTATGATATCATATTGAAATATGGCTATGTATAAGTATTTTCAAATATGGGAAGGCTTAGGCTCAAGGACCAAAAGTCTTGGATCGAGATAGAAAAAAGGACAAACTTACACTGTGGCGTGCCCTGGCCGCGCACTGCTCTCTAGAAATCACAACTTTGAAAAATTACTTTTTGATATCATGTACCTAAAATCAAGGTTAGATCCATCTCCCACTCAATTTTTCCCCCCGATCAAGATATGACGTTCGATTTTTGAAATCACACATGGAATTTGAATATATGAAAATTATGATTCTGGGCACTTTCGAAGCATATTTTAAGGAACTTTTTGGGGTTATTTCAGAGAGATGGTGGAATGAAAAGAATACAGTAATATAGGGAGCTTGTTCAACTAGGAAACTAGATTGATTCGTGTAAGGGAGACCCGTGACAACTACCCTTACACTTTGATTAGTTCAAGTAATGGAAAAGAACGTTAAAGCATCCTTATTGATTTTGTCTATCCCCACTCAATGATATAGTTAGACGATCAATAAAGTTAGGCTAGCAGCGATGTGCAACCCTATTTAAGTAATTTTAACCATGTGAATCAACAACTAGATAATCAAATTAATTAATAAAGTTGATGCTAAACACGATTTTTTAGCTAAATCATAATCTTATATTGATTCATTTATTGATTGTTTAAAGATATTTATCATCTTGGTTAATTGTTCTCTTCATAAATAAATAATTAGAAATAAAATAACTTAGTAAATAATTAATCAATAAGTTCTTTTAATTTGGCATCCAGCTTCTGAAAAGAGCTACTATATTATTTGGGTTGACCACGTAGACTTGCGTATGATATGGAAGAAACACACACACACACACATATATATATATATATATATTTTGTGTGTATGTGTACACATGCGCACAATTGTGACTGAGTACCACTGATGAAACAGTGATGAGAAATAGGGGATAGGCTACACGGGCCGTGACATATGACATTGATTATATTGGAACAAGAATAGGTGATTTTCTTGCTCTTCTTCAATCTTCTCGGGATGAAGATTTCACTAGAATTTCCTATTCTAAGGTCAGTGACCTGCCACAATCGAACTATTAGTTAATAGAACCTAGAACTGACTCAAGGCAAACATCTTCTTTCTTCTATCCCTTTGGATAACAAAGTTGTTCCCTATCTGATGATATCGGATATATGAATGAGCCATATATAGAGATATTATGGATTGCCTAATCTATATTCTATTGCAACTGTTGATATTAATTTTTGAAGAACCATATATGTATATTGTTGTGCTAGGACCTTTCTGAGTGCAAGTGTGTAGTTTGGCAGTATGTGGTGGTATGTGAGGAGTATTTTGTTCTGTATGTTTTACTTGTGTTAATAACCTCTTGATGAGTGCCTATTGTTTTGGTACTTACCCTTGCTTCTACACATGTGTGTAGGTAATGAGCCCGTTCCACCTGAGTTAGCTTCCATCTACATGGATCGAGCTTTTTGATATCCAATAGGGAGAAATTTGTATTTTTTTGTAGAATCTCGGAGTCCTTTTAGTATATCTTGTTGTTCTATTTGAGGACTGAGACTTGGACTTACATTTTCTCTCTATTATATTCTACATTAGAGGCTTGTACACGTGACACTAGTCTTGGGATGATTTATACAGATGATGTTTGAGTGCTTAGCCTATCTTAGATCTTTATCTTTTTCCGCTTAATAACTCAAATGTAGAAATTTAGTATGTAGATCCATATGAATAGTTAGATCCAATATCAAATAACGCATATACATACCGATGAAAAACTAGGAGAATACTTGTGATAACTGCATCCAAAGCCTTCGCCTCCAGACTACTTGGAATCGCATAACAATGGGAACCATGATCTTCACTCAACTGCATTATTCCTCTGCTACCATATTGACCTAATTCATCATTAGCACCTCTGCCAGTAGCACAACCAGCTCTTCCTAACTTCTCCTCCCATGCCCTAAGTCTATATGACAAAATTTCTAGCTCGAGATGCTGAATCTCTGACTTAGGTTAATGAATAAGTACGATATGAGTCAGAATAAGTCTCAAAAGGAACTACATGATCGTATGGACAAAATCTATACAACTATAATTGGATCTCAGAATGGACTACTGCTATGAAGAATCAAATGGAAAAATATAACCACCTTATCTAGCTAGCCTCTAAACACTAGATGAACTGTAACCACCTTGAGAAGTCGGTAAGGATGCATGCACTAGACCCTGATGCTAGGAAAAACTATTTTCTCAGTGAAACCCTCTACCTCTTGATGAGGTACCAGTATAACGACTAGTAGATTGAGCCCTCTTGAGGTCCCCAAACTCCTCATAAACCATAAACTCTACCTCGTTGGTGGTACTCACAATAGAATGGAAATAGGCTCCCTTAAAACCGATCTAAGGACATAAGATCTAATAGATAAAATAAAACCCCTCATAAATATGTATACTTTCTCCGCCTCCGTAGGGATAAAGGATAGGGCATGATGAGATAACTGATAAAACATGCCTCGTACTTAGTACTAAACATGCTACTTAGCATGAAGCTCTCAAACCTCATTTGACTCTCCTCTAGAACATACCATGGCATATAATGGTACTGGAAAGAACCTGAGGACACATCCCACTATACCATAGGGGACCCAGCTGGTCTAGCTCTTATATATATGCTCACCAACCTCTACCAGTTTCGTTAATCTAACAAGAAATGAACCTCTAGGATTATCTAGGCCCATAGTTTCAAATATCTTATTGCATAGTGTCAAGAAATCATCCTTGCCTTTACCATCCTGGCATCGGTGTGGTTTCATCTTTCTATGCCTTTTATAACTCTACTGGTTATTAGTAGCATGAACTAGCTCAAGAGAAATCTTTGTTGGTACTTAAACTAATGGTGGCTAGCCTACCTGACCATCAATAGTAGGACCCTAAACCATAGGATCCTGTGTATTTGCTAGGGTTTGTGAACCTCCGTGGGTATTTATGGCACTACTAGACCTTACCACGACTTTAAGCACATCAAAAACCCTCAAATAAATAACCTAAAGTAATGGTACAATTGCATACTCAAGAGGAATATGATCTCCTCTAACCTCAGTCTCATGATTAAGGGAAATAGCCCTCTCATAATATTGGATTGCTTCTCTTCAGGCTGGACCCCGACCCCTACCTTGGCCTCTAACTCTTTGTTTAGCTTGGGTCTACAAAATAATCTCAGGGGTTGTCTCCCATTTTCCATTAGAAGATGATGATCTAGTACTAGCCATCTGCAAAAATAACATGTGACACTCAACACTAATACGAAATTCATGCATGATGGAATTCAAAGAAGTAAAATATGACTTTTCTAACAGTCTCTATAACCTCTCCAAGATAAGGAACGACTGTATCCTTGTCAATCCTTGAGAATCTATTCAATTGGGTTTGCATACATGTGAGTCCTATGAACATGGGGCTCTAATAAAAAATTATCACAGCCCAAACACAAGTATAATGAAACTTTACTTTAATTCACTAAGCCAAGTGAGGATGGTTGATCTATTTGGTCAACTACAATGGGTTAGTCACTTCTCTAAGGTTGATTTGGGGTTCGAGTTTTGTTCTCAAGTGTAGAGGAGAGTAGGTGATATCCCTAAGTGCCCTATTGAACTAGGAATGTGCATTTTGATTATTGGTGGAGTTGTTAGGTGGGCTTATGGACCAGTTGGTCTATTGGGCTTCATGAATAGGATCTCAAAAACCCTACCTTGATATGTTTGTAGCGGTCTCTAGTGATGAGGTGCTGATTTGTTTAGAGCTTGTGAATCATTTATGGATAGTATTGCAAGTCTTGGAGGATGAAAGGTTGTTTGCTAAATATGATAGGTGTGCATTGTGGACAGCAAGAAGGTGGTTAGAGTTCTTCAAGGATTATGAATTAGTGTGCGTTATTTTTCCCCGTTAAGGATAATGTTGCGGTCGGTGCTCTAGGTAGCTTAGCATGTTTGTTAAAGGAGGTAAAGAGGAGACTAGTGGGGTCCATCGGTGGTTAGGTTGGAAATTTTAGGTGAGAAGAGGATAGAGTGGGGGTTTTCACCCAAGAGGGAGATGGTGGTTATGGTACCAAGTAGGTTAGGTGTATTGACAATTGAGTTGAGGATTGTGAGTCCTTATAGAGTGTAAAGGGAGGTTGGTTAGGTTGTATAAGTTTGGGAATTGTCCGTGGTATAGTTATGGTTCGTCTGATTTTCATGCTTCTAGGTGGATGTGATATGTTGGTGACTTCAGTGTTATAGAACACTTTGAGGTTGTGGATGTTAAGGAGGGTAAGTTAGCTTAAGGCTAGGTTCCGGTGGGGGTATTGGATGGATGAGTGGAGAAGTTTATTGATAGTGATGTAGTGTTCTTCAAGGCCCTTTGGGAAGAGTTGCCTATTCGTATATGTTTGTCAGGAAGCCGGAGTGGGCATGGAGGAGCAATATCTCTATTTCTTTCATTCTATTCAAGCTTAAGATGACATGTCAAGTCCTTTCTATGATTCCAAATCTTTTGTTTCTGTCACACCCAAAGTCCCGTTATGGCGGACTGGCACCCATTGCCGATAAGGCTCGGGAGAACCAACCTGTATCTATGCGCTTTCTATACAAATTATAAGGGATTTCTACATTCAACATGCCTTTAAGAAAGTAAACAGTAATAATAAGCCAAAAGGAAATGCATATTGCTAGGCTGTTAGGGCCACAGTATCTAAAGTACAAGACATGACCACACTTTAATTTACATAGTCTACAATGCCTACAGATAAGGAAAAGTATCTGATAAGGGTCGGGACAGGCCCCATATCAACAAACTATACAATACAAAAATATAAGCTCTAGACACACAAAGCTCCGAAGCAACCCTAGCTTGGTAACAGTAGCTGGATAACCTGCACTCCTACTAGGGAGATCTACTATCACTTGTACCTACAGCATGAAATACATGTCTCTCATAAGGGACGTCAGTATGAGATAATGTACTTAATATGTAAGGTAGGAAATACTATATATGAAATAACAACTCAAATGAAACTATACACTGGTGTTAGGATAAGAGACCACCTTTAGTTATATTGTGGGATCATGTACTTTATGTTCTTTTTGTTACTTTACCTTTACTGTATAATCTGTGCACAGTATGTAATACAAATGACCATCTGATCAGTGGTAAATCTATATCGGGATCAGCCCTGGCTAGGCTTTTCCTTTCATCCCTTGGGCTACCCAAAGTGATAGTATCGACCCTGGCTAGGTAATTCTTCCAGCCCTCGGGTTACCACCCATCAATAAACAACATACTTTACCTTTTAATTACCTTTGAGATGATTCTTTAGGTGTTCACAATATAGGAGCTATAGGAATGTAGATGTAGCATATGACATGTAAATAATCATACAAAACAATATGACAATGAAAAGAGTACGTTATACAAATAATGAAATGCATATGAGATGAAGCAACTCATGAACTTTATTTAGCAACAACAACCAATGTAACTTGGTATCCACTTATGTATATAGATCTGAAGATGACTATGTATGGGAGAATATGAACGTGTGAAAGAGTGGAGACACGGTTAATAGTTGTGTCAGAGTTGGTAAGTGCCTTTATGTGCCAAGGAAGAATCTAGATTTCATGCCAAGTAATACGAAATCGAGTAGCCTTACATACCTTGTTGTACGACCCCGTTATTACCTCGAAGTAACCTCCTTTTCTCTCAAGTAGTGATCTACATTAGTGTGGATAATAAAACAAGCATTAGCAACTACTAAACATGTCTTGGCAGTCCAATCTAATTTAAAAATAAACTTCGGACAACAACCCGGAAGCATCGACCCAGCGACGTTATTTCATCCTTTCTGCCCCTAAGCATATGTGTCTATTACCCATTCTATATACATGGTGTATACTACCTAGTTTAGGTCCATAACATAATAGAAACAATCCACAATTCACAGCACAGACCAACTCCCCACTACATACAATCAAGTAGCATAACATTACGCCATTTCATTATATCTTGACGTCAACAAATCAAAACTACCTGGACTTTAACCAAACTATCCTCAACACACCTATATATATAATTCCTTAGAGTTGTCACAGAACAACACCAAAGCAATCATGAAGGACATGAGGCAATAGCCTTCCATCCATCAGCCCACAAGTTCCAATCAAAATCACACTTAACATAGCACAATAAAACTAGGTTTTATGTGAAACAAAATCAGGGCATCAATCTTAGATTAATATATGTAACTTAAACCATGTTAAGAACATTAACTTCTCTTCATATTCCATCCTACAATCCATAGATAAGTTACTACAAAAAAAAGCAAGTGTGTAACAACATTCTAAACACATGTTGTCCGACCTTTGTTAACAAGCATAACTAGCATATATTTCTTATTTTTCACAAGAAAAGTATACCAAATATATGGATATTTCCACTTACCTTAGCCTTAAAGTTTCATTAAAGAACCCTAGAGGGTTTTATTTTCTGTGTTATGAAGTGAAGTAAAGAGTTAAAGAAAGACTTTAGGATAGCTAAAAAATTTTCCAAGTGAAATGACTTAAGGGACTATTTTTGAGACCTTTTAAAGGGTCTCTTTGGCCAACTATCTCTTGAGCTTTTTAAGAAATGGTAACACATATTAATAATCTAGTGATGCAACAGCTTGGCCCACACACTTGGGCCTAAATGGGTCTCAAAGTTGATGGGCCTTGGCTGCCCATTTTTCCTAATTTCTCTTCACTTAGATTGAGCCGAATTACTCAAGTGGGTTGTGATGTACTTTGGCCCTTCTATTAGTCATCTTGGGTTCTACGTATTGTCTAGTTCTGATGGTAAAACACGGGCTAAAGTTACACTCTTAACACAGACTTTATTCATTATCGGACTTGGACAGATTTAACGTCGGTTCTCATCTCCATTTAGCTAGCATAGTTTAGCTAAGCATGTAGGTGACTCACCTACTAGTTTCCTAAGTCCTACAAGAAACTCACTTCTTTCACCAAGTTTAAGGATGTGATCTCCTAAATTTGACTTAAAACTTATTTACGCTCGCCCCTCTTCAGCATTAGACTTACATGTCGCCCTTTAATTTGAGATTCTAGCACTTTTAAAAAAATTGGCGTGAATTTGAAAATCCATATCACGTTTCATTTGCATAGTACTAGTAATGTAACATATGGGGTGTCACATCTTCCCCCCTTTAGGAACATTCGTCCTCGAATATTAGCATGATTGGATAGCTTAACCAAGTTAAACCTTTACTTACACAACTTTTGACAACACACTAAATATTCAATCACATGTAGTTATTATTGTCCCAATTCTGCATGTTGGACTTCCTTTTTATCTTCAAATAAGTAAAGATATTTTGATTTCATCGCATCCTCGGCCTCCCATGTTATCTCTTCTGCTTGTTGATTTCTCTAAAGTTCTTTTACTGAAGCTATTTCTTTATTTCTTTTCTTCTTAACTTGACGATATAGAATAGCAATGGGTACCTCTTCATATGTGAGATCTTCTGTAACCTGCACATCTTCAATAAGAGTAATACGAGATGGGTTACCCATGGATTTTCGAAGCATTGAGACATGAAAAACTGGATGAACCATTCAAAGTTCTTGGGTAGCTCTAGTTCATATGCAACCTGCCCGAACTTCTTAATAATCTGATCTGGCTCTATTTAACGTAGGTTCAGTTTTCCTTTCTTACCAAACCTCATAACCCCTTTTATTGGAGACACCATTAAAATTACCCAATCCCCTACTGAGAATTCCAGTATTCTTCTCTTAGCATCTGAATATGATTTGTGATGACTTTGGACTGTTTCTAGCCGTTGTCATATTACCCTTACTTTTTCCATGACTTGTTATACTAAATCTAGTCCAAGAAAGGCAGTTTCACCCACTTCAAACCATCCAATTGGAAACCTACATTTCCTTCCATACAAAGCTTCATAAGGTGCCATCTTGATACTCAAGTGGTAGCTATTATTATAGGCAAATTCAATAAGTGGCGAATGGTCCACCCAACTACCTTTAAAGTCCAATGCACAAGCCAACATATCTTCACGTGTCTGAATGGTGCGTTCTGCTTGAACATCTGTTTGACGGTGGAAAGTTGTACTCAAATTCACTTGTGTCCTTAAACTCCTTTGGAAGGACTTCCCAAACTTTGTAGTGAATTGAGCCCCCAATCAGATATAATGGAGGTTGGGACTCCATGTTGCCTGAATATCTTTTGAGGTATAGCTTGGCATACTTTTCAATTATATAATCACTCATGACTAACAAGAAGTCTGCTTACTTTGTGAGTCTGTCAACTATTACACATATGGAGTCAAACTTCTGAAATGAGCGAGGCAACTCAGTAACAAAATCCATATTGATCACGTCCCACTTCCATGTTGGAAGCTCTATACATTACATATAACCTTCTATCTTTTGGTGTTCTACTTTCACTTGTTGGCAATTTGGATATTGAACCACAAATTTTGCAAGGTCTTTTTTCATGCCTCCCCATCAAAACATTTTCTTCATGTCATGGTACATTATAGTTGATCCTGGATGGAATGAATATCTGGAATGATGGGTTTCTTCCATTATCCTCCTTCTTAATCCATTAATATCAGGCATAGATAGTCTATTTTGGCAATAAAGTACTCTATTTTGTGTAAGGTCAAAGCCCTTTATCATACCCTGACTCACCTTGTCTTTAAGTCATCCAAAAACAGGATTCTCGAACTACCTTTCTTTCACCTCCATTACCAACAAAGACTCTGCAACATTATGCACAACAACCCCTTCCTTTGAGGCTTCAAGAAAGCGAACTCCCAAATTACATTGTTGTCATAGATCCTTAGCTACCCCTTGATTTACCACGACCTAATCACTAATATTCATGATTGACTTATGACTCAGAGCATCGGCTACCACATTTGCCTTCCCTGGGTGGTAAAGCATATCAATGTCATAATCCTTTACTAGCTCTAGCAAACTCCACTGTCTTAAGTTTAGGTCTTTCTACTTAAAGATGTATTACTGGATCTTATGATCAGTATATATGTCAATGTGAACCCCATACAAATAGTGGCGTCATATATTTGGAGAAAATACAACTGTTGCTAGTTCATGATCATGAGTTGGGTAGTTTTCTCATGTGGTCATAGTTGTCTAAATGTATGAGCAATTACCCTACCATGCTGTGTCAGCCTTAAGCATCACAATACACTACATACCCCTCGGTGCCTTCTGGAAGTACTAGCATAGGTTCAGAATTTATCTTTATTTTCAACTTCTGGAAGCTCCTTTCACATGCATCAATCAATTGGAACTCAGTTGCTTTATATGTCAACTTTGTTAGAGGTGCAAAAATAGAAGGAAGACCTTCAACAAACCTTTTGTAATGACCTGCCAACCCTAGGAAGCTCTGAACTTCTGTGGGTGTCGTTGTCTTTGGCCAATCGTTCACATCCTCTATATTTTGTGAATCAACCCTTATTCCCTCATCGGATATAATATAAGCCAAGAATGCCACTGATTTTAGCCAAAATTCACATTTAAAAAATTTGGCATGCAACTATCGATCACGAAGAACTTGTAACACTTGTCATAAGTGATTTGTATGGTCCTCTTCTGTTCTTGGATATACTAAAATGTCATCTATAAATACTATCACGAACACATCCAAGAATGGCCTAAATATCCTATTCATCATATCCATAAAAACTGCTGGTGTATTCATTAGCCCAAATGACATAACAAGAAATTCAAAGTGACCATGTTTTCTGAAAGTAGTCTTAGTTGTATCTTTCTCCTTCACACTCACTTGGTGATACCCTAAACTCAAATAAATTTTTGAAAAGCATTTGGCACCCTGTAACTAATCAAATTAATCATCAATCCTGGGGAGGGGGTATTTATTCTTAATTGTTACCCTATTTAATTATCGATAGTCCATACACATTCTCAAGGTGCCATTCTTTTTGCATACAAATAACACTGGTTGACCCCAAGGGGACACACTAGGTCTTATAAAACCCTTCTTCGATAAGTCTTTTAACTGCTTTTTTAATTTACGCAATTCTACCAGAGCCATTCTATATGGAGGGATGAAAATAGGTTGAGTGCCTGGAAGTAAGTCAATACCAAAATTTACTTCTCGTTCTGGAGGAAAACCTAGAAGTTCTTCAGGGAACACATCAATAAATTCATTCACTACTGGAACTGATTGAAGAGCTAGTGATTCTTCCTCCATATCCCTCACTCTAACTAAATGACATATATACCCCTTAAGTATCATCTTTCTGGCCTTAAAATAAGAGATAAACTTATTCTTTGGTGTACCAATATTTCCTTCCCATTCAAGAACTACCTCTTTTGGAAAGTGAAAGCACACTTTCTTAGTTCGCCAATCCATGGTGGCATAGCAAGAAGTTAACCAATCAATACCCATTATAACATCAAATTCCACTATTTCTAGCTCAATAAGGTCAACCAATGTGTCACGACCACAAACAACTACTACATAGTCATAATAAACCCTTCTAGCCATAATAGATTCACTGGTTAGTGTAGATACTTCAAATGGTTTGTTCAATAATTTGGGTGTTCTCTTAAGCTTCCCAGAAACTAGTGGAGTGATGTATGATAGTGTAGAACTAGGGCCAATTAATACATATATATTATGTGAAAAGATGGACAATGTACCTATGACTACATCGAGTGAAGCTTCCAAATTTTGCCGACTCCCCAGAGAATAAGTGCGATTCTGGACTCCACTAGAGCTAGTTGCCCCTCTAACACCTCTACCACGACCTGCAAATGCTTGTTGACTCCCACCTATTGGAGGAATTGATGATGATGATGCAATAGTTGATCTAGTAGGTTGTGTTATATCACCTATACGTCTCCTCGAGCAATCTCTCATCATATGCCCTGGCACACCACACCAATAACAAGTGTCTGTCCCAACACGACATATACCTGAATGACTTCTTCCACACTATTTACAAGGCTGCGTAGGGGTCATTTGCTGGCCTGTTGAATATCCCATTGTTCGGGCACCTTGCTCTTCACTTCTTGGACCAAACGGATTTCTTCTAGACCCCTGAAGTTGTGGTGGAACACTGGCTGCAGAGTAGGAGGATGATGGCCTAGGCAGTCTATTAGAAAATCGAGGACTAAGCTCTTGTTGGGGTGGTGTAAACTGCCCTGTAGACCTGTCCCTCTTGGACTACACCTTTTCAAACTCTTGTATCCTTCTCCTTTGCCTTTGATCCTCCAATTATTGTGCAAAAGCTTGCATTCTCACTATATCCATGTCTCTGTTCAAGGAAGCAATGGTACATCTCTGACCAGACACATATCCAATCTATCCGAATATCGATGAACTTTATCTACCACAGTAGCAACTACATTAGGAGAATACCTGGCCAGGGAATTAAATTAAAGGCTATACTCCCTCACGCTCATATTCCCTTAGTGGAGGTTCAAGAACTATTTTGCATGGGCCTCTCGGATATCTAATGGCAAATAATGGTCAAGAAATGCCTCTTTAAACTTCTTCCAGGTAGTTGGAGGTACATCTATACCCTTATATTGCTTCCAAGCTTCATACCACAATATAACCACACCTTTTAACCTATATGTCGCAAACTCGAGCCCTTCTGTATCACTCACATTCATAACATCTAAAGTGCATTGAATCTGATCAATAAAGTCTTGTGGATCTTCATTAGGATCTGACCCAGTGAAGGATGGAGGTTCCAAATTAAGGAAGTCACGTATCCTCGTGCTAGCTTTCCTATTCGCACCACCTTCACTTGTAACTAGACCTTCATTCTTTAAACTTTGTAGTAATGCCCTCCTAAATTCCACGTAGCCTCTTGCTTATAAATGTGGTGCACAACACATCGATACAAAATCCTCTACATAGACACGGCTTTGTAGACTCCCTAGGATGACCCACTCTGATACCATTTTTTTATACCCAAAGTCCCATTAAGGCGGACTGGTACCCATTGCCGATAAGGCTCAGGAGAACCAACTTGTATCCATACGCTTTCTATACAAATTATAAGGGATTTCTACATTCAGCATGCCTTTAAGAAAGTAAATAGTAAAACAATCCAAAAGGAAATGCATATGGCTAGGCTGTTGGGGCCAAAGTGTCTAAAGTATGAGACATGACCACACTTTAATTTACATAGTCTACAAAGGCTCTAGATAAGGAAAAGTATTTGATTACAGTAGGGACAGGCCCAATCTTGACTAACTATACAATACAAAAATATAAGCTCTAGACACACAAAGCTCTGAAGCAACCTGGCACTTGGTAATAGTAGTTGGATACCCTGCACTCCTACTGGGGAGATCTACTAGCACTTGTACCTGCGGCATCAAATACAGGTCTCCCATATGGGGTGTCAGTATGAGATAATGTATTGAATATGCTAGGCAGGAAATACTGTATATGAAGTAACAACTCAAATGAAACTATGCACTGGTGTAAGGATAACAGACCATCTTTAGTTATACTGTGGAATCATGTACTTTATTTTCTTTTAATACATTAACTTTACTGTATAATCTGTGCACAACATGTAATATAAATGACCAGCTGATCCGTGGTAAATCTATATCGATATCAGCCCTGTCTAGGCTTTTCCTTTCACCCCTTGGGCTACCCCCGTGATAGGATTGACTATGGCTAGGTAATTCTTCCATCCCTCGTATTACCACCCATTAATAAGCAATATACTTTACCTTTCAATTACCTTTGATATGATTCTTTTGGTGGTCACCATATTAGAGCTGTAGGACCTTAGATGTAGCATGTGACATATACATAATCATACAAGACAATATGACAATAAAAAGAATACGTTACACAAATAATGAAATGCGTATGATATGAAGTAACTCGTGAACTTTATTTAGCAACAAGAACCCACGTAACTTGGTATCCACATATGTATGCAGATTTGAAGGTGACTATGTATGAGAGCATATGAACATCTGAAAAAGTGGAGAGAAGGTTAATACTTGTGTTGGAGTTGGAAAGTGCCTTTATGTGCCAAGGAAGAATCTAGGTTTCATGCCAAGTAATACGAAATCGTGTAGCATTACTTACCTTGTTGTACGACCTCGTTATTACCTCGAAGTAACCTCCTTTTCTCTCAATTAGTGATCTACATTAGTATGGGTAATAAAACAAGCATTACTAACTACTAAACATGTCTTAGCAGTCCAATCTAATTTTAAAATAAACTTCAGGCAAGCATCGATCTAACTACGTTATTTCATCCTTTCCGCCCCTAAGAATATGTGTCTACTACCAATTCTATATACATGGTGTATACAACATAGTTTAGGTCCATAACATGCTGTAAATAATCCACAATTCACAGAACAGACCAACTCCCCACTACAAGCAATCAAGTAGCACAACATCACACCATTTCCCTATATCTTGACGTCAACAAGTCAAAACTATCCGGACTTTAACCAAACTTTCCTCAACACACCTATACATAACAACAACCTTAACAGAGTCCAGAATAGTACCAAAGCAGTTATGAAGGATATGAGTCAATAGCCTTCCATCCATCATCGCACAAATTCCAATCAAAATCACACTTAAGATAGCACAATAAAACATGATTTAAGTGTAACAAAATCAGGGCAACAACCTTAGATTAATATCTATAACTTGGACCATGTCAATAACATCAACCTCTTCATATTCCAGCCTACAAACCATAAAGAAGTAACTAAAAAAAGGCAAGTTTGTAACAACTTTCTAAACATATGTTATCCGACCTTTGTTAACAAGCATAACTAGCATATATTTCTTGTTTTTCATGGGAAAAGTATAACAAATACATGGATATTTCCACTTACCTCAGCCTTCAAGATTGAAGTTTCTTTAAAGAACCCTAGGGGGTTTTATTTGGCATGTTATGAAGTGAAGTAAAGAGTAAAAGAAAGTCTTTAGGAAAGTTGAAAATTGTTCCAAAGTGAAATAAATTAAGAGACTATTTTTAATCCATTTTAAAGGGTCTCTTTGGCCAACTTTCTCTTTGTATTTTGACCACATATTAACACATATTAATAAGCTAGTGATGCAGCAACTATTCCCGCACACTTGGGCCTAAATGGGTCTCAAAGTTCATGGGTCTTGGCTGCCCATTTTCATTATTTCTCTTCACTTAGCTTGGGCCCAATTAGTCAAGTGAGTTGTGATGTACTTAGGACCTTATATTATTCATCTTGGATGTACATATTTTCCTGGTATGATGGTAAAACATGGGATAAAGTTACACTTTTAACATGGACTTTATTCATTATCGAACTTGGATAGATTTGACATCGGGTCTCGTCTCTGTTTAGCTAGCATAGTTTAGCTAAGCATGTAGGTGACTCACCTACTATCCTCCTAAGTCCTAGAAGTACCTCACTTTTTTCACCTCGTTTAAGGTCGTGATCTCCTCAATTTGACTTAAAACTTATTTACACTCGCCCCACTTTTGTGTTAGATTTACATGTTGCCCTCTAATTTGAGATTCTAGGACTTTTAAGAAAAGTGGCGCTATTTTGAAAAGTCATATCATATTTCATTTGGATAGTACTAGTATTGTAAGATGTGGGGTGTTACTGTTTCAGTCCCTATGTCATTCATATGCATTCATGTTTAACATGAAAAGTTTATGATGACTTTACACTTATGTTGAGATTTTGAAAATGGTCTTTTAAAGTGGATTGTTGCATTCTTGTTAGGGCTGGTCTTTTTATGATTACTCTTCTCTTGTATTTTTATTTTAAATTTAGGGACGAATGTTTTCAAGGGGGAGATATTGAAACGACCTCAAAAAGTGCCTGAAAATGTGCCTCAGAAAGATCCGGAGTCATAATTTCCATATATCTTAAAGTCCGTTCATTATTTTAAAATCCAACTTCACATTCTTATTCAGGAGGTCAAATTGAGTGTGAAATGGTCTAACTCAAATATTAGAGAAATCGTATCAAAATCCGAGAATCGCAATAAACGCTATTTAGGAGGGTGAAATCTGAAGGGGCATATCTCCTAGAATAAAAAAAATTGAGTGTCCCACAACCTACCAACTTAAAGACCTTTGAATAAGCTTTCCAATGCACTTGGTTTCACCTAATTTTGAGTTCGGATGAAGGATTTATGCCCATTTTTGTAGAACTTGTTTATTTAGAAAATACAGATTCCAGTGAGCATCCGCGTTGCCTCGCGATACGGACCAGTGTTATTTTGGCCCTGTTAATTTGATTTCGGTCCAAGACTTTCAAGTCTTGGGACCAAAGGTTCCCATACGTGTTTTAACCTATAGTTAGCTTTATTTCACCCTCACATCATCCTCAATATTCCCCAATATCCTCTCAAACACTTAAGGGAGAGAAATTTATGTTTAATTATCTTGAATATCATAAGACTTACTCAAGCATAATACATAACTTGTCCAACAACACCTCTAAATATAGATACTTAGCGGCGCCAAGAAAAAGTAGCCAGGCTCACCTTCATAGTCAAAATAGAACATAAAGAAGAATGTCTCCATTCATAATAAGAGCAACATAGACTAAGGTCTTAAAAGTGTAGAACTCACCAACTAGCTTGAGTAGCACCGAACTAGCCAGGTGGTGGAGAGGATGATCAATTTGGGATTCGATCCCTACATGGTGATATCATATAAGAAAGAGTATGCGTTAGTACGTTTGAATGTACGAAGTATGTAGGATGCAATGCAAACAAGAATGGAGCATCATAATCAAAATTCATAATAATAGGCAATATGCATACTATGACAATATGACATGTATGATCAATGTTTAAGTAAAACATGCTTTAGTAAATTCATGCTCATATAAAATAGCATATTTGTAGAAGAGACCAAGCTAGCTATTCAAGGTGCAAATCCGTTGGTGGTTGTGTGGTATAAAACCCTCACATGGTTGATGATAATCACACCTTATCAGCACGGTGGCGAAGTACAAACCCCTCACATGATTGGTTAGTACAAACCCCTAACATGGTTACCCAGGATCTTATCACACCTTATCAATTGGGTCTAATGCAACACTTTCTATAAAATATATCATATACATAAACTTACTTCATCATATAGTCATTCATATCATATCTCATGCTTTGGACCTTCAACTCCTCAAGAAACCAAATCAGGGCATTTTATCAAACACTTAGAGGGTTGTGTAATACTAGTATAAAACTATGAAATATAGAGATGAAATCATGTAAAAAATTTCATTATAAAACCATCAATCAACACCTTGCAACACCCTCAAGAAACATACATCAAAACCCCTTCTCAAATCTTATAATAGATCAATGATCTATGGCTCAAAACCTAGAAAAATAGTCACAACTTCACATAGCTTTTACAGAGTTTGCAGTGAATTTCATAATAAGCAATACCCATATTTACATTTACTTTAAATCATGCAATTTGAGTAAATGGAGGCTTAGGTATCAGGGGTGAAAGGATACCATGAAAGAAACTTATATAATTTAGCTTAGAGATGAACTTGGTGATGGTTGGAGATGGAGACTTGAAGCTTGAAGGAGAACCTTGATAAAATCCTTAAGATTGGCCTTGAGTTTTGGGACTTGAATTTAGGTTGAAGTATGAGTCTAAGTGTTTGAGAGGATATTGGGGAATATTAAGGATGATATGACGGTGAAATAAGGCTAAGTATAGGCATTTTCACGTGTGGAGGCTTTCAATACCTTCCCTTTGGGACATTTTTCCCCGAATAAAAAAAAATGTACACGACGAGAGTAATCATGAATAAATCATCCCCAACAAGAATGCAACATTACATTTAAAATACCATTTTCAAAATCTCAACATAGGTGTAAAATCATCATAAACATGCCACTTAAACGTGAATGCATATGAATGACATACGGGTTGAAACATAGGACTTAGCTTCTATCTTTGGATTGATTAGAGTGAATGAGGTATGAATATCGCAACCATGAGACTGCTTTGGCTTCCTTAGAGACACCTTTGACTTAATGATCCTTTCAGGAGTGCCTTAGTGAACAACGCCTCCTTATTAATCAACATCTCCACTCATCCGTCCAACACCTCAACCAGGACCTTCATCCAAGTCAACTTATCCTCCACATCACCCACTATCTCAAAGAGTTCTATAGCATTAGAGCCTGCAACACATCTCCTCAACCTAGAAAGATGAAGAACCGGACAAACCATAATCATATCCCTAGGTAAATCCCATCCACATGTGACCTTACCAACTTCGTCTACACTTTAAAAGGACTCACAACCATAAACTTATTTGTCAACCTTAACCACACCAATTCCACATGTTTCCATGAACTACCATCTCCCCCTTGGGAGATAACCTCCACTCTACCGTCTTTCCACCCAAAACTTCCAACTCTAATAAGGTGGAAATCAAGGTCTCGCCTAATCTAGACCTCTTAACCAAAGAAGATTTGGAACCATTAAGAATATTATACCACTATGCTCAACTTCCATCAACCTAACTTCCAATCTAACCAACTTATGGACCCCACTAGTCTTCTCCTTGCCACCATCAACCATACATGCTAGGCTACCTAGGGCACCGACCACAAGATTAGCCTTACTGGAGAAATATTAATGCACAATCATTTCATAATCCTTAAGGAACTCTAACCACCCTTCATGCTATCCACAATCCACACCTATCATGTTTAGCAAATAACCTCTCATTCCCCAAGACTTGCAACACTACCCCCAAATGATTCACAAGATCTAAACAAATCAATACCTCATCACTAGAGACCACCACAAGCATACCATGGTTGGGTTTTAAGACTATATTCATGAAATCCAATAGACAGAACCGATGCACAAGCCCAAAATGCTTATTCCCAATTCAATAGGGCATTTAGGGATATCACCTTCTCTCCTCCACACTTGAGAACAAAGCCCAAATCTCGAATCAACCCTAGAGAAGTGACTAACCCATTGTAGTTGATCAAATAGATTAATCATCCTTAACCCTCATATTACAACCTTGCGGGTTCTGCACTCATTGGAAGTATGCTATGCAAGTAGCCCAAACTACCACAAGACCTCTAAGACATCAAGCTATGTTCAACCAAGATCACATGACAAGGCTCTATGCAACAAGAACATGGGGTAACCCTTATAGACCCTCTTTCAATCCATCAGTGCTAAGTCGTCATCCCACATGAATACTTATAATATACATATACATATACATACTTTAAAAGATGAAATAGTCATTTTTTTCCAAATCATTTCAATGTACAATTGGGCTTAAAAGCCAAATGCCATTCATAATAATTCATACTTAGGCTCAAATACCAAAATCATAATTTCATTGTCATTATACTCATACGTAGGAATAGCCTATTCATACACAAAATGGTGCAAGCCTCCCAAATGCTCAATGAGCCAAAAACCAAAGACATTTGTGTGATCACAATATTGTCATAACCAACATTTTGTCAAAATCATACCATAAAACAAAATTGGGCTTAACCCATAACATAATTTCTTAAGATAATCAACGTACATGAATGCATATACTACGATCAATGAGGAAATGGCATGGAAAATTAAGACTCAATCTAAAATCAATATTTATAATATGAAACCAAAGTGAAAACATAATTGATTCCACATTTAAACTCATCGTGTAATCTCTCATGCATAAATATTTCAAAAAGGGGACATGCATACTTATAATTTCATAAACCCAAAGTTAATCCTCATATAATAGTTTAAATCACATTAAAATCATCAAATAAACACTACCCATGCATCAATAGGATTTTAGGAATCATAATATTCAAAACCCCAAACTAAAATAAGCAAAATCCATGTAGGTTTTCCTGAAAATAGTTTTGGGATTCCTTGATTGGAAGGAATCAAGGACGAACCCTCATACACATGAATCCTACTAGAACCAAGGAATAACAACAGAAATATGGTCCTGGACCAATCAAATCACCCCACTCAACATGTTGGTCACAACATTGGCCTTTTATGGGTCAATTAAGTCAAACTCCGGTAATAGCCCACTATGCCCCAAGAAGCTCCTAATGTCCGATGAAGTCAAGGTCTAGGCTAATCTCTAATCACCTTCGTCTTACAAGGGTCCACCTTAATACCATCATCGGGCACCCCACAACCTAGGGAGGTAACTTCTTACAACCAAACTCTCACTTCTCCTATTTAGCATTCAACCTTCTTCTTTAAACATTATAGAACTACCATCATATGACACATGTGCACTACCTTATTAGGGAACAAAAACCATTATATCTTCACCAAAACTACCATAAGCCTACTAGAGTAGGGACTAAAGATCTTGATCATGAGACTTACAAGCATAACTAGTGTACTAGTTAAATCAAAGGATAATACCCCAAATCTGAAATGCCGGAAAGGGCATTTAAGGCCTCACCTACCATTAACAACAATTCTAATAACTAAATAACGTAGGTTCAACACCTTCAATTCTCAGAAGATGATAAATGTAAGCCCTTAGAGACTAATTGTACCTTATGATAAGAAATGGACCCACCTCCCTTGCTACCATTCGACAACCTCCCACTTAAGAATGGGCTCATTAGGGAATCGGGATCTAATTGTATGGTTCTTGCCATCCATGAAGACATAACATGCAAGCAACCATTCCATCCCCAGTATAACATCAAAATCCACCATGCCAACTCCAATAAGCCACAAGGCAAGACCTAATGCGATACAACCCGGATCAACATCTATGAACCTCCTAGCAACAATATACCCAACAAAAGGATAGGCACCAAAGAACCATACAACATCTTGGCCACACAAGAAGCCCCACTAGCAACCAAAAAGATAGTGAAGAAATAGTGGAACACCGGGCTAACAATGCATGCACAACAAAGCCAAGAAAACTTCAACTTACTGGTAAGAGAATCGAGCATCTCACCCCCTCCTCGAGTCATTCCATCAACACGAACACCTTGATCTAAAGGTCGATCACCCTTACTCTTCCATCGAATATACGAACAATCCTTTAGCTTGTGACCCACTTCACTATGCCCATAACAAGCATGGGCCACCATGATACTTGCCACACCTTTAACACTTAGAATTAGCCATCCCACCATCATCTCCATTACCCTTATTGTGTTCATGAGGGCAATCCTTCCTCTTATGTCCCACTTTGCCACAATCAAAACAAGCATTAGTACCTTTCAAGCATGGGCCATGGTGGTTTGGACTACATTTTGGGCACCTAGCATGAGGCACAACACCACCACCACCTCTACATTTGTGACTTAGGAACTTAGCCACATTACCGGCCATCTTGGTCTCTCTACCTCTCCTCTCACCACTAGAAGTCTTAGGAGCACCTACTTCTTGATCAAGGTGAGTTACCAATTTTGCCGTCTCTCTGGCCACTTCCCATAGAGCATTGCAAATCTCTGCATTCATCAAATCACCGTCCTGAGTACCCAAGCCAAGGGCCTAGACGTGACCGGTGAATGAAAAAATCAAAGGAATCCCAAACAAGCCTCATACCATATCAGTAAATGTCCTTGGTCGTGGAAGCAATATAAAGCAACATGAGAAACATAAACAAGGGAAATTGGGACTGAGGAGAGAGATTTATATTTAATTAGCTTGAAAATCATAAGTGAATCAAAGCTTAAGCATAACACACAACTTGTCCAACAACACTACTAAACATGGATACTTAGCGGAGGCCAAGAAAGGATACCATTCATTCCATCAATTTCGGGTTTTAGTCAATACTGAGAGTAGCCAAACCCATTCCTTTTCTTCAAAAAGATAGTCTGTCTAAGTAACCAGGCTCACCCTCATAGTCAAAATAGAACATAAAAAAGAATGTCTCCATTAATAATAAGAGCAAGATATACTAAGGTCCCTGATGTGGAGGACTCCACAACTAGCTTGAGTAGCACCGAACTAGCTACGTCGAAGAGGAGGATGATCAATTTTGGCTTTGATCCCTACATGGTGATATCATCTAGGCAAGATTATGTCTTAGTACATTTGAATGTACTAAGTATGTAGGATGCAATGCGAAAAAGAATTGAGCATCATAATCAAAATGCATAACAATAGTCAATAGGCATACTATAACAATATGATATGTATGATCAATGCATAAGTAAAACATTCTTAAGTAATTCATGCTTATATAAAATATCATATGTGTAAAAAAGACTAAGCTAACTATTCAAGGTACAAACACATTGGTGGTTGTGTAGTGGAAGCCCCTCACATGGTAGATGATAATCATACCTTATTAACACGGTAGCGAAATACAAATCTCTCACATGGTTGATGAGTACAAACCCCAACATAGTTACTCGGGCTCTTATCCCCCCAGATTGGGTATGGTCTAATGCAATACTTTATATAAAGTATATCATATATATAAGCTCATTTCATCATCATATAGTCATTCATATCATATCTCATGATTTGGACCTTTAACTCCTCAAGAAACCACATTCAGGCATTTTATCAAACACTTAGATGGTGTGTAATGCTAGTTCAAAACCATGAAATATAGAGATGAAATCATGCAAGAAAATCCATTATAGAACTATCAATCAACACCTTGGACCACCCTCAAGCATCATACATCAAAACCCATCCTCAAATCTTACAATAGATCAATAATTTATGGCTCAAAACATAGAAAAACAGTCACAACTTTACATAGCTTTTACAGAGTGTGCAATGAATTTCATAATAAGTAAGACCCATTTTTAATAAACTTTAAATCATGCAAATTGAGTAAAAGGAGGCTTGGGTATCATAGGTGAAAGGAACCTATGAAAGAAACCCACATACCTTAGCTTAGAGATGAACTTGGTGAAGAATGAAGATGGTGACTTGAAGCTTAAAGGAGAACCTCGATGAAATCCTTGTGATTGGCCTTGAGTTTTGGGACTTAAATTTAGATTGAAGTATGAGTCTAAGTATTTGAGAGGATATTGGGGAATGTTAAAGACGATATGAGGGTGAAATATGGCTAATTATAGGTATTTTGACCCATAGGGACCCTTAGGCCCAAGACCCAGAGCCTTGGATAAGAAAATAGAAAAATGCTCAAAAATGCATACTGGTGGGTCGCGCCTGTGTCGCAGAGTACATTCTGGAATTTGCATTTTGCAAATTCTGGATTTTGATATGGTTCTCTAAAATCGGGGTTAGACCTTTTCCTCCTAACTTTGACCCTTGAAAAATAATGTGAAGTAAGATTGTTGATATCATGCATGAATTTTGAGATATATAGAATTTAAAATTCGAAGCATTTCCAAGGCACATTTTTTGGCACTTTTTGGGATCGTTACATGGGATTAAGTGTTCCAAAATGTGTGTTTACCTATACTTATCCTTATTTCAGCCTCATATCATCCTTAGCACTTCCCAATACTCACTCATATATTTAGTCATATTTTCACTCCCCAAATTCAAGTCTCAAACCCTCATCCGGTACTAACGTTTTCCCTCAAGGTTCTTCTTCAAGCTTCAAGTCTCCATCTCCAATCCTCGGCAAATTCATCTCCAAGCTAAGGTATATGGGTTTTGTTCATGTTTTAATTTCACCCATGATACCTAAGCCTCCTTTCACTCAAATTTCATGTTTAAAGTTGATTGACAAATGGGTTTGTACTCATCAACCTAGTGAGGGGTTTGTACTTCACAACCTAGGTAATGGAGCGGCATCATCACCAACCTACCAAGGGGTTTGTACTTTGGAAATCTAGCTTGGCCTCTTTTACACATATAATATCTTATATGAGCATAAGCTACTTAAGCATGTTTTACTTATGCATTGTTTATACATATCATATAATTATATTACGCCTATTGCCTATTGTTATGCATTTTGACTATGATGCCTAATTCTTGTTGCATTGTATTATACATACTTATTACATACAAACGTACTAATAGATACTCTTGCCTACATGATATCACCATGTAGGGACCGGTGTTGCAGGTTGATCATCCTCCTCCTCTATATGGCTAGATAGATACTACTCAAGCTTGTGGTAAGTCCTCTATCTTGGGGACCTTAGTCTATATTGCTCTATTATGTATTGAGCTACTCTTCTTTATTTTCTATTTTGACTATGAGGGTGAGCCCAGTTGCTTTGTCTTGGCCCCCGCTCTTATCTATGTATTAGAGGTGCTTATTGGACATGATATGTATCTATGTTAAGAGCCTTGAATCTATTGTTGTTGATGTCTATGATATTAGCATGACTTTTGTCTCTTGTATATTATGTTATGCAAGTTTTCCCCTGTCGTGTTGCCCCCTATTCTTACTCTTTTATTTTGTTTCTATTGCTTCAGCGACCAAGGATGTGTAATGATGTTCTAAAAGGCTTGCTTGGGTCCCTTTAGGTTCCACTTGTGTCGTGTCACGTCTAGGCCCTAGGCTTGGGTCGTGACACAATAATAACTAGCCAAAACCAACAAAGCAGTAGATCTCGGTGGATGAAGTAGGTCTAGTCAACCATCTCATAACCTTAATCTTCGTTAGATCAACATTGATGCCCTTCTTCGACACTACATTCCCCTAAAATTATGTCGAACTATTCCAAAAATCGTACTTGGAGAATTTAGCATACAACCTCTCATCTCTAAGCCTCTGAAGCATAATCCTTAAATGCCTAAAATGATCAGCTCAGTCTTATAATAGCTAAGATATCATGAACGTATACAATCACAAATGAATCAAGATATAGCCAAAAAAAACCCATTCATCAACTCTATAAATGTGGCAGGTGTATTAATCAACCTAAATGACATGACAAGAAACACATAATGATACCTTATCCAAAAAGCTTTCTAGGTAATTTCGGATGGTCTGATCCTCAACTGGTGATATCCAGATCTCAAATCTATCTTAGGGAACACTATTGCACCCTGAAGCTAGTCAATTCGATCATTAATCATGGGTAAGGGTCACTTGTTCTTAAATGTTATCTTGTTCAACTGTCTGTAGTCAATAAAAATTCTCATTGACCCATTTTCTTCTTCATAAATAGAGCACCCAAGGTGATATACTAGGCCGAATGAATCCCTTACTCAACAAGTCTTGAAGTTGATCATTTAGCTTTTTTAACTTAGTAGGAGCCATACAATATGAGGAATAGATATGGGCTTGGTGCCTGACTTGACATTAATTGCAAAATCAATGTCCTTAACAGGAGGAACCCTAGAAGATTAGTAGGGAACACATCTACAAACTCACAAACAACAAGAATAGACTTTGTTGGATAAGACCTACAACAACCCTTTCACTTAACTCTAAGTCCACCAAGAACAACTAAAGTATCGTCTTAGCAAAAAGTCAAGAATAGCATGACATGAAAACACCTAATCTATACCTAAAATAATATCAAAATCAACCATATCAAGAATGGGATTTTAGTTGCAAGATATCTAATGAAACCGTAGCTACTCACAATCCATTAGATGTTTTTTAAGAATTTCAACTAAGTGTCATAAGTAAATTGCTCCCGGTTGTTCAATCATTTGATAACTAGAGTCATTCTTTGATAAATGATCACTATGAGTGAGACTAAATAGAATTTAATCAATCCAGAAATTATCGAGTAATCGAAGATGAAAAAGAAGACCCGAAATTTTGTAAACAATGCGGAGTCAAATTTGTTGATTCTCAGATACGAAGGTATCAAATGGGCTAATCATATCCATCCAAGTATCATAACCAACCAAAGACACAAGAGATGATTGGTATACCCAATTCACCACTAAAGGATCTCCTACAAGGGTAGAAACCTGCACAAGCACAAGCACAAGCATATAATCACATAATAAGTCAAACGTAGTAGAGAATTGTAAGGATACATACGAATTAGTAGAGCAAGGATCAAACAACATTGAGGTAGGCTAATGGAAACTGGAACAATACTGGTAACAAGAGCGTTAAATTCTTCTTCCTTTGGCCTACCCAAAAAAAAAACATAATAATAACACTACCACCTCCACCTGATTGACTCATACCTCTACCACTTCACTGAACCACTACATCACTAGGACACCTACTCAAAGCATAATTATCCCTACCTAATTGAGATGTACTGCGTCGTCTAATTGGTGGTATTTGACCTTTAGCTAGAGGTGTTGAATCTCTAATTGGTTCTACTGAACAGGTATGGCGTGGCCCAAAATGAATCTGAAAAGGGCACTATCTAATCCTGTGTCCAGGATCTCCAAAACCATAATAAGACTGTGGAGTGGCTAATGATTTGAAAAACTCTGAGGAATGCTATAGCTACCCTAACCTATAGATCTTTGATCTTTAGATGAACTAGAACTACTCTCTATAGTTGGTAAAGAAACATGTACAAGACCTTGATGCAGTGATGCACTACCACCATGATTAACTCTTCTACCTCTTAAAGAAGTGCCAAAATTATAACTAGAAGCTCAAGCTCTCTTGGGATCCCTAAACTTCTCTCAAACCATCAACTCTGTATCCTTAGTGGTACTTACAATAGTCTCTAAGGACACTAACTTGTGGGATAACTAAAATATATAGGATTTGATAGAGAAAACCAACTTTGACATAAATTTGCAGGATCTCTCCCACTTCATACGAATTAAGGATATGGTATGATAGGATAACTAACAAAACTAGTCCTTATACTCTGCAATAGTCATACTACCTAGAGTCATTCTCTCAAATGTTATCTGACTCTACTCCTGAGTGCTCTAAGGAATGAATTGATCATGAAATATCTCAAAATATACACCCTACTATATTGTTGGGGATCCAGCTAGTCTGGACCTCATATATATCCTCCACCACTCTCTAATGGTGCCTCTAAGTTGAAGAGCAATAGATCTAACACCTTAAGGATCAACTAGGACAATGGCCTCCATCATCTAGTGGCATAAAGTTAAGGACTCATAAGTTTCCTCACTTTACAACAATGAAACTGGGGTGGTTTAATCTTCTAAAGCTATTTAAAGCTGAATTATCATCAATTGGAAGTACTGGCTCAGAAGCAATTTATACAAGTGTTGGAGTAGTGGTAGCTGGCCCACCTAAGCATGAATAGTTGAACGTTGAGAAGGATCCTGTCTATCTTTCTAGGTTTGTGAACCTCCCAGGGTACCTGTGGCATACCTAGTCTATGCAATCCTTGAAGTACATCCAACACTCTTAATAAGACATCATGTAATAGTAGTACTGCGATGTCCACGTCAACATATCTTAAAATCGTTAAGAAGTATTTTGATCATAATCGCATATTTACCCAACAAGGAGTAGGGGCCAAATCCACAAGGAAAAATTCATTCAAGATTAGAAGTATTAAATTGATCTAACAAATAATAGTTAATAAAAATAAATTTGAACAATAATTAAAGTGAACTCTGTTGTACCTATTGCTTTTAAAACTAATAGAAGAAGATATGTCAGAGGTGTGTTAACTTGGGTCAAGAAATCAATAAATGGGTCTTACAACTTAAATGATTGTGTCAATTGAATGTGAATAGGATACACTGCTAGTAACTATTATTTTTTATCAAACAATAGCAGTTTATCACATGAACTTACTAATGCTTCATATGCTAAATTGCACCAGAACATACTTGACCTGAAGCCTTTTGTAAGAAAATAATCTAATACCTTAGTTGTTGAACCCTTATCAGGCATTCAACCAAGACCTATATTATTTCAAGATATCATACTCATTACCCACATTAATCATTCATACCTAATGCAACAATTGATGATCTAAACATAACCATAAGTTTTCAACCTCAAAATTTAAGTTAAACATAGTAATGAATATAAACTCACTTCAATCAACAACAAAGTATTCAAAATGAGTAAGACCCAGTTGATGTCGCCCAAACTACACCTCCTTTTTTATGGTTAAAGTGGTTTTTGTCAAGATATATAACCTAACCAAGGTTAGGGTACAACCCATAGGGAATATGGTAGATTTAGAGTAATTTCAAGTAATTCAAGTTGATTAACCTTCTTATCTCATCAAAAGGAGATGGAAGTTTGTAAAACTGTAAAAGGAAATCCTAAACTAAAACAAGTATATGAAACCAGTAAGAAGAGTAACTAGGGTATAACATTCCCCTTGATTCCTTAAATTGGTACTACTAGATAATCATATGTGTAGTATGTAGAACGATAAGTTAAGTTTACCAAGCCCTTTGATCTAGACTATAGATAAATTTCATGACATGACTTGATCCATCCCCGCAGTATGACATTACTAACCATTACCTATTTTTCCATTTAAACCTCCCCTTGATCCAGTTTGGCTGATTAGACGAGAAACATCAATTGAACCCTATTAGTTAATCTATTTTTCTATTCATTACTATCTTGATCTAGTTAGAAACACTAGGCCATTTCCAACATTGACCACCATTAAAAAGCAATCAGAACGAAGAGAATTGATTAATATGTGCATGCAAACTTTTCAAGAATTATGAATTATCTAGTCTTATCTTGTTAGATCTTCATGATTCCTACAACTCTAGTTATAGATTTAGCTACTCCTTATCATTGTAGATGCAAGAATCATGATATTGAATAGCATAATTATGCAATTACAAAAATGAAATTAAGAACAAAAATCTAATCTCCTCAATAAATATCACAAGTATGAATTAAGATCACACAAATATTATTTTCCAAGTATCTTAGAATGTTTCTCATGTTTGACTCTCTATGGTTGAATAACCAAAAATAACCTAAAAACTATTTGTAGAGTTTAAATAATAAAACAAAATCAAAATAAGAGAAATAGGTGCAGTACGCTCTACGACCATCTCTAGAAGCCGTATAAAGTTCTCTGAACCATAGTTGGGGCTTCGTGGACTTCATCTTTACTTCTGTGGTTGACTTCCGTGAGACCTTTCTATCGGTCGTATAAAGACTTACAACCCATAAAAGGTTTAGTCTGATAACGTTTTAGCAACTTCCTACTTTCTGATCCTCAGAGTACGACACCATGTCTATGACTTGTAGAAAGTTTTATGGATTGTCTGCATATTCGTAGACTCAACTTCAAAAACTCCCCCTTCGCTAGATTTTGCAATGAAACGAACTCAATTGCCCATGGAAACTCCCATGACCCGTAAAGGGTGTCATAGATTAGCCAGAACATCAACTTTCACACACTTGGTCAAAAATTATGTCAAACCCTGTAATCCTACAATACAAACATAAAAACACATTAAATCTACTAACATCGCTTTGAAAACAGACAAAATTCCAAGTTTTAAGCATCAAAAGTTATGTATTTGTACTACACATCAATACTCTCATCTTAAATTGTTACTTGTCCTCAAGCAACAGACTCAATCTACATAAGCAGTATAGTAACACATAGACTTCAATTGAATTGCACATATTATCTCAAACTCAAGCATGGATACCTACACCATTCATAAATGCATATCATATAGTTGTCAAGCAAACCAATACAGATTAATACATGTGACAAATTCAACAAAGACAAGCACAACAATCATCAATAAGTAACAATTATTGAGTTAATCCAAAACCAATAGTGCAATGTAAGTGCCCTCACATAATGAAGTCTCACATCCCACTCATGAAGAAATTTTCAGATTTAATGCTTGGGACTAAACAAAACCATTCATTCTCACAAGAATATTCAAATACCTTATTTGATACTATATGCTTGCCTTATTCTCACGACTATAACCTTCGACTACTTGGACTAAGATCACTTTAGGACTTTATTGGCTTGTAACATAGGCTTAAGGGGCTTTGGTATGATATTTTGGGAACATAGTGACTTAAGACCCTCCTTGACACTGTGTTTTTCTATACTGTTGCCCTACCAAAACTGTCATTTTGCACTTCATTTTCCTTTCTACCATTTCAACTTTTTCTAGTTGCCTTACACTCTTTTTTAGCTCATTGCCTTATGTTTTCATATCATTTTTCTTTTTAGCTCGTTGATGAGACATATTGTTCAATATTCTTTTTAGCTCATTGATGAGGCATCTAGTTCATTATTCAATTTAGCTCATTGATGAGGCATCTTGTTCATTTTTCTTGCACCGAAAGCACATTGTATCCCTTTTTTTCCATGTATCACTGTCTTTCATCCAATTTTATGTGCTTAACCTTACACCAACCACCCTCAAGTTAGAATTTTGGCATGAGTTGAGGTGCATAATATCCATCCTATGAACCAAGGCAACTTTTGGTAGCCACCCTCAACTTAAGATTTTTTCCTTAGTCAAAGTTCACAATATTCAAGGAAGGACTAGGGCCAATTTCAGGATTCTGCATTTAACAAGGCTAGTTAACTTGGGTTTTACAATGAAAAGGGGGCACGCAAGGCTCAAACATTGTGATCAAGGTATACTTTATACATTTGGTTGATTATTTAGGCTAAATGGACTAATATAAATAATGGCCTAAGATTCATTTCTAACCAAATTACCCTCAGTCTAATTCAGAGTAACAGGGAAAGCTTATAAATGAAACACAACATAAGAATTTACCAAATAAAGCTCATACAAATATGGCACTGATTATACTATTAACAAAGACTCTTCGATCATGATTCTCATCATAATTTAACCTTACTAATCAGAGCAACCACTGTTAAACAATCAAAATATGCATGGTTGCTATCAAGATTAACTAACAAACAAAAAATTCTGGCGCGTATCATTATTCACACAAAAACTAACATATTTCATAGACATCAGTACTATATGCTATTAATATTAATTGCACATCCTAAACAAACCGATGCAACAACTAGTAAATATCCTTGGGGAAATAGAACACCAGGCAAGAAAACCCTTCAGATTCAAAATTTAGGATCATTATAGGCAAAGGTTTCTCAGACTTCACTGAGGCCTATAACTACTCATACCCTATGGAAACACTTTGCATTGAGAATAATGCACAAAATTGTCATAACCCAAGCCTAGGGCCCAGACATGACATGGCAAATGGGAAACTTGAAGGGACCCTAAACAAGCCTCTTAACATATCATTACACATCCTTGGTCGCAGAAGCAATAAAGCAACAATAAGAGAATAGAAATAAGGGCAAAGGGACTAAGGGAGTCTTTCATATCTTAAAACAAACAAGCGTCAAGAGAATCAAATATCATAGCATCATTACATACTTGTACAACAATACCTCTAGACATTGAACTTAGCGAGGACTAAGACAAGCAACCGGAATCACCCTCATAGCCAAAGCATATATCAGGAAAGAGAGGTTTTGCATAATATAAGATCAAGACATTGTCCTCAGAGTTGAGGACTCACCACAATTTCTTGGAAGAGATAAAACTAGCCACGTGGAGGAAGATGATCAAGTGGAGCCCCAGTTCCTACATGGTAACATCATGTAGGCATAAAATATGCGTTAGTACGTTTGAATGTAATAAGTATGTAGGATGCAATACAACAAGAGATAGGCACATAATCAAAATGAATAATTGTAGGCAAGAGATATTATATTAGCAACATGGCATGCATGAATGATTCCTGAAGTAAAACATGCTTATATAGAACATACTACAGGCGTAGTAAGAGACCTCTTGATGGTTATCACACCCTACCATCCATGGTGATTAAGGTATCAACCCCTCAATTGGTTAATGGTTGTTGAAACCTACCATCTATAGGGATTGAGGTAGAAACCACTTTTTGGATCATGACGATTTCATTCAAGCTTCAAGTCTCCATTCAAATCTTCATCAAGGAATTCTTCAAAGTCATGGTATGTAGGTATCAACCATTGGGTCTTTTAACCCATGGTTCCCAAGATTCCTTTTTACCTCAATTAGATAATTTAAAGTTAATTTACTTGTGGGTCATACTTATTAAGGATTTTATTGCACACTATATTGGGGTCTCATGAAATTGTGATTGTTTTAGCATGTCTTGAGCTATGAATCTAAGATCTATTATGAGATTTGATGAAGGGTTTTTATGTATTAGTGAGTGATTTTACATTAGATTTTCTTATATGATTTCACTCTTGAATTGCATGGTTTTACACTAGCATTACACACCCACCAAGTGTTTGATAAAATTTCCTTTTAACGATTCTTCAAGATTTGATTATCTATTGGTTGATCTATGATTCAAGTGACTCTATGATGATTTTGGAATTTCTAAAAGTATGTCTAATTCATTAAAATATTGATGATGATGTAAATCCAGGTCGAAGCCCTTTCTAAAAGATTTCACCTCTTGTGAGCCCTTTAATGTTGATGTTGATACAAGGATAATGTTTGATAATGAAGTATTCTTATGTTTGAAGTTGGGCTTACCATTAGAGGTCAAGGATAGTAAGATCTACTCGTGCCACGACTTTTTGTTATTTGCAAGTTATTAAATCTTTAATTATCTTATATATTCCATGGGATTATATTTAGCACCAAGTGGACTAGAGGCGAGGACCCAAAACTATGTGCCACCATAGGATGATGTTGTACCCTTGCTATACTAGTGGATCCATTTAGTACATTCTATTAAAATCCTTTCTGAAATAGGGTGGGACCCCGTAAAGAGGGTTACTTCATTAAATATAGGGCAGGACCCCATAAGGTGAAGTATGGTGTATCTTGGCAAGTAGACAACCTCTTTATCGATGAGGGGTAATCATCGGGATTCCAAAATTGTAGCTCACTTGGTCTTATATGTATGTCGGTTGAGGTCTCTTCCCATGCTTATGTAATATGGTCTATATAAGTTCACTGAATTATAAGAATCTTTTACTTCAAACATCATTCATAAATGTCATATTATTAATATGCTATTCATTGCTTATTATTATGCATTTTGACTATTTTTTCTATCTCTTGTTGTATTACATCCTACATACTTAGTACATTCAAACATACTAACGCGTACTCTATGCCTACATGATATCATGATGTAAGAACCAATGCTCCTGTTGATTCTCCTCGTGGCTAGACGGATTATTCAATATAGCTTTTGGTGAGTCCTCATGTCTGGGGATAATATCTATCTTATTTCATGGTTATGTTTGAACTACATCTTGTATATTTTGGAATACTTATGACTATGAGGGTGAGCCCGGTTGCTTGTCTTGGCCCCACTAAGTTCTATATGTACATGTGTTGTTGGACAAGTTACGTATTATGCTTGACCTTTGACTCATCTATGTTATTTAAGTATTAATCTCTCTCTCTCCCTTAGTCCCAATTCCCCTTGTGTGTATCTCTCTTGTTGTTTTATCTTGCTTCTGCGACCAAGGATGTGTGTATGACATGCTAAGAGGCTTGTTTGGGGTCCCTTTGGGTTCTTCATTCGCCGGTCACGTCTACGCCCTAGGATTGGGTCATGACATATAGCACGCATAGATTTAGAGAAGGGAACATTTCCTAGAATGCCTCATAGCACCTCGCTCATAGTGGCGGTGCACTTCACAACCATGAACAAGACACTAATCGATGCAATTTGTTGGATATCGTGGATAATTAACAACCTGGTGCTCTAATACCAAGTTAGTCAGAACCCATGCCTATAGCCTAGACGTGATATAGCAAAGAGGGAACCTGGGGACACCAAACAATCCTCTTAACATATCATTACACATCTTCGGTCGCAGAAGCAGTAAAACAATAATAAGAGAAGAGAAATAAGTGCAAAGGGACCAAGGGAGTCTTTCATAGCTTAATATATACAAGAGTCAAGAGAGTCAAAGCTCATCGCATCATTAAGTACTTGTCCAACAACACCTCTTGACATAGAACTTAGCGGGGGCCAAGACAAGCAACCAAGCTCACCCTCATACTTACAGCATACATCAAGAAAAAGAGTTTTTACAAAACATAAGATCAATACATTGTCCCCAGAGTTGAGGACTCGCCACATTTTCTCGGAAGAGATAGCACTAGCCCTTTAGAGGAAGATGATCAAGTGGAGCCTTGGTTCCTACATGGTAACATTATGTAGTAATAGAGTATGCGTTAGTATGTTTGAATATACTAAGTATGTAGGACCCAATGCAACAATAGATAGGCACATAATCAAAATGCATAATAGTAGGCAAGGGATAGTATATTAGCAAGATGGTATGCATAAATGATGCTTGAAGTAAAACATGCTTATGTATAACATACTACATGTGTAGGAGACCTCTTGATGGTTGTAACACCCTACCATCCATGGTGGTTGAGGTATCAACCCCTCAATTGGTTGATGGTTGTCACACCCTACCATCTATGGTGATTGAGGTATCAACACCCAAATTGGCTGATTGTTGTCATACCCTACCATCCATGGTGATTGAGGTATCAACCCCTCAATTGGTTAATAGACATCATACCATCCATCATACTGGTCAAGGTATCAACCCCTTCACTGGTTGATGGGCATCACACCCTCCATCATAGTGGTTGAGGCAAAGAACCCCCTCAACAATGTGTGGTCAACTTGCAATACTATAGATACTTTTTATGAAATCAATACATATATACCTTCCTTTCATCGTCATAAAGTCACTTAACTCATATACCATGCATTAGGCCTTCAACAACTCAAGAAACACCAACTAGGCATTTTATCAAACACGTGGTGGATGTGTAAAACTAGCACAAAACCATGCAATTGGAGAGTGAAAAGATCCAGGAAAAATCAATGTAAAACCACCCACCAATATTCTGTAATGCCCTTATGCAATATACATTGAAACCCTTCATAAAATCTCAACATAGATCATAACTTCATAGCTCAAAACATGCTTAAATAATAACACTTTTATGAAATCCCAATATAGTTCATAGTCAAATTCATAGTAAGTAAGACCAATAAACATATGAACTTAGAAACATTCTATTTATGTAAAAAGGAAGGATGGAAACCATGGATAATAGAACCTAATGGTTGAAACTCACATATCTTAGACTTTGAGTTTCTAGAAATTGGGTTGTGAAAGACTAGAATCTTGGAAGGAGGTCTCGGAATCCAAAGCTTGCTCTTGAGTTCGCTTGAATTCCTATTGGTTTTTTGATAGAGGCTCTCGAGAGAATTTGGGAGTGTATTGAAGTTGAGAGTAATGATACTAATCCTTTTGAATAGACTTTAGGTCTTTTGGAAGGTTAAGATAGCATTGGAAGTATAAAATGGTCATTGGAACAGATTAAATTCACAAAAATGCCGTTAGTAAATGGATAGAAAAATTGGCAAAGTGATGCCCCGCTGAAGGCTCCACAGGTTATGTGGAGTGCCCTTGGGAAGGTACATATTTAAAGAATTGAAGTTGGGACACTTAAAAACATTACCATCTCATCACCTATACGGGGACCTCTATGGGTCGTGTGAAGACACATGGTCCATGAGGAGGACCGTGGCACCACACATGGCAAGGAAAAAAGTTGCCAAATCCCTACGCCTAGGGACCACAACTCGTGAACCTTACCACAGCCCATGGGGATAGCCGTGGCACAACACTTAGCCATAACTCACCTCCCATGCTCACTATTCCTCACTTGCACATACCCCATGGCAAGCCACACAGTCAGTGGCAAGCCACACGACCCGTGCCACTGGCTATGCCCCATGCCTTAGAGAAAAATGTCTTTTTCCAGCTCAAGAAACTCCACACAACCCGTACAAAGCATCATTACCTGTATAGGTGCCCATGTGGCTTTACTGCATGGGACGATCTCACGAAAACGGTCATAGCTCCTTCATCCGAACATGGAATGAGGCAAAACCAAGTGTGTAGGAAAGCTAACTTAAATGGATTTCACTTGACTTGTTGTAGTTCATCCAGTTGCATGTGTGCTAAAAGTTATGCTCATTTAAAGTTCATCCTTGCATAGACCAATACCCAAAACTCAATTTATAGGGAAGTCTTGAACTCGTCGAAGTACTAGAAGTGTCCCAAGACCCTAATACCCTCCTTAGCTGAACAAATGAAGCTTGGAACATGATTATATAAGAGAATGGAGGTGTGATGTGTCACAAAAATATAATAGTAAAGCACAGGGGCCAAAAAAATATATGGGCGCCTTAGTGCCAGTCTCTAGTTGAGTGTGACCACCCTAAACCTGCCTGGTGGTCTTTGTAGTATTAGAAACATGTTCGGAGGGTCCTATAACACTCCTTCTTTAATGCTCATGAGCTCTCTGCATCACCTCATTCTATATCGAGTGTACTTTTGTGAGGGCATAATCTTGTTTCTCTGTCAAGCCCTCCTATAGTCTCACTATATGAGGATCTTCAACGCAAGGCCTTTTCTCGAGAGAAGTAAGTGATGCATCCTCTGGGACAAATAAATATACCATTGCCTCTATAGGGTCGGCCGATGGAATATAATCAGTACTGTTAGTATTGTTGTCTTATTGGCCCGGAGCTATTGGATCTCCGTCTGAATGATCATCATGTCTATCGGCCATGCTGAGCTCAGGCTATGCTGTATTCACCTCTCAAATGCATCTATATAGTTTTCCATGGGTATAAGTCTCTCCTAAATAGGCATCACCGTGAATGCCTACATGTGAGCCTCTGATGTCCTGTCAAAATACAGTACTTTTGATGATTAAAACTTAAGATTTTATGTGTTCTTAATGTAACATTTATGATTTTTTATGTGTTTGTCTATTTAGATTTGCAAAATTACATATTGGCCATGATTTTGTGTAAAATTATATAAGTTGCAGGTTTTTTGACGATTTACAAGCCCCTCTGTAAATATAGAACATTCTACGAGTAGTAGAAGAAGTCATTCCACTGGGGAATGAGTTATGAAGATCCACTTTATGAGATATCTATACGAGTCATAGAGCATTCTACGAGTCGTGTAGATGGTTTTCGTGAGGATTTCCAGTGAAGGATAATTTCATAAAGTTGACGGCTACGAACATATAGTACGAGTTATGGATTACTTTACAAGTCATAAAGAGGTGTCATAGAAGAGAATTACAAAATTCCAGGAGCTGATTATGAGACCCTGACTACGAGCCGTAGAAGATACTATGAGTCATTGAGCTCTTTCGTAAAGTTGGCCTACCAATATTTTTATTTTATTTAGGACTTATTTTTAATTACTATAAATAGTACTTTTAGGTTATTTTTCAAGGGAGGACATCATTATTCGGATGTTTAGGGTTTGCACTTGGAGAACTCAACTTGTGAGAAAACATTTTGCGGGTAAGCTTGATCTTAAATCTTGTGATTATCATCATTCTTTGATTTTCTTGGGCTAAATTCAATTGCATAACTGTTTAATTATGTCTTCTTAGTTCATATTTTCTTCTTCTACCCATGGAATGAGTAGCTAAATCTATAACTAGGGTTGTGGGAACCATGAATAACTAACAAAGTAAACGAGGATAATTTCTAATTCTTTGATTAGGTATATGCATGTATTAATTAATTCTCTTTGTTTTGCATCTTTGTTGTGGTGGTCAACATTAGAACACTCCTAGTGTTACTGACTTGACCAAGGTATTAATAAATAGGAAAAGAGTTTGATTAATAGGATTTGATGGATGTGTTATCATCTAATCAATCAAACTGGGCCAAGGAGAGGTGGTACTAAGACTTATAGGTAATGGTTAGTATTGCACACTACGGATATGGGCCAAGTCGCATAGTGAAATTGACCTCTCACCTTTGACCAAAGGGATTGGTGAACTTAAATTACCATCATGCATGTTATAGATCAGACAAAATTGGGTTATCTGGTGATACTAAGTTGACAATTCATGGGAAACACAATACTTTAGTTTTTCTCCATTATTGATTTTCTTCCATGATAGTTAGTTTAGTTTATCTTTTAATTGATTATTGCAAACCCCTCCACCTTTTGGGGAATTGAGTTGATTCACTAAATGGATTACTTATTGGTAAATTTCTTATGAGTCTACATATTGCCTGTTAGTTTGACCCTAATCTTGGCGAGGTGTTATTTCTTAACCTCGACCATTTTATCCTCTAAAAAGGAGGGGTAGTTTGGGTGACATCAAAGATTTTGGCGTCATTGCCAGGGAATACGGCTAGACTTTAGTTAGATTCATTAAGTAATTTGAGTGTTAATCCTTAGTTCCTTTGTATTTTACTTTTGTTTTTTTTTTAATTTTTAGGTTGTACAAGTAGTGTATGACCAATACTCAGAGTCAAGAAAATCCCTTAACTCCATTTGATCCAGAGATCCAAAGAAGTATAAGGAGAATGGCCCAAGAAAATGCCAACAATGCGGCCAATGAAGCCTTGAACCACAATAATGATGATGATAGGAATGAGAACCCGTATCCTTTGGAGTACATTCCATGACCTCAATTATTCAATGCCAATGCTTACCAGTGGAATCAGTATAGGTAAACCTATAGCTATGGATATGACTGGAGCCATTATGTTTACACACTATAGGCAAACACAAAATTCATAGTTTCTAGTAGGTTACTTGAGATGATGCAGAACCATGGGCTATTTGCTAGCTTACCATCAGAGGATCCATATAGCCACTTGCACAATGTGACATTTGTTTGTAAGAGCGTGATGGGAACACAAAATCTATCGATAGATGATTTGGGACTTCATATCATCTTATTGTCTCTCGCAGGAAATGTTGCATTATGGCTATCTGACCTATTGTAGTGTTCAATCACTTGTTGGGCTTATTTGTAGAAGGCCTTTTTGGAGAGGTACTTCCCTTAGATCGAAGAAGCTCAAGTTGAAGGATCAGATCAATAATTTCAAGCACCTTCCTGGTGATTTGATAAACACTACATGGGAATGGTTTACTAAGGTTCTAAGGAGCATCACAGATCACAAGATAGTTAAGCATGCCTTGGTGGAGATCTTTTACCGTGCCCTTGATTAGAACAGTTAATCTTGTGCTGACACTATAATGGGGTTCATATTTCTAGATCAACCATTTGCAAGGATTACAGAGCATATGGAGCAAGTGGTCAAGATGAATCGTGCATTGGGGAAATTGGATAGAACTTCTATTAAGAGTTTATGTGTTGTCGGAGTAGGTTCAAAGAAAGCCACAATTAATGAAGAAATTATGTAGCAACTTACTAAACTTCGCACAAGCATGGATATGGTAATCAAGTAGAACCAAGAAAGATTGACTGCAGTGGTTCATTAACCTCCACGTGCACCCATGTACGAGGAGACATACTATGAGGAGGTCGTTCTTTTGTGAATGATCAGACGGAAGGGGCGAGTTTCCGGACCAATGCCCAAGGGTCCAATCAGGACTATTCGTGTCGAGGTCAAGGAAACCAAGGTCCGAAATATAGTATAGAAGGAGCTTAGAGAGACAATTGCGGTGGTTACTGTAATAGGAATAGGGGTCCATATGTAGATTGAGGTCGCAAAGAAGGATTACGAAATAGTCTGTATGTGCCACTACACAACCGAGACGTAGATTCAGGTAATTCTAAAATCAAGGAGATATTTAACCGAATGTTGAAAAAGCTTAAGACACAGGATGAAACCCTAAGGGGCATGAAAGCTGAGATCTCTATTATCAATCAAAAGATAGAGTCTTATTCTATGGCTATCAAATAGCTTGAACAACAATTTGGTCAAGTTTCAACTCAGCTGAATTAGTGTCAGAAGCATACATTGCCTAGCAACAGAGTGCAAAATCCTAAGAATGAAGGGCGGTGTATGGCAGTTACTACAAGGGTGGAAAGAGCACAATTGATCCTCCTATGCTAGTTGTTGTAGAAGATGTTTATAAGGAGATAGTTGCATATAAGAATGCGGATGAAAGAGATGATTATGGCAAGGATGGGGTGAGTGAAGCAGCTAAAAGCGCCACAAAAGTTTAAGCCCATCCATTGGACTCGTCCTCCTTTCCCTCAAAAAATCAAAAAAGGGGAGAAGGAAGGCAAGTTCAAGAAATTTCTCTCCATGCTAAAGCAGCTATCCATCAACATCTTTCTCATTGAGGTATTGATGACAACATCTGATGTTCATGCTCCAATAAGAAAGCGGTCATCGTCAGCAATTAACCTAACCAAAGGTTATGGTTGAATCCACAGGGAATACAGGCCTTGACTATAAGACTTCACTACTAATCATTTCAAGAATCAACAACTAAAATCTCTAAATGGGGGGGGGGGGTTGTGATTCAAAAGCAAAATAAAAAAACACAAACTATAACGCGAGGAAACACTCAATTTTGGGGAGAACTTGGGAATTGGGTTCCCCATGGTTCGTCGACTTGATTACCCTTGATAATATAACTAAAAGTGGTTATTTGCATATAAGACGGCAACTTAGCTTCTTCCACCCCTCTTGTGAAGGTGAAGGTCGAATTTCACCATGGATCTTGGTCGGCAACTATGGCGTGCCAACTAAACGTTACCTATTGTCCTAGTCAACCTCTTCTTGGTCAGGCTTGGTTGATTAGATGACAACACATCAATTGCATTCTGTCATCCATTTCACTTTTCCTATTTGTCACCACCTTGGTCGGGATCATGATAGTAGGCAGGGTTTGGTGTTGGCCACCACCAAACAACAATAATAATGAAGGGAAACAGTCAATATATGCAAAACCCCTATCATAGAAATGCAATAAGCCTAGGTTATTTCAAGTCAACTACCCATGGTTCCCACAACCCCAAGTTGTGGATGCTTAGCTACTCATGGCTAAGGTAAAACACATAAAAATGCAAATAATAGATATAGTTAAGATTTTTACCAACACAATAAAAAGTGAATACACCACAAGTTGCAAACCCACAAGCTTGATGGATCAACAATGAGTACAAGGAAAGATTTGCAATCTCCAAAATGGATTAGTTCTCAAATCATTTGAATTGGACAAGTCTAGCCATATTCCCCAGCAAGGGTGCCAACATCTTGTATCACTAGGCTAAAGCGGTCATTGTCAAGATGAGCCTAACCAAGGTTAGAGTCAAACCCAAGGGATTATGGTAGAGTTATAAGAACTCAATTCTGTAATTTGGGATTACTAACCAACTTACCTCCCCAAAGGAGGGTTTATAATAACAAGTAAAGAGTAATCCTAACTAACAAAAGAGTTTAACCAATATGGAGAGAAACTAGGGTATTGTGTTCCACATAATTCCCTAACTCAGTATCACCAAATAACCTAATTCCTTTCTAGTGTGTAGCATATAGAATGGTAAGTTAAGTTCCCCAAACCCTTTGTCCCAGGCGAGAGGCTAATTTCATTGTGTGACTTGGTCCATCCCCGTAGTGTGATATTACTAATCCTTACCTATTGTTCCACTCAAACCTCCCCTTGGCCCATTTCGGTTGATTAGATGAGAAATATCAATCGAATCATGTTAATTAATTTATTTTCCTATTCACTCATATCTTTGTCCAACCAGTAACACTAGGCATATTCTAATGTTGGCCATCACTATCAAACATGCAAAAAGAAGACAATTAACTAATACATGCATGGACACTTTTCAGGAATTATGAGTTATTCAATTTTACATTGTTAGTTCTTCTTGGTTCCCACAACCCTTATTGTGGATTTAGCTAGGCATGGATTTCTGTAAATGCAAGACTCATGAATTTGAATAGCATGATATCATACTTACATAATTGGATCGAGCAGAAGAAAATCCAAAGCTACAATTCGAATTACAAAATTGTAATTTAAAGGTGAAATTAAAGCTTACAAGTGTTTGTGAACTCGTCATTATTTTTCTCTCTTGTATCTCTCTGCTTTTTATTAAAAAAAACCTAAAAACCTATTTATAATATCTAAAATATGAATCTACAATAAAATAAGATAACTTGGTTGGAAGGCTTCGCTAGATATTCTATGGGCCGTAAAGGTGTTTACGGATCATAGTCGGGCTTTCATACTTTGTTCCCATAATTCTAGACTTGGCTTCCATGATACCCCTTTATGGCCCGTAAAATGTTCTATAGCCAATAGGGGTTTCATTTGATGAAGCTCCAGAAAGACCTCCTTCTTTGATCCTTAGGGCATAAGACCTGACCTAATACTCGTAAAGTGTTCCACGACTAATCTACATGTTCGTAGACCAAACTTCAAAAATCTATCCTTCACTGAAATTATATCCAAACCTCCTTCACAGCTTGTAGAATACTCTACGACTCGTAAAAGGTCTTTTGAATTATCAAAATCAGTAACTTCTGCATATTCTTCCCAAAATCAATTTTAACCCTAAAATCCTGCAAAATAAATACAAAAACACGTCAAACCCACTAATATCACATTGAGAACACACAAAATTCAGTGCTTTAAGCATCAAATGGGTTTTATTTTGACAGCATATCATGTACACACAAGGTTAGAACAATATTTCCAAAGGATCTCTTCAACTCTCCAAATTGAGAAACGGCATGAAAGCTTCAACCCATAGGCTTGCCCTTATGCTAAATCAGAGTTCATTTGATTTCATTCCAGACTAAGATCCCAAAGGACTTTGTTTAGGCTATAATGTAGAATTAAGATTGGGTAGGGTAACATATGAATATTAGTGGCTCATCCCTCTTTGAACTCTACACATTCTTTTCATGCTCATGGAGTCTTTGTTCTCATTCCTCTTTCTCTTCCATTGACATCTATTTTGCTTTTGATATTTCATCCTAGATGTCTCCCTTTTTCCACTATCTATCAACACATTATTTTTGGAGGGCCCGTTTCTTTTAAGTAATTCTTTTTCAATTTATCATTTTAAGCTTTTTCAAATATTTTTCTTGTTTTCATAATTTCTAGGATTCCTCGCCTCTGTTTCTTTATCCTTTTTCTTTCCTTAACTCTTACATGGGAGACACCCCCTCTTTCTACCAAGACCCCCTTTTTTTCCTCAAAGAGAGATTGACAAGGAACAAGAAGGAATTGTCTTGTACAAATACTAGTCAAGGCTATACGATTGCAAAAGAAAGGATCAAGGCCCAAAGGGGTTTCACTAAGGAAAAACTTCATTGTCATTGGAGGTCAATTATGGTCAAAGTGGACAAAAAAGGAACCAAAGAAGGCCTAAGGTCCTTTCTTAATCCAGAATCAACCAAATCACTCTTCAAAACAAACAGGGACAAGTTCTAGATATTGCGAACATGTCTTTCAACAATGATTCCCAATCTCATAATGGCGAAATGGATTTGCATTCAAACAATGGCAACACACTCACAACTTACGATCATCATGTATCCAAGCTCAATCATTCACATAGCAAACTCAAGATGTATCAAATCTATTCATAGATTGGTTTATCAAGAAAAAGGACTAATTAGTGAGTTAGTACATGCTCCTCATTCATTGCACCACTCGAATCAAAGATATGAATTGTCAATACTCTAATTGATAAGGACTAGAGACACGTTATTCGCATTTTAATGACTTTCCATGTATGCATGGAGTTTTTCATAAACTAAGAACATCATTCGTAAATCATTCATCCATTCAATTTGAAAAGAAGAGAATTAAAAATAGAAAACAAATGCTAGTCTATCACAACTCAAAATAAAATTATTTACAAACCAAAAAATTAAAATTGTCTAAAATATTCATAAAAAAAAACCAGTAATGTATCATCAAGAAACTAGTGAATAAATCATTATCAATAGAGCTAGATAACTTCCAAGTGCTCATCCGCTTCTAAACAAAAAGCATTTTCCTCAATGTTCAAGGAACAATAATAATTGACATAAATGTAATGAATGAGTGTTAGAATCCCCCTGATCAAAGTTAGTCCTGTTGTGGCAGTGGTGATGCAACTGAAGAAGTGGTCATGGAGGCATCAATGCACTCATCGTACTATGCACTCTCTAGATCAATCAATGGCCTCTCAGGCTTGGTCTTATGTACACCGAATGTGCCTATCATAAATAGCTCTTGGAGAGACGTCACTTTCTTTGTGTCAATGATACATCCTTCTAACCATGCCAAATATTCATGATCTTAGTGGCTAGGGTCAACTCCTAATTCTTCCTCATCAGTCTTCGAAGTGCCTACTACATTGATTTTCTCATTGCCTTCACCTAGGGCATCCATATCAACCACATCATCAAGAGTTGCATTTATGTCGACTCTTGATGGGTCCTTTAGTCAATCCCAAAAACAACTCATGTTTGTGGACTTAAGAGAAGCCATCTCTTTCTTCAAAGTCAATGCCAGCTTTTATAGCAGACGTGCCTTCACTGCCACCATCTCTTTCCTCCATAGAAACTACCCTCTCTTTCAAACTCTTTCTCATGATCCTCAATCATCACCACAAGCCTACTGATCTTTAGCTTTTGTTCCTCCATCAACTACCATTGCTTGGTTGCAGCCTCAATATGAGGGCTCAATGCTTTGGTTGTGGCCATCTCAATCAACTTGGGCACAAATGACTCAACTCAAGTAGCAACATCAAACCACTTTGGCCAAATATCCAATACTCAAAATAGTAGCCTCAGTGATCATTGGCTGATCATCCTTAGACGGAGACTCATCTTATGCCTCAGTGATGGAATTGAAGAAGGGTTCATGGGGACATGAGTGTGCTCATCCTGTGGTGCAGCATCTGGACCAATCAATTACCTCTCGGGCTCGACCTTATCATGAATGGGTCTTGGAGAGATAGCATTTTTTATGTGTCTATGATATGTTCTTTTAACCATGATAACTCTTCATGCTCTTCATGGCTAGGCTCAACTCCTAATTCTTCCTCGTTGGTCTCTAAGATGCTTGTACATTGACTTCCTTATTCCCTTCACCCATAGCATCCACATCTATCACATCATCGAGAGTTGTATATATGTTGATAGTTGGCTCCTCTATTCCATCCAAAATAACACTCAAGTATTTAGACTTCAAATATTCCATCTCTTTCTTCAATGTCAGTTTCTGCTTTTACAGCCAATGTGCCTTCATTGTCACCATCTCTTTTCTCCATGAAAAGTACCCTTTCTTTCAGGATTGCCAACTCTTTCTCATGATCCTCAATGATCACCTTGAACCTATTTATCCTCAGCTTTTGTTCTTCGACCAACTCTCATTGCATGGTTGCAGCCTTAATATAAAGGGTTATGGCTTGGCAGTGGCCACGTCAATCAACTTGAGCACAAATGACTCAAGTAGAGTATCACGAACATCGAAAACTTTAGACAACCATCCAATACTCAAAATAGTGGAGTTAGTGATCATGGGTTGGTCATCCTTAGTCTAAGGCTCCACCTATGCCTCAGTGATGGAGTTGAATAAGGGGTCATAAGGACATGAATGTGATCATCCTTTGGTGCACAATCTAGATCAATCAATTACCTCTTGGGCTCGACCTTATATACACCAGTTATACCTATCATGAATGGGTCTTGAAGATACACTATTTTCTCTGTGTCCATGATATGTCCTTCTAACCATGCCAACTCTTCATGATCTTTAGGGATAGGGTCAACTCCCAATTCTTCCTCATCGGTCTCTGAGGTGCCTATACATTGAGTTTTTTATTGTCTTCACCCGGGGCATCCATATCTATCACATCATCGAGAGCTGCATTTATGTCGAATCTAGATGGCTCCTCAAGTCCATCCCCAAAAATAGTTAAATTTGTGGACTTCAAGTATGCCTTCTCTTTCTTCAAATTCAGTGTGTCTTTTATAGCTGACGTGCCTTCACTGTCACCATATCTTTTCTCCACAAAAACTAAACTCTGTTTCAGGATTGCAAACTCTTTCTCATGATCCTTAATCATCACCTAAAGCCTATCCACCCTCATCTTTTGTTCCCATTGCTTGGTTGCAGCCTCAATATGAGGGATCAATGGTTTGGCAGTGGCCACTTCACTCAACTTGGGCATAGATGACTCAAGTTGAGTTGCACGAACATCGACCACTTTGGATAACCGTCCAATGACTCAAAATAGTGGCATTAGTAATTAGGGGTTGGTCATCCTTAGCCGAAGGCTCAGTCTGTGCCTCAGCAGAAGGGAGAGGAGTAGAAGAAAAAGGTAATGAGGGACAGGAAGAAGTTATACCTACCTCCAGGGCCAGCACTGCAGCGTCAGACATGAGGGCCTCAACATGAATTACCAGTGTTTTCTCAATCAGGTTCTTCATTTCCCTATCCTTCTCATCCCTTTGAAACTTAGACTAAATTCTCTAGATATACATGGACGTTGTTAGAGTGTAATGATCTGGTTGGTCATTTTTTTATATTATATATTAAATTTACTAATTTACCCCTTTATAAGTACCTATGGGCCTATTTTGAACTATCTGAATGGTTAGAACAATAATCCTAAGTTTTAAAAGTTGAAAATATGAGTTTTGGTCTTTTTGAAAGCTTAAGTTATTGAAAATGTGAGTTTTTATATCATTTTTAGTTTTCAAAGATAGATCAGGGATCTGTTGATTTCTTTAGCTCCAAAATGTCAAAACTAAACTATACGAAGTTGCAAAACTAAATTTGGAATTAAAATGAGGTTTCTAGGCCCAAAGTTGTGATTTTAGTCATTTCTAGAAGTAAAGTTTAACTTTTGTCAACGTTCTAAGTACAGAAGCTTGGATCAGAATTTCTACAGTCCCAATAGTTCCAGATGGTGAAATTAAGGCTAAAAATGGTCTCAACAAAATTTTTGGAATTTTTGAGGGCAGTTTTAGTATTTTGAGTTTTAAACTAGTTTATTGACTTGCATTGATAATTATATTATGGAGACCTCAAAATTAAATTATTATAATTTCGTTGAGTCTGAATCATTAATTTTGGTATGCATACATATAAAGTTTGTGAAATTCTTAGTTTGAATGAGTTTAGCGGTCTTGAGTTTTGGCAATTATTGGTGTAGGGGTATCTGGTGCAACCCTTTCTTTTTCTTCGCCTTCACGGACAAGGCTCTTCCTTTACAAAAGGTATGTGACTTTTCTTCTCTGCGATTGTAGAAAATTATCTGCCTTCACGGAGTACACTTTTGCTGAATCAGTTTTAAAAATGTAAAATCCTCATTTTCACTCCACTTTCAATATTTCAAGCTTTGAGGGGCGATTTTTTAAGAGAGTTTTCAAAGAAATCTTTTGGAAGAGTTTTCCTAACATTGTTTTGATTAATTTTTATGGTTTTTATCTTGATTTTGTCTTGAATTTCATTTGAATATCCAAAATTGGAGAATTTTGGTTCATGATCTTGACACTTTAAATGATGATTTCTCCATTTATTTGAAATTGATTATATTGGAATTTTCACCCAAGGACTTCATTTTTCATATACAACCTGATTTTAAAGTCAATATTCAGATTCAAAAACTTTGGATTTTAGCCCTAGTTTTGACTAGTTTACCCCTAATCCTTAACATGCCTCTATAGATATCAAAATGCACCTTATGATGTGTAGTATCTAATTTTAATAGTTGTTGAGCGATTCGAGGATCATTTGGAGGCTTGGGTTGATTGAAAAGTTATCCTAGTGCGGTTTCGGCATTAAGGTAGGTTCGACTAATTCTTTTGGGACTGGATTTAAGTAATTGAACAAGATGATGTGATAATTGTGAGATGTAGATTGATTATGAGTTGATGACATGATATGATTGAAATTAATTGGAATACCATATTGGTTATTGTAACACTCCGTATTTTCTATATGTTAGTCCTATATCTATATGACACTAGACATAGAATTATGGTATAGGTAAGGCACTAAGCTTCTTTCATAAGAATGGTGATAATTTGAATTAGATCAAGATCCATTGTGACATCCCTCATGTTCCAGTGGGTATGAGTCCAAGTTAAACTCGACAAAAGCATTTAAATTCGAAATAATAAGATGTTATTTGAGTTGAAACTCTAAAGTGAATTATTAAGACACATTATATGAGATTAAGATTTGGAAAATAAGGTAAGATAACGAGATGCTTGCTTAACTTAAAGAAGCAAGTAGGTGCATTACCTACTTAGACCTTTTGACAGTCTAAAGTACCAGGTAGTTTCACCACTAAGACTTGTCTGGCCATCTTATAGGGCCTATGAGCACTAAGCATTTACTTGGAAATTCTAGACCAACCCAAGTAAAGGAAAAAGAGAAAAATGGGCAGTTAAGGCCCAATAAGCTGAGATCAATGAAGTCCCAAGCTAAAATGCCAAGTAGGTGCATCACCTACTTGATAGATTGTGGCCCAATATTGAGGAGAAAGTCAGCCAAAGTTGGTCCATTTAAAAGGGAATGTAATGAGCTCTTTTTCGCGATTTTACACTTGAGGAAAATATATTTGTAAGGTTATCTTTCTTCGCATTCTATCTTCATTTAGTAGCCATAAAAACCCTTAGGGTTCTTGAGTATTATCTCCCATCTCAAGCTAGGATTGAAGGAGAGTTCAGCCTTTGGAGGATATAAGTTAAGAGATAAAGAATCCCTCACAAGTAAGGTAAGTTGTTGTACTTTTCTCGCTCTCTTATGCTTGAGTTAATTAGGGGATTGTGTCTGTGTCGATAAGGTTAGAGCGTTCCTTTTTACATGATGTAATCATGTGGGAAGGTTTGTTGGTGGTTTGTGCATGTATGGACAGCCATGGAGGGGAGTCCCTTTTAACTTCAATTGTGAGGTCGTTTTGGAATTTAAAGTGTAACGTTAGTAGAAACTCATGAGACAATACTTGGATACCATAAATTCACATTGCTCCTACTACATTATGATATGAAGGGGTTGTTTAAATATATGATGGTACAAGGTCTGATCAAAAATGCAATTAGAAGAGAAGAAATTGAAGGAACACCCTTAGTTTGGTAATTACACGCTTGCTACCCGAGTATAACTTATGGGTATGAGTGAAATGCCTGCATGTGTTTATTTGCTACTAATACTAGTTTCATCACCTACTCAATTATTGATAAATATTTGGAAAAAGGGGAGGTTACATTGCAATGATGACAAGGTGGCACAAGGTATGTAAGGCTATCCAATTCCATATTCTTGAGCATGAAATCTAACACTGGCATCACTATCAACTAGTAAGCTTCCCAAGTTCTATTCTAATAATGGTGGTATTGTTTATTGGTAAATCTGTAATTTTACTATTTCAAGTACTAGCATGAGGAATCCATATTAACTCGTAAAGCCAATTGTGTCATTTATACTCCTGAGTTGTATGTCAAAGTTCCATTTGATTCCTATATTATAGTACTACCTTAAATTACTATTGTCATATCTTATATTACTGGTACATAGCTCCACAGCTCAAAATTTTATTATGACTACCAGAGTAACAATCTCAAAGTATTACAGAACAACCTAAAACAGTGTTCACAATTTGTGAGTGGTAGCCTGGGGGTAAAAGCCTAGCATAGGTCAATCTCACTTAGTTCATAAGGGTGGATACCCAAGGGTGATACTCTAGCATTGATCGATCCCAATTGATACAGTTATGAGGACAGCATCCCAGGGTCAAAATGCCTAGCTTAGGTCACCCGCTTTTATCTTTGATCAGCTCATCATTCGTGTCACATGCCTAAAAGAAATTATAATGTACTAAAGAGTTAAATAAAAGAATGTAAAGTACATGGCTCCACAAATATAACAAAGGTGGTTCTTTTATTATGATATGTGCATCCATGTATTGCTACTTGATTTCACTTGAGTTCTCATTTTACATATGATATTGCCTTACATATTCAATTTTCATACTAATGTACCTTTTTGGGGATGTTGTGATTCATGCTGCAGGTATAGGTATTCCAACTAGTAGTCCTTTGGTATAGGTATACTAGACACTCAGCTACTTTTGGTGAGATCCAAGTTGATCTGGCTTTAATGAGTCTGTAGCATATGCATTTTGGTGTTGTACTATAGTTTAAAGTAAGGCAGGGCTTGTGTTGACCTATGTTATCTTATGGAGGCTTTGTAGACTTATTGTATATGGTTCAGTTGCATCTTGTCTCTAAATAGTTATGGCCTCAACGGCCAAGTCTGGTATGTAAGTTTTAGTGCTACCTATTTTGATCCCTTATCTCTATACCTTGTATGAATTTTTCACCAATGTGTAGTTTTCATAGTCATATTCATAGTAAGCACGGGTTATATGTTGGTTCTCTCAAGTCTTGAGGGCATCGAGCACCTGTCCATCTTTATAGATTTGGAAGCATGACAGTTATGTCGAGAATTGAGTAAATAGTGATCCTATTGATAACGTGAGATAAAATCATGAGAATTGAGATACTTTAGAATTCATTATGATATTATGATACTTGAGATGTTTTGGATAGTATTATGATAATATGAGACTTGTGACACTCTTTGGGGAGTTAAGGGATAAATTGGGGATATTGTTGATGTATTAGCGGCTCATGATACTATCTTGGTGACTTATGGCATTTAACTTCTTTGACAGTTGGAATATAGATGATAGGGTGATGATGAGAGACTTGTTGATGGTAATGTTGTATTAGTTAATATACTTCAGCTAGTGTTTATGAAATTATGGCCATGGTATCCAATTAGCGTTATATATCTTCATATCATAACTTATACTTGTGTTGTTGCATTGTTAAGCACATATCCTATATTGACTAGTTGCATTGGTGTGCACATATCCTATATTGACTAGTTGCATTAGTATGCACATATCCTATATTTTCCAGTTGCATTGATATGCACATATCTTATACTTCATTGTTACATTGGTATGCACATATATTATATTGACTAGTTGCATTGCTATGCACTTATCTTATACTCCATTGTTATATTGGTATTCACATAGTTTCACACTGTATTATGGTATTGACATGCACATTTCATAATTACATAGTAGCATATGATATGCGCATATTTTATATTATATATACTCTACTTGAGGCATGCGACGCTTCGAGGTATTTTATCTTAAGCCCTGCAACATCTTGAGATATTTTTGTACATGACCTGATCAACCCTTGAGTTTTCTTTTGTCGATCATCTTGATAGATCTCCACCCTAGCCCTATGATAGATGTGATTGCGCATACATGGCCCATGATGCCCTCAAGTTTTATCTTGTAGCTTCGTCTTGATAGATGTTTACATCGACCTTGCAATGGTCAACATTTCATCTTACACATGGCCTATGATGCCACTACATGTTTACATAGCATTGCATTGTGTCATTGATATTGTTCATCATCTATACTTATTATTCTTTATGATCATATTGTATTTTGTCCTACCCCTTTTGATGCAAATGCTACGCTTTTACGTGATTACATACTTGTTCAATTTCTTTTACCCAGTCGGTTGAACCTAATAGGTACATTCCAGTGTACTCACCCCTACTTAGTTTCGTCCCTGTAGATCGTACACATGGTTCAGGACATGGTAGTTGATAATTCCATCCGAGTATTATCAATACCATCTAGATCTCAACGGTGAGGCTCAGATTTTAAGTCGTCTTGCATCTTTGGGTCCTCTTTTATTTTCTTATATCTCAGACTATGTGTCAGGCATTATGATAGGTATTTTCTTTTTTTTTTTTGATATAATTGCATTTACCCTTCAGTGCCATGTTATATGCTCTTGTACTCATGACTCCAGGTTTTGGGAGATTTCTTGTATCTTTTGAGTTTGTTTCTTCTTTATTTATCTTTCTTTAGTTGCAATCTGTTTAGGGTCATGAAATGGAGTAATTGCACGTCAGTCTTTTTCTTTCTAGGAGTTCCGGCTTGTTTGCACAAGGCTATAATAAGGCTGGGGAGCGGTGGTGAAGTTTGCACTTTATTCTCCCTAGTGAGGATCTCTAGGTTGATAATTGCACAAAGGATCAACTTTTGGCGATCCATGATACACCTAGCCAATTCTGCTTTAGACTGTTGAAGTATGGACTTATATTGCGATGACATTCGGTTGTTGATGATAAATCCAAACCAAAATCTCAACGATCTATTCATCTCTCTCAATTCTATATACATCTTTGTAGAACTAGGGTGAATAGAATAAGATGAATTATGAACCTTACTCAAGATCAAGTTTGTCAAGCCATCGACATCGAGCACACATAACCTACCTTGGTACCTAAGGACACCATCTCCCCCTTAGGAGAAAATTTCCACCATGCCATCCTTCATTAAAGCCTTCATTTATAATAATGTGGATTCCAAGTCTTGTTTGTATTTGACCTCTTCAATCAAGGATGCTTAGAACCATCTATAACCACCATACCTCCATTTTCGGCCTCATCCAACCTAACTTCCAATCTAACTAACCGGTGAACTTTCTTTGTTCATACTCATGTAATAATCATTAACGAGTTCCAACCATCTCCTTTGCATTAAGTTTAGTTCTCTTTGGGTGAATAGGTATTGGAGACTCTTATGGTTAGTGAAACATCTACATAAACCCCATATAAACAATGGTGCCATAACTTCAAGGCAAATACCATGGCCGCAAATTCAAGATCATGGGTGGGGTAATCAAGCTCATGCACCTTTAGTTGCTTAGAAGAATAGGAGATGACTTTAGCACTTTGTACCAATACACACCCCTAACAATTCTTGAAGCATCACAGTACACCACAAAATCTTCTAACCCTTCCGGTAGAGCCAAGATAAGAGCGGGTGTAGGCTTGTCTTTCAAACGTTGGAAACTTCTTTTGCACACATTGGTCCAAACATATTTGGACTTCTTTTGTTTCACCTTTGTAAAGGGAGAGTCAGTTGAAGAAAAACCCTCAACAAACCTCCAATAGTACCCCACCAACACCAAGAAACTCCTAATACACATTGGAGTTAAGGACCTAGCTCAATTCCTTACCACTTCCATCTTCTTTGGGTCCACTTTGATCGCTTCACTTAACACCACATGGCCTAAGAATGCAACTTCCTTCAACCAAAATTCACATTTATCAAACATGGCAAACGATCTTTCTTCCTTCGATACTTGTAGCACTACCTTAAATGTTTTACATGCTTTACTTCACTATGAGAATAAATCAACATATCATCAATGAAGACCACCAAAAACATGTCGAGGTGGGTTTGAAGACCCTGTTTGTGAGATCCATAAATATCACCAGAGCATTAGTTCGATGGAAGGACATCACCACAAACTCAAAATTCCAATATCTTATTAGGAAGGCAGTTTTGGGAATATTAGACTCCCTTACCCTCAATTGATGATACTTAGACTGAAGATCAATCTTTAATAAGTGACTAGACCCTTGTAGTTGATCAAATATGTCATCTATCCTTGGTAGGGGATACTCGTTCTTCATGGTAACCTTATTGATTTAGTCGTAGTCAATGCACATTCCAATTGAGACATCTTTTTTCTATACAAATAACACTAGCACACCCCAATGTGACTTGCTAGGCCTAATAAAACCCTTCACTAAAAGGTTTTTAAATTGATCCTTCAACTTCTTCAAATCCACCGAGGCTATGTGGTAAGGGGGAATGAAAATGTGTTAGCTATTGGGGAGGAGGTCTATGCCAAGTTCAATCTTCCTTTAGAGAAGGACACTGGGAAGCTCATTGGCAAAAACATCAAAAAAACTCATTAACCACTTATACCGACCCAATAAGAGAGACTTTAGACTCATCATCCCTAACTCTTAAAAGATTGAATATGAAACCTTTGGAAATTAAATCCCAAGCCTTAAGACAAGAGATGAACCAGCCCTTAACTGCTGAATCATGACATACCCACTCAAGGACGGTCTCTTTTGGAAATTGCAACTTAACCTTATGGATTGTACAATCAATAGAGGAATAAAATGTATGTAACTAATCCATCCCAAGATTAATGTCAAAATCTACCTGTCAAGATCAACAAAATCACAAGCTAAGACTTTATGAAATATGGACACGGGATAACTCCTATAGTCTTTTTTTAGAAATAATAGACTCACAAATGGGGGTAGACAGTTCAAAGGGCTCACAAAACAACTTAGGATACAGATGGAGTTTATTGGAAACAAAAGGAGTAATAAAAGAGAGAGTGGTTGTTGGACCTAATCAAGGATATAAGTCAAAATTATGGATCTCTAACCTACCGGTAAAAACATCGAGTGCTTTATCCACCCCTTGCCTCCCTTGAAGATCAATAAATTGGTTATAATATTGAGCATCCCCTGTTGTCCACCTTGACACCTTTGGTCACCATGAGCATATTGTCCTTGAGAATGGCCATCTCTACCCTTGTTTTGACAAGTTGAAATCTTGTGGCATATCCTGCTACACCTGAAGCAAGAACTCATGTCCCTCAATCATGCACCATTATGATTCCTTCCATACTTTGGGCACCTTGGAAGAGTCATCCCACCATAGATACCTTGAGCTCTACAGTGGTGTACCCTATCATTAACAAACCTTTGGCCTTGAGAATTAGAGGATCGATCACATTGGATTTGTGGCCTTGTTGAAAATTATCACCCATAGTACCTTGAACTCTATCATCATAAAGAGTCCTCTTGGAGTCTCCACTCCTCCTTATTCTAAGCATTTTCTCAATCAAATTGTTTAACATAAGTCATGATTTGAGACAAGTCCATATGTCCTATGAGCACGGTGGTGCGGCATTCTTCTTTGATCAAGTCAAACATACCCGACACAAACTTGTGCATCCTTGCCCTAGGATTGGCGACCAAGTACGAAGCTTACTTTAAGAGGTTTTTAAATTTAACGGAATACTCCCAAACACTCCTAGAATCTTGCTTGAGGTTCATGAACTCCATCAACTTTGTCTCCCTTATTTCAATAGGATAGAAGTGGTTGAGGAAGGCATCTTTGAATTCTTCCCAAGCGATAGGCTCGTTGTTTCCTCTCTCTAGATTCCACTGAGCAAATCAAATTTGATAAGGCCCTTAAGTTTATAGGCCGCAAGCTGCACTTTCTTCTCTAAATTAACCCCCATAATATTGAGAACCTTATACACCTCATCGATGAACTCTTAGGGGTGTTCTTCAACTTTGGAGCTATAGAACTTTGGAGGATTTATTCTTGTGAAATCCTGCACTCTTTAGGTGAGGGTAGGAGCATGAGGAGCTTGGACTCCGTGGTTAGCCACGGCCCTTTCCAATAAAGTTACCATATTTTGGTATTCAGCATGATTGACCCCTTCTTCTCCTCAAGGGACTGGTGGAGCCAGAGGGCTGGTTCACCCTCGGGAATGGAAGCTCTTTGTGCTGCTCTTCTTTGAGGCATGATCTAAAATAGCAAAAGATTATCCATTAGGTATAGAAAGTCAAAATTTGACTCCTGAAGCATGACATAGAATATGAAGAAGTGAATCATTCCTAAAATGCCTTGTAGCCTCTTATTCATAGTTGTAGAGCACTTCAGGAAAATGAATAAGACTCTACTTGATGTGGTATATTGGATTTCTGAGGACTATTTACAAACCTGGTGCTCTAATACAAAGATTTTTCACGACAGAATCTTAGCACTAGACATGACACAGTTAATGAGAAACCTAAAGGGACCCCAAATAAACCTCTTAAGCATGGCTAACATATCCTAGGTTATAGAAGCATAGATAAACAACAAGTAACAAATAATTCATGGGGAAACGCGACTTTGGACACAAGGTACGGGGATGTTATATGGATGAGGATTAGCATAAATCACATAACAAGTAAAGTCTAAGGGATAAGTAAGTATGATTCACGTTATGGGGGTAAAAACGATCTTAGAACTTTAATCACACCAATAACATACAACAAGCATAAAAAGAGGATAAGGACTAAGGGAAGTCTTCAATAATACATAAACATAATAAGAGTGAGATAATACATACAAATCCATATCCATACCCAACAACACCTTTGACAAGGAATGGGACTGGTACCAAGACATCTCCCAGGCTTAGCCTCAAAAGATACATGTTCATCAATAGACAAGTCTTAATATGCATGAAAGAAAAAAGATATTGTCCACGAAATGGAGGACACACCAAGAGTGATCTTCAATTGATTCGTCTAGCCACGTGGAGGAAGAGGGTGAATGGAAACTGTAGTCCATACATGATAAGATCATGTAGACAAAAATATGTGTTAGTACTTGGAATGTACTAAGTATGCAGGGAGAAAATACAACAAGGAATACAAGCCATAATTCAACAATATTTACAATCATAAATGACGAGTACAAGGTAAATATATCATGAATGATAGATGCTTAGTAGAAATATGCATGAAGAACCATCGAGTCACATGACATAATGTACATAGTGGGAAGGGACCATAACTAAGATGTAAGACCAAGCGATCTACTACTTGGAATCTCGATGTTCACTCTGCAATGGACAAGGAGTGGTCTACTTTGCCAAGGTAAACCAAACACTTAGTTACATTGTAGCCCTTTTTGGGGAGTCTAAACATATTTCCCAACCATACAACATGGCCTTTTGGTGGGTTTCATATGGTATCCTTACTTTACGGCATTGCCTTTTAGGTAGTTTAAATAATATCCTTACCTCATCACATTGCCTTTTTGGTAAGTACGAGCCCATATAGGGAATCAATATCACAACCTATGATGGCCCATAGTTAGAGACAATGGCAACCAACCAAGGTCCTCTCTATGCTAGGTCAAAAATTGCATGGAATAGTCAATTTATATACTTAATGATATCTTACATAATTCATAACATTGGTAGAATCTTATAAGTAGCTCATCAGACATCATATCATGACGTCAAGGAATAGGGTTTGATATTATTCATTATTATCATTTATATCATGCACATTAGTTCATTGCACACTTGTTAGACCCCTTATTAGTCTCAACATTGTACCATACATATCTTGTCATAAAAAATTCATCATATAAGAAACTTAGCATACATATTTAATCAAACCATAGTGGGTACATGTATGCACTTTTAAAACCATGCAATTTAAGAGTAAATGACATGATAGGAGTAAAATGGAATCACATGAGCATTATTCAAAATAATCCACCAAAAAGCATAATAAGATTAGCTGGGGTATCATTAAACCCTCATGAAAACCTATTAATTTCACATGGAATCTCGATGCAATATAATCTACAAAGGTAGAATACTATAAATTATTTCATTAAATCATCATATAAAAGAGGTCATAAAAATTTCACAAATTTCCATAACTTAAAAATAGATGATAAAGAGGAATGGTTGAACTTTGTGGAGGAAAGGTCTCATAAATTAAAATCCACATACCTTGGTCTGATTGTGGATGAAAATCTTATTGAGAAGTGTAGGAAATTTGAAACCTAGTTTGTCTCTTCTCTTGAAAGCCTTGAAGAACTTGGGAGTATTTTGGGAGGAGTTTAGACTTAAGATATTTGAGAATGAGGGGAAATGGAGTGTATTAGGGTTGTACAGGTCTGAAACGGTGTCTTTTCAGTGCATAAACAACACAACTTGGACTTAGGAAATTTAAAAAGGTTGAATTGACCTTCCCATAAACCTATCGAATAAGACCACAACACCTCGATTACGAGTTGTAGTCTAATCTAGGGGTCGTGGAAGTGGGGGTCTGAAATGGCATCTTTTCAGTGCATAAACAACACAACTTGGACTTAGGAAATTTATAAAAGTTGAATTGATCTTCCCATAAACCTATCGAATAAGACCACAACACCTCGATTATGAGTCGTAATCTAATCTAGGGGTCGTGGAAGTGGGGGTCTGGTCAACTAATATTTTCAAACCTCACAAACTTTCTCTGATCCTCAGCCCACGACAAGAATTATGGTTGATGAACGCTTAATCGTACTACTCAAAGGAAGTAAGGATGATCATTATTGGCATATTAGCCATTAATATAGTCGACGTCAAATTCCATAAGGAATGGTGGTTCGAGAGGTAAAGTTATTCATTGAATTAGGCAACTGTAGGTTCAAATTGGGGGTTAAAATAATTAAAATTAAGAATCAGCGGACAACAACTAAATTAGTGAACTAATCAGCAAATGTAGAAAGGTGTTGGGGATTTTAAAATACGGGAGTAGATCTACTAAGTCGAATCCAAATATTTGACAAATTGAGTTAAAGATAAGTAAATAGGCTTGGATGTTAGTAACCTAGGCTTCAATTACGACAACAAACGTGTTTCATATGATCAAATTATACTATCATACGCGGATCACTTGAGGACATGCCTGGCCTAGAAATCACAAAAAACCACCTAATACCTTATCCATTGAATCCATGGTTGCGACATTCAACTAAAACCCTGGCCTAAGAAATCACAGAAAACCACCTAATACCTTACCTATTGAATCCATGATTGCGGCGTTCAACTGAAACCCTGAACTATTTCCTGCTAATTCAGCCATTCCACACACTAACTACTCATTTTAAAGTAATAACTAGATATTTGTAGTAAACCCCAAGTTTTGCAACCTTAAGATTATAGATGAAACTTGTAAATGGATATAAATTGACTTTGATTAACAACATTAGAGTCAAAATATTAAAGATCAAGCATAGAAACCAAAGACCCATATTATTTGCATAACCTCAACATGGGGGTTTTAGCCACTCATGCTTGAAAACAAAGATTCAATACCAAAATCAGTAGATGAGTACATGAGTAATAATTATTGTAAGAGAAGAGTTGATTTAAACAAGTAAATCTCTCCAATTTGTGCCTCCACAAGCTTGAAACCCTTTAACCCCTGTACTTTTGAGCAAGAATGTTCTAAGTACCCTAATCTCACTCTCTCCCTATCTATAAAACCTGAAGCAAATGATATATACAATGTCCTTTAAAAAGTTTAAATAGTCTATGTAATATCATGAAAGTTTATGCACCAAGTTGCCTCTCGGCAATCAAGGCCTGTCATAGCCGAGCAGTTTGACGATGCGCCAAATGTGCACCTGACTACTTTCCTCTGCATCTCCTTGGAAACTTGGGTCTCTAAAAGATTGGGTGATGGTTCTTTACTCCACCGATCATGTTTGGCGATTCGAAAAAGTGTCTTCTACGTTGCCCTATTGTTATGAGCTTAGGGTTTTGAGTACGGCAATAATAGGCGGTCTCTATGTCTATTCCGCGATACACCTAATATGTTTGACAACTTTGATTTTATCCACTTTTTGGCATGAACTTTACTTGGTCGCTGAAATATTAGGCATTCTCACTAAGCCTTCAACGGTATGCCAAACGAGTTGGCTATGCCGCTTTTGTACGCATATTTCACACTTTTTCCCCTTTTCCAAGATTTGTTGAGTGTTGTCCACTTGTGGACTTCTAGCTCCATTCCTGACATAACACATGCATATTAGTTAGTATTTTCAATGTATTAGCATACCAAGGATAATTTTTTTTTTTTTGCATTCTAAGCCCAAAATGAGTTTGAGATATGGACACATTAACACTCCCAACTTAAGACTTTGCTTGCCCTCAAGCAAATCAAACATTGATTAATCCAATTTAGAGTTTGCACAAAGGGCCATAGGGTGTATTGTCATGACTCAAGCCTAGAGCCTAAACGTGACACAGTGAATGGTAACCCGAAGGGACCACAGACAAGCCTTTTAGCATATCATACACACATCCTTGGTCGCGAAAGCGAAATAAACAATAAATAGAGATATAAATAAGGGAAAATGGGACTAAGGGAAATCTTTGATAGTCATAAAACATCAAGAGCAAATCTCAAAGCATAAAAACATCAATAGTTCTAACAGCACCTCTAAACATAGATTGGAGCGGGGCCAAGATACTTTCCGGGCTCACCCTCGTAGTATCAAGAATTAAACATAAAGAAATACCAAATTGCAAGAGTAACATAGATAGAGTCCTCGAACTTGAGGACTCACCAAAGATTATCTCCAAAGCACCGAACTAGCCACCTGGATGATGATCGACAGGTGCTCTGATTCCTACATGGTAACATCATATAGGCATAGAGTATATGTTAGTATGTTTGAATGTACTAAGTATGTAGGATGCAATGTAACAAGACATAGTCAACCTAGTCAAAATGCGTAATCATAAGCAATGGATAAGTACAATAGCAATATGGCATGCATGATCAATGCTTGAAGTAAAACATGCTTGTAAATCATATGCTTGTGTAGAACATAATACATGTATAAGAAAGGACTATAATCATAGACCAAGGAAACTATTACTCAAAATCCAAGGCATGTCACCCCATTGGAAGGTGATTGAGGCATCTAACCCTCAACATGGTAGTACAAGCATGTCACCGCTCAACAAGGTGGTCAAGGTATCTACCCCTCAACATGGTAGTACGGGCATGACACCCCCCGACAAGATGGTCAAGGTATCTGCCCCTCAACAAGGTAGTACAGGCATGTCACCCCCCGACAAGGTGGTTGAGGCATCTCAGCCCCCCCTCCCAACAAGGTGTTTGGGCATGTATCCCCCCATACAAGGTGTGTTCAACTTCCAATACTATGGATACTTTTCATAAATTTAATATATATATATATACTATCCCTTAATAATCATAGAGTCACTTGACTTATAAATTCATGTAATAGACTATCAAGATATTTTATCAAACACTTGGTAGGTATGCAATGTTAGTTCAAAATCATACAATTCAAAACTGAAACAATATGATAAATCACAAAGTAAATCAACCCACTAACATATAATAAAACCCTTATGTAAGTTACCTTGAAATCAATCATCAAATCTCATAATAGATCATAGTTTCATAGCTCAGAACATGCATAGTCACAATAGACAAACCATCTCATAGTATAAGTTTGAAATAGATCGACATGTGTTTTCAATCAACATTTCATAAAATCCCAACATAATTTATAATCATAATCCATAATAAGTAATACCCTCAAGTAATACATCTTGCAAACATACCATTTTCATAAAAATGAAGGTTCGGCACCATGAGTGAAAGGACCCAATGGTTGAAACCCACATACCTTGAGTTTGGGCTTTTCCTTGATCTAAACTTGAATGAGACTTGAAGCTTTAATTGAGTTCTTGAGATCCAGAAATAAGCTTGAGACACTTTAATTTGGATGAAATATTTGGTTATTAAGTGTTGGAGAGGCTTTTGAGAGGGTTTTTGAGTGATATAGAATGGCCAACATTGGTGTTTTTACGCATAAGTGGGCAAGGGGACAAGACTCCAATGTTTTAGGCAAAAAAAGAATAATTAAGGAACTGCAAACATACTACCATGATGGGTTCACATCGCGGATGCCTACTATTTTTTGAAAAGTTTGTAAAAATCATTTTTCGCTTCGAGTATTCTAAAATCCGGGCTATACCCATTTCCTAGTAAATTTTTTCCCCGATCAAGAATATGAAGTCGAATTTTCGACATCACGCGCGGATTTTGAGATACATGGAAATTATGATTATGGACATTTTCGTAGCACATTTTTAGAGCATTTTTTGGGAGTTTCAATATATCCCCTTGGGAACATTCATCCCCGAATGTCAAAGAAGCCTACATAAGAGAAGTAATCATGAAGATTTCAGCCCGACATGAATAGAATAAATCGGAACCTCCTTATAGGTCAAGTTATCCCCCACAACACTCACAACATCAAGAGGTACAATGGCATTAGGATCACTAACACATTTTCTCAATACAGAGACATGGAACACCGGATGAACCAAATCCATTTGACTAAGAAACTTCAACTCATAAGCTACCTTGCGAACTCTCTCTATCAACTCATAAGGACCAATATACCTTGGGCTCAACTTCTCCTTTTTACCAAAATGGACCACACCTTTTATTGGAGAAACCTTCAAATAGACCCAATCACCCACTTTGAACTCTAGGTCTTTCCTCCTCACATCGGCATAGGATTTTTGATGACTTTGGGTTGTTCTCAGCCTTTCCCTAATCATCTTAACCTTCTAAAGAACCTCCATAGCCAGATCCAGCCCCAATAAAGCCACCTCTCCAACCTCAAACCAACCCACTGATGATCTACAAGATCTTCCATAAAGAGCCTCAAAAAGAGCCATAGCGGTATAGAGTGATAGCTATTGTTGTATGCGAATTCAATCAAAGAAAGATGGCCATCCCAACTACTTTAAGCTCCGAGAAACAAGCCCTAAGCATATCTTAAGTGTTTGAATTGTCGTTTCGGCATCGCCATCCGTTTGAGGGTGGAAGGTCATATTGGTATCAAGAACCCTTTGGAAAGACCTCCAAAAGTGTGAAGTGAATTGTGGACCACGATCTGATATGATGGACAAAGGAATCTCGTGCAACCTCACTAACTCATAGATATACAACATTGCATACTTTTCAGCCCCATATGTGGTTTTAATCGGTAGAAAGTGAGCCGACTTCGTCATCCTATCAACTACCACCCATAGGGAATCAAAACCTTTTCTAGTTTTGGGCAACCCAAACATAAAATCCATATTAATTACCTCCTACTTGAAAGTGAGAATCTTTGTGCCTTATGTTAGACCACCCGGCCTTTGATGTTCAACTTTGACTTCTTGACACCTATGGCAACCGGAAACAAATTTAGCAATGTCCCTCTTCATGCCTCCCCACCAATACATATACCTCAAGTCTTTATACATTTTGGTGGAATTGGGTGGATAGAGGAGAATTATGGACCTGAGAAAGAATTCTCTCCCTCAAACCATCAACACATGGCACAAACAACCTACCTTAGTACATAAGGGCACCATCTCCCCCTTGAGAGAAAACCTCTACTTTGCCTTCTTTCACCAAGGCCTTCAATTCAAGCAAGGAGAAGCCAAGATCTTGTTTGGCTATCACCTCATCAACCAGGGAAGACTTGGACCCATCCATAACCACAAAACCATCATCACCATCTTCCAACCTAACTCCCAATCTAGCAAACCTATGCACCTCCTTAGCCATCTCCCTATCACCACCATCCACATAAGCTAGGCTACCCATGGACACAAGACTCAAAGCATTTGCCACCATATTTGCCTTACCCGGATGATAATGCACACTCATGTCATAATCTTTGAGAAGTTCTTGCTACCTTCTTTGTCTCAAGTTGAGATCTTTCTGTGTGAAGACATATTAAAGGCTCTTATGATCGGTGATGACATCAACATGCACCCCATACAAATAATGACGCTAAATCTTTAATGCAAACACCATGGCGACTAATTCAAGATCATGGGCAGGGTAGTTCTTTCCATGCACTTTGAATTGCCTAGAACATAGGCTATGAACTTACCATATTGCATTAGCACACAACCCAAACCAACTCAAGATGCATCACAATATACAACAAACCCCTCAAACCCATCTAATAGTGACAATATAGGAGCGGACACAAGTCTATCTTTCAATATTTAGAAGTTTTTCTCACATTCATTGGTCCATTCAAACTTAAACCTCTTCTGAGTCGATTTTTTTATAGGGGAAGCAGTGGAGGAGAACTCATTCACAAACCTTCTATAGTAAACCGCAAGTCCCAAGGAACTCCTAATATCTGACGGGGTCAATGCTCTAGGCCAATTCCCAATCACATCAGTCTTCTTAGGATCCACTTTAATGCTATACCCTGACACCATATGACCCAACAATGCAACCTCCTTCAACAAAAACTCACACTTGTCATACTTAGCATGCAATCTCTCCTCCCTTAATCTTTGCAACACCACCCTCAAATGACCCATATGCTCCTCCCTACAATGTGAGTAGATAAAAATATCATCAATGAAGACCATGACAAAAGAATCAAGGTATGGTTTGAAGACCCTATTCATTAGGTCCATAAAGATGGCTGGTGCATTAGTCAACCCAAAGGACATCACCACAAATTCATAGTGCCCATATCTATTCCAAAAGGCCGTCTTGGGCATATCACACTCCCTCAACCTCACTTGATGGTACCCGGACCGAAGATCAATCTTAGAGAAGAAGCTATCCCCTTGCAATTAGTCAAACAAGTCATTAATTCTCGAAAGAGCATACCTATTCTTTATAGTGAACCTATTGAGTTGTCGGAAGTCAATGCACATTCTAAGTCACCCATCTTTCTTCTTTACAAAAAACACTAGTGTACCCCAAGGTGATTAACTAGGTATAATAAATCTATTTTCCAACAAATCTTTCAATTATTCTTTTAACTCCTTCAACTCCACCGGGGCCATACGATAAGGGGGAATGGAGATAGGTTGAGTGTCCAGAAAGAGATCTATGCCAAAATATATCTCCCTCTCGGGAGGAACACCAGGAAGGTCATTTGGGAAGACATCAAGAAACTCGTTTACAACGAGGACGACTCAATGGAAGGGACTTTGAACTCCACATCTTTAACCCTCACAAGATGATACAAACACTCCCTAGAAATCAACTTATGGGCTTTAATGAATGAAATGAATCTACCCTTGACTACCACATCTTGACTTTCCAACTCAAGGATGGGTCCATTAGGAAATTGAAACTTGACCCTATGGGTTCTATAATTAATAATCAATAGACGCATAGTAGGCATGCAACCAATCCATCCCAACTATGACATCAAAGTCCACCATGTCTAATTCAACAAGATCATAAGGCAACAACTTATGCAAAATGTAAATAGGACAACTCCTATAAACTTTCCTAGCAACAATAGAGGTAACAATAGGAGTAGACACTTCATATAACTCAGGCAACAAATCGGGGACAACATGAAACTTTTTAGCAACGAGAGGGGTAACAAAGGAAAGAGTGACACCTGGATCAATCAAAGCATACACATCAAAGTCAAAGAGTTTCAACTTACCAGTAACAACATCGCGAACCTCACCAACCCCTTGCCTCCCATGTAGATCATAGAATCGATTGTTCCTTGGGGCACCACCTTGAGGACTACCTCTACCCACTGGAACAACGTTTTCACCTCGGCCCTTGACACGGTTTCTTAGACAATCTACCTTCTAGTGACCAAGCTCCCCCATAACCAAAGCATGCATTAGAACCTTCAAATGTGGGCCATTATGACTCTTCCCACATCTAGGACACAAATCATTAGAAGCCACATCACCAATACCTTGTGGTCTAGGGAAGTCATTGGCAAACTCCCTATTTGTAGCATGAGGAGACCCTTGGCCTTGATGGAGTCGGCCACCCCTATGGAACTTAACCCTATAGTAGGCTCTTTTGGCCTCATGGCCCCTCCTTTCTCTCATCTTTTCTTCCTCCATTTGCTCGACATAGGTCATCAACCGATACAAGTCCATATCACCAATAAGCATGGTAGACCGACATTATTCACTTACCAAGTCAGAGACCGCCATAACAAACTTATTCATCCTTGACCTAGATCGACCACCAAGTGAGGAACATACTTTGACAGTTGATTAAATTTGAGGGCACACTCCCTCACACTTAAAGCACCTTATTTCAAGTACATAAACTCTACCAACTTTGCCTCCCTAAGCTCAAGACGAAAAAACTGATTAAGCAAGGCCAATTTGAACTCCTCCCAATGCACCACATTACCAACTCCCTTCTCATCCTTCCATTGCTCATACCAAATTTGGCCTACCCTTTTGAGTTGGTACACCGCCAACTCTACCTTTTTGTTTGGCGCAATACCTATGATATTCAAGATTTTATAAATCTCATCAATGAATTCTTATGGGTCTTCATCAATCTTTGACCCATGGAAACCCAAAGGATTCATCCTCAGGAAGTCTCTTACCCTAGCTCCCGGGGTAGTAGAGTGAGGAACTTAGGCCCCTTGTTTGACTTGGTTGGCCACTACTTGGGCAAGCATAGTAAGGGCATCCCAGAGCTTACCATTGGCATGTTGCTCCTCGGGACTTTGGACACATCTTCCTCTAGTGTTTGGCATGATCTAGCATAGCAAAGAACAATTAGTAGGGGAAAAACTCACTACAACTCTACAACATGACATAAAATATGAAAAGAAAAACATTTTCTAAAATGTCTCATAGCCTCCTATTCACAGTCAGAGCATGCTTAATAATGAAGAATAGGACTCTAATCGATGCAGTATATTTGACTCCGAGGATTCATCAACCTAGTGCTCTGATACCAAGTTTGTCATTACTCAAGCCTAGGGCCTAGACGTGACATGGAAAATGGGGAACCCGAAGGAACACCAACCAAGTCTCTCAACTTATTATTATATATAATTGGTCGCAGAAGCATGTAAAAGATATAAAACAAGCACAAAGGAGCAGAAGGGCTAAGCGATAGCTCGCCAAAACATCAACATCAAGACAAGGAGTCATAGCATTTATCATAATTACACAACTTGTCCAACAACACCTTTAAATACATAGATAGAGCAGGGGCCAAGATAAAGTAATCGGGCTAACCCTCATAGTCAATATAGAACATAAGAAAGTATCTAAAAATATAGATAATAGAAATCATAGACTAAGGTCCTCGAAATGGAGGACTCACCAGCAAGCTTGGAATAGCTCCGACTAGCCACGTGGAGGGGGGAGGATGATCAACTTGAGCAACAATTCCTACATGGTGATATCATGTAGGAAAGAATATGCATTAGTACATTTGAATATACTAATTATGTGGGATGCTATACAACAAGAGACGAGTTTCATAATCAACACGCATAACAATAGACATGATATAGCAACATGAAATGTATGATCAATGTGTAAGTAAAATATTTTTAAGTAACCCATGCTCATATAGGACATCATATGTATAGAAGAGACCAAACTAAATTTCCAAAGCACGAACCCCTTGGTAGGTTAGTGATGTTGCCACCCCATCACTTAGGTGGATGAGTACTAGCCCTCATCTAGGTTGGTGATAATGAAGCCCCATCACCATAGTGGAGAAGTGCAAACCCTTCCCTAGATTGACAAGTACAAACCCCTATCTAGGTTAGTGATGATGTCGCCCCAGCACCAGGTAGAGAAGTACAAACCCTTCACTAGGTTATCCAGGTGCTCAAACCCCTGGATTGGGCACGGTCGATTTTACACTTTATATAGGATTCATCATATGCTCTACTGTAACACTTTATATAATAATAACCATATACATAAGATCATATCATCACCATAACATCATTCATATCATATTTCATGCTTTGGGCCTTCATTTCCTCAAGAAATCATAACCGAACATTTTATCAAACACCTTGGGTGTGTGTAGTGAGGTAAAAGTCCATGCAATTTGGAGATGAAATGATGCATGAAAATCTGTAGAAAAATCATAAATCAACACCTTGCAACACCCCTAAGATATTCACATCAAAACCCCTCATCAAATCCAACATTAGATCCAAGATTTAGAGCTCAAAGCATGTTAAAACAACCATACTTTCATGAAATAAAATTACTGTACAGTAAATTTCTCAATATACAAGACCCACATGTAAACTTAACTTTAAATCATACAATATTAGTAAAAATGGATCTTAGGCACCATAGGTGAAAGGATCCAATAGTTTAACACCACATATCTTAGTTTAGGATGAACTTAGTGAAGATTATAGATGGAGACTTGAAGCTTGAAGAATAACCTTGAAGGAGAACCTTAACTTGGGACGAGGGTTTAGAACTTGAGTTTGCGGAGTGAAAATATGACTAAGTGTTTGAGTTAGTATTTGAAAATGTTTAGGATGATATAAGGGTGAAATATGACTAAGTATAGGTAAAAACACATATGAGATCTTTTAGGACAAAGACTTAAAGTCTTGGACCAAAGCTGAAAAACATAGTTCAAGTATACATAGGGGCGCGTCGCAAGGGGGGCATGAAAACCCCCCTGGAAATTAATTTTTGAAATTTTGTAATTGCTAAATCTTTTCTCTTAAATCAGGGTTAGACCTTTTTTCCCTTGATTTGGACCCCCTAAATATGCATTCGAAGTCAGATTTTCAAAATCACAAGCGGATTTTGAGATATAAGGAAATGGGGCTTAGTTTGTCCTTTTTCCCGCAAGAACCTTTTTTTGGGCATTCCAAGGCACGTTTTTGGACACTTTTTGGGGTCGTTATAGATGGTCTCTTCCAACACATGTAATATGTTCTATACAAGCATGTCTTACTTCAAGCATTGATCATTCATGTCATATTGTTATTATACTTATCTCTTGCTTATAATTATGCATTTTGACTATGTTGCTTATCTCTTGTTACATTGCATCCTACATACATAGTACATGCAAATGTACTAATGCATACTCTATGCCTCTATGATGTTATCATCTAAGAATTGGAGAACCTAAGGATCATCCTCCACGTGGCTAGTTTTGGCATCTTAAAGATAAGCTTTGGTGAGAACTCAAGTTCGAAGACACTAGCTATTCTACTCTTGCCTTATTTATGCTTTATGTTGAACTCGTGATACTATGAGGGTGAGCTCGAAAAGTGTATTGGCCCCCGGTCAAATCTACGGTTAGAGGTGTTCTTGGAACAAGTGATATGCTTATGTTTGAGCTTTGACTCTTCTATGTTTTATGTTATTAAATACATGCCTTAGCCCTGTTTCCCCTTATTTTTATCTCTTCATGATGTCTATTTTCCTTCCACAACCAAGGATGTGTATATGATATGCTAAGCGGCTTGTTTGGGGTCCCTTTGGGTTCCCATTCATCATGTCACATCTAGGCCCTAGGCTTGGATCATCAGAAACTTAGTATCAGAGCACTAGGTTGTGAAGTGTTCCACAATTATGAATGGGAGGCTATGAGGCATTTTGGGAAATGTTTCACTTTTTCATGGTCTATATCATGCCTTATTTGTAAGGTAAATATTTTTTCCCCTAACGAATGCTCTTTGCTCTTCTAGATCATGTTGTTTCAAAGAGGTAGACCAAGGATGGACCGTACACCCGTGGAACAACCGGCCTACCCCATTCCTCAAGCTCCTCGAGGTAGAGGGGCTACCGAAATTGAGTTTTGGAATGTCATTACTATGTTGGTGCATTCAATAACCTTCCAATTGAATCAAGGGGCACAAGCTCCTATTGCTCATACTCTAGCCTCAAGGGTAAGGGATTTTACTAGAATGAACCCACTAGAGTTCCATAGGTCTAAAGTGGATGAGGATCCTCAAGATTGCATTGATGAGGTGTATAAGGTGCTATCTATTATGGGGTGAATTCGGAGGAGAAGGAGAAACTAGCGGACTATTAACTAAAAGGTGTGGCTAAAACATGGTTTGTGCAATGGAAGTGGAGAGGGGAAATCAAGATGTTATTCCTTAGGATGAGTTCAAAGCTACCTTTCTCAACTGGTTCTTCCCTGGCGGAGTTGAGAGAGGCTAAATGATGGAATTTATGAACCTAAAGCATGGGTCCATGAGTGTGAGGGAGTATGCCCACAAATTCAACAAGCTCTCCAAGTCTACCCTATGATTAGTTGTTGAGACAAGATCTAGGATGAACAAGTTTGTATCGGGTGTATCTGACTTGGTCGATGAAGAGTGTCGTATGTCGATGCTTGTACATGACATATGCCAAACAACTTGGGAAGGAAAAACTTAGAAGGAGGAGAAGTGGTAATCCAAGATGGTTCCATTTAATGATGGCTTCCATGGTAAAGAGCTCTTCAATGCTCCAAACAAAAGGTTGGCTATTGATGGGGTGTCTAACATTAGGTGTCAAAAGTTGGGAGGAACTATGGTGGTTCATGCTTGAGGAACACCAATGCTTGATACTGTTGTGGAGAAGAGGGACCAAGCTAGTCGATTGTCCATATTCTCGAAGAAGGCGTAAAGGTAGTCATGATGGTCAAAGGACCCAAGAAGGCCAACAAGAGAGTGCTCCACGACACAATCGATTCTATGCTCTTCAGGGGAAGCAAGGAGGTGATGAGGAGCCCAATGTTGATACTAGTATGTTAAATGTTTTTTATTTTGATGTACAAGCTTTGATAGGCCCACAACCTACTATTTCTCTCACTATTCCTTTGTTGCTAACAAGTTTCATGTGTGGCCAAATTGCTATGTGAAACTCTTAGGTGTCTACCCCATTGGTGAGTCTATTATCGCTAGACAAGTCTTTATGGGTTTCCCCATGTCCTTATTTCATAGAGTTTTGTCTTGTGATTTTTTTGAACTTCACATAGTGGGTTTGGAGGTTGTGGCGTGGTTTGGATACATGCATATCATGCTTCTAATATTTGTAGAACCCGTAAGGTTGTAATGTGATGGTTAAGGATAGAAGACCTATTTGAACAACTACAAGGGGCTAGTTATTTTTATAAGATTGATCTTCGGTCTGGTTTCTTTTTCCCCAAGTGAGGGTGAGGGTGGGTGATATCCCTAGATGTCTTTTCAGACTAGGAATGAGCATCTTGAGTCGTGGTGGAGATTTTGGTTGACTAATGCATCGTTTATGTTTATAGATCTCATGAATAGAGTCTTTAAACGTACGTTGACATGTTTGTGGTGGCCTTTAGTGATGAAGTATTAATTTTTTTAGAGGTTATGGTTCATTTGAGGGTGGTGTTGCAAATTTTCTGGGATGAGAGGTTCTTTGCTAAATATGATAAGTGTGAACTGTGGGAAACAAAGAGGAGGTTAGAGAAGTGCACCAATTGACTAGGTGGGTAACTAGTTGAGATGGCTTTATTGAGTCCATATTTGGTTATGGAGGCCATGGAGAAGGTGCGGTTGATAAAGGAAAGATTGAACACAGCGAAAAGTAGACAAAAGTCCTATGCTGATGAGAGGAGAAGGGATCTGGAATTTAAGGTTGGTGATTGGGTCTATTTGAAGTTCTCACCCATGGCGGGTGTGGTTCATTTTTTTAAAAAAGGGCAAATTGAGACCAAGATTTGTTGGTCCTAATATAGTGTTGAGGAGGATTGATAAGGTAGCCAATGACTTAGAGTTGCCCAATGATATGAATATGGTTCATCTGGTTCTTCATGTATCTATGTTAAGGAGATGTGTTGGTGACTTAAGTGCTATGGCACTCTTTGAAGTGGTGGGTGTTGTGAAGGATGAGTTGGCTTATCAGAAGGTCCCGATGGAGAAATTAGATTGATAGGTCGAAAGGTTGATTAATAAGGATGTAGTGCTCATCAAGGTCCTTTGGAAGAATCGTCAAGTCGAAAGTATCTCTTGGGGAGCTAGAGCAGGCATGAAGGAGAGACATCCATACCTCTTTTATTCTATACTAGCTTGAGATAGAAAACTAAGTCCTTTCGATGATTTCAAGTCTTTAGTTTCATCCCTTATGTCATTTGCATGCATTCGTGTTTATGTTGCAAGTTTCTGGTAATTTTGACACTTATGTTGGGATTTTTGAAATGATGTTTAAATGTCTTTGTTGCATTCATGTCATGCTGAAATCTCTATGATTAGTTCTCTTATGCGTGCTTCTTTGAAATTTGGGGATGAATGTACCCGAGGGGGAGATATTGAAACACCCCAAAAATGCCTGAAAATGTGTCTCGGAAATGCCCATAATCGTAATTTCCATATATCTCAAAATCCATGCGTGATATCAAAAATTTGAGTTCATATTCATGATCAGGGGCAAAATTGAGTGGGAAATGGATATAATTCTGATTTTACAGCAACCATAGCAACATTTCATTTTCCAAAATTTACGAAAAACAATGAGGATCTGCGCCTTAGCCGCGATGCACCAGGGGCCCGGATAAGTGCATTTTGTTCCTAGTTTTTCTTATTTTGGCCTAAAACTTTGCGGTCTTGCCCATGCCCTCCTATGCATAAAATCACCTATACTTAGTCATTTTTTAACTCCATATCACTTAAAACATTCCCAAAACTCTCTCACACTTAACCAAATATTTCGTCCAAATTCAAGGGTCCCAAACTCATTTCTTGATCTCAAGAACTTCATTCAAGCTTCACGTTCTCATTAAAGTCTACATCAAAAAAGTCCCCAAAGTTCAAGTATGTGGGTTTCAACCATTGGGTACTTTCACCTATGGTTCCCAATCTTCCTTTTAAATAAATTGAATGTTTTCAAGTTGTATTATCTGTGGGTAACTCTATTATGAAATTTGATTATAAACTATGTTGGGGTTTCTTAAAATGTTGACTGTTTAAGCATGTTTTGAGCTATGAATCTATGATCTATTATGAGATTTGATGAGGGGTTTCAATGTACCTTGCATATGGGTGTTACCAAGTGTTGGTGGTTTGATTTACATTCAGTTTTCTCACATGATTTCACTCTTGAATTGCATGATTTTGAACTAGCATTACACTCTTGCCAAGTGTTTGATAGAATGTCTTGTTAAAGTATTCTTGAGTTATTAAAGGTCTATTGCATAGCTTATGAGTTAAGTGATTATATGATGATTAAGGGAATGTATGTACGCATTGAATTCATGAGAAGTATCTATGAGGTTGCAAGTAGACTCATCTTGTTGAGGGGGTGACATTCCTCAATAAACCTGTTGAGGGGGTAATATGCCTCAATCACCTTGTTGAGAGATGACATGGCTTAATCACCTTGTTGAGAGGGTGACATGCGTCAATCACCTTACAAGGAGGTGACATGCCTTGGGTTCCAAATAATGGTTCGCTAGGTCTATGATGATGGTTTCTTCCTACACATGTAATATGTTCTATACAAGCATGTCTTACTTAAAGCATTGATCAAGCATGCCATGTTGTTATTACACTTATGCCTTGCTTATAATTATGCATTTTCACTATGTTGCCTATGTCTTGTTGCATTGCACCCTACACACTTAGTATATTTAAATGCACTAACGCATACTCTATGCCTACATAATGTTACTTTGTAGGAACTGGAGCACCTCATGATCATCCTCTACATGGCTAGTTTTGGAATCTTGAAGATAAACTTTGGTGAGTCCTAAAGTTTGGGGACAATAGCTATGATACTCCTTCCTTGTTTACTCTTTATGTTGAACTCTTGATATTATAAGGGTGAGCTCGGAAAGTGCCTTGGCCCCTACTCAAATCTATGGTTAGAGGTGTTGTTAGAACAAGTGATGTACGTTTGCTTGATCTTTGACTCTTTTATGTTTTATGCTATTAAATACTTCCCTTAGCCCCGTTTTTCCTTATTTTTATCTCTTCATGTTGTCTATTTTGCTTCCGAGACCAAGTATGCCTATATGATATGCTAAGAGGTTGTTTTAGTGTCCCTTTGGTTTCCTCTTCATCGTTTCACGTCTAGGCCCTAGGCTTGGGTCGTGATAATAACCATAATAGAATCAAAATTCTTTCTAGTCTTAGGCAACCCAAACACAAAATTCATGTTGATTTCCTCCCACTTCCAAGTAGGAATCTCTATATCTTTGGCTAGACCACCCGGCCCTTCATGTTTGGCTTTTACATATTGGCAATTGTGACATCTGGATATGAACTTGGCAATGTTTTTTTTCACACCAACCCCACCAATACACTTCCCTCAAATCTCTGGACATCTTTGCAGAACCGGGAAGAATATAATAGGATGAATTACGGACCTTCCTTCAAGATAAATTCTCTAAAATCACCCACATTTGGCACACAAAATCTATCTTGGTACCTAAGGGCACCATCTCCCCCTTGGGAGAACCTCCACTTTATGATCTCTCAAAAGGCCTTCAACTCTGGAAAGGTGGGGTCAAGATCTTGTTTTGCCTTTACCTCCTCAATCAAGGAAGACTTAGCACCATCAATAACCGCTACACCACCATTATCAACTTCATCAAACTTAACCCTCAATCTAGCCAACTGATGGACCTCTCTAGCCACCTCTTTAACACTATCATCAACATGAGCTAGACTACCCATAGACACCCTACTTAGAGCATCGGCCATAACATTAGCTTTTTTAGGTGATAATGCACACTCATATCATAATCTTTAAGGAGCTCCAACTACCTTTTTTGTCTCATTTTAAGGTATTTTTGGGTGAACACATATTGGAGACTCTTATGATCGGTAAACACATCAACATGGACCCCATACAAGTAATGATGCCAAATTTTAAAAGAAAATACCACGGCCACCAATTCAAGATCATGGGTGGGATAATTCTTCTCATGCACCTTAAGTTGTCTAGAGGCATACGCTATAACCTTACCATTTTGCATCAAAACACACCCTAAACTAGTTCTTGAGGCATCACAATATGAAACAAATCCTTCCAACCATTTGGGTAGAGACAAGATAGGAGTAGAGACAAGCTTATCTTTGATAGTCTGGAAACTATTCTCACATTCATCGGTCCACAAATATTTTGCCTTCCTTTGGTTCAACTTAGTCATAGGAGAAGAAATAGAAGAGAACTCATCCACAAACCTCCTGTAATAACCCGTCAAACCTAAGAAACTTCTAATGTCTGGTGGGTTCAAAGGTCTAGGCCAATTTTTAATCACCTCTATCTTCTTAAGATCCACCTTAATACTATCATCTGATATCATATGCCCTAGAAAAGCAACCTCTTCCAACCAAAACTCACATTTTTCATATTTGGCATACAATCTCTCCTCCTTCACGATTTGCAACATCACCCTTAAGTTATTCACATGCTCCTCCTCACTATGGGAATAAATCAAGATATCATCAAACAAAACCACCACAAACAAGTCAAGGTAGGGTTTAAATCCCCTACTCGTAAGATTCATAAATATAGTCGATGTATTAGTCAACTCGAAGGAGATAACCACAAACTCAAAGTGTCGATACCTAGTCTGCAAAGACGTCTTGGGAATATCACACTCCCTCACTTTCACTTAGTGATACCCAGACCAAAGATTAATCTTAGAAAAGTGAATAGCCCCTTGAAATTGGTCAAAAAGATCATCAATCCTTAGTAGAGAGTACTTATTCTTTATGGTGACCCTATTAAGTTGTCGGTAATCAATGCACATTCTAAGAGAACTATCCTTCTTCTTTACAAGCAACACTGGTGGACCTCAAGAGGACTTACTAGGCCTTATAAAAACCCTTATCTAAAAAATCCTTCAATTGCTCCTTCAACTCCACCAGGGCCATACTATAAGGGGTAATGGAAATGGCTTAAGTATCGGGAAGAAGGTCTATACCAAAGTCTATTTCACTTTCAGGAGGAATGAGACGAAGCTCATCGGGAAAAACATTAAGAAACTCATGAACTACCGGAACCGACTCAATAGGAAAGACTTTGGACTCAACATCCCTAACCCTCACAAGATGATAGAGACACCCCTTACAAATCAACTTTTGGGCTTTAAGAAAAGAAATGAATCTACCCTTCACCACCACATCAAGACTTCCCACTCAAGGACAGGCTCATTAGGGAATCGGAACTTGACCTTACGGGTTCTACAATTTATAGAGGCATAATATGTATGCGACCAATCCATCCCAAGAATGACATCAAAATCCACCATATCTAATTCAACAAAATCACAAATCAAGATTTTATGCAAAATGAACATTGTATAATATTTATAGACTATTCTAGCAATAATGGTCTCAACAATGGGGGTATACACTTCATAAGGATAACACAACAATTCACGACTAACATGAAGCTTTTTGTCAACAAAAGGAGTAAGAAAAAAAGAGTGGCACCCTGGTCTATCAAAGCATACACATTAAAATTAAAACCTTTAACATACCAGTGACGACATTGGGCACCTCATCTACCGCTTGTCTCCCTTGAAGAGCATAGAATCTATCTTTCCTTAGGCCACCCCCTTGTTGGCCTCCTGTTCCCTTTGGACTCGCATTTTCACCTAGGTATTGGGGCCGACCATCTCTACCTTTGTTTTGAGAACAAGGACAATCAATCACATTAAGACACACTTCACCACAATCGTAACAAGCATTAGTATTCTTCAAACATGGGCTATTAGGGCCTTTACCACATCTTGGTAACATAAGGTTAGGCACCATACCTCCACCACCTTTGAACCTTGGGTTGCCATTAGCAAACCTCCTATTCGGAGCATTGGAAGACCCTTGGCCTTGGAACTTGTGGCCTTGAGGAAACCAGCCATCCGTAGAACCTTAGAATACACCTTCAAAATGGGCCCTCTTGGTCTCACCACTTCTTCTTTTTCTAAGTTTTCCCCCTCTAGTTGTTTTGCATAAGTCACGAGGCAGGACAAATCCATATCACTTGCCAATGTGGTGGTTCAGCACTCCTCATTGACCAAGTCAGACACTCCCGACAGAAATTTGTTCATCCTTGACCTCGGCTCGGCAACCAATTGTAGGGCATACTTGGAGAGTTCGTTAAACTTGAGGGAATAATCACACTCATGGAACTTTACTTAAAGTTCATAAACTCTATTGTTTTACCCACTCTTAGGTTGATAGGAAAGAACCGGTTAAGAAATGTCACTTTGAACTCTTCCCAAATGATAGCATTACCATTCACCTTCTCCATCTTCCATTGGGTGAACCAAATTTGAGTGACCCCTTTGAGTTGGTAGGCTGCCAATTCTGCCTTTTCCTCCGAATTAACCCCTATAGTGGACAATACCTTATACACCTGATCAATGAATTTTTGAGGATCCTCATCCACCTTGGACCCATGAAACTCCAATGGATTCATAATAGAAGAATCTCTCACCCTTGAGGCAGGAGTAGGAGCATAAGGGGCTTGGGCCCTTTGGTTGATTTGGTTAGTCATAACATGGGCCAACATCGCAATAGCATCATGGAATTCATCTTGGCCTACCCCTCCTTCTTGAGGAACTTGAGGGGCAGGAGTCGGTTGCTCCTCGGGAGTACGAGCTCTTCTTCCTCTTGGAATTAACATAATCTAAAATAGCAAAGAACATTTGTTAGGGGAAGACCTTACCTTAACATCTATAGCATAACATATACTAGTGAAGAAGGGAAACATTTCCTCAAATGCCTCATAGCCTCTTACTCATAATTGTGGTGCACTTCACAACCATTAATAAGACGCTAATCGACGTGGTGTGCTGGATTCCGATGACCATTGGCAACCTAGTGATTTGATACCAAGTTTGTCATGATCCAAGCCTAGGTCCTAGACCTGACACGCCAAATGGGAAGTCGAAGGGACCCCAAACAAGCCTGTTAGTATATCATGCACAATTCCTTGGTGGCGGTAGCAAACTAAACAACAAATAGAGATATAAATAAGGGAAAATAGGACTAAGGGAAGTCTTTAATAGTCATAAAACATCAAGAGTCAAGTTAAAGTATAAATACATCAATAGTTCCAACAACACCTCTAAACATAGATTGGAGCGAGGGACAAGACACTTTCTGGGCTCACTCTCATAGCATCAAGAATTCAACATAAAGAAATAGCAAATGGAAAGAATAACATAGATAGCATCATCGAACTTGAGGACTCACCAAATCTTATCTCTAAAGCACCAAACTAGCCACATGAAGGATGATCAAGAGGTACTCTATTTCCTACATGGTAGCATCATGTAGGCATAGAGTATGCATTAGTACATGTGAATGTACTATGTAGGACGCAATGCAACAAGACATAGCCAACATAGTCAAAATGCATAATCACAAGCAATGGATAAGTATAATAGCAATATGGCATGCATGATCAATGTTTGAAGTAAAACATGCCTGTAATTCATATGCTTGTATAGAACAAAATATATGTGTAGAAAGGGATCATAATCATAGACCAAGCAAACTATTACTTGGAATCAAAGGCATGTCACCCCCTTGTAAGCTGATTGAGGTATCTACCCCTCAACATGGTAATACAGGCATGTCACCCCCATAAAAGGTGGTCAAAGTATCTACACCTCAACATGGTAGAACGAGCATGTCGCCCCCAACAAGGAGATCAAGGTATTTACCCCTCAACAAGGTAGTACGGGCATCTCACCCTCCCCCACCCGACAAAGTGGTCAAGGTATCTACTATTCAACAAGGTAGTATGGGCATGTCAACCCCCGACAAGGTGGTTGAGGCACGTCACCCCCTTAACAAGGTGATTGGGCATGTCAACCCCCCCTCCCCTTTAATAAGGTGTGGTCAACATGCAACATTATTGATACTTTTCATAAATGTAATACAAACATGCCATCCCTTAATCATCATAGAGTCACTTGACTTATAATCCATGTAATAGACTATCAATAACTTGAGAATCCTTATCAAGACATTTTATCGAACAATTGGTGGGTGTACAATGCTAGTTCAAAATAATGCAATTCAACAGTGAAACAATATAAGAAATCTCAATGTAAATCAACCCACCAACATATAGTATTGGGGAATGTTTAGGATGATATGAGAGTGAAATAAGGCTAAGTATAAGTGTTTTCTCGAGTGGGAAGGCTTAGACTCAAGACCTAAAATTCTTGGACCGAAAAATAAAACTGGACCAAAATAACACTGGGGCGCATCGCTCCCCAGATGCGTATTTACACTAGAATTTGAAACTTTGATATTTTGTAATTGCTAATCTTTCGATCTGAAATTGGGGTTAGACCCTTTTCCCCCTAATTTTAACCCCTGAACACAAATATGAAGTTGGATTTGTGAAATAAGAAATGGATTTTGAGATATATGGAATTTAAAATTCTGGGCATTCCGAGGCACATTTTCGAACACTCTTTGGGGTCGTTTCAGAATCCCGATGATTACCCCTCATCGTTAAAGAGGTGGTCTACTTGCCAAGGTAAACCATACTTCACCTTACGGTACATGACCCATTTCGTATGAAGTAACCCTCTTTATCGGAACATGGCCCATTTCGAAAAGGATTTCATCATAAAAGTACATTAAATGGATCCACTAGAAGTGCAAGGATAAAGTAAAATCCTATGTTGGCACATAGTTTAAGCAAAGGAGTATGGAACCTTGAAGATAGTCCACGTTGATATCCAATCCATCAGTGCTAAGTCTTATCCCACGGAATACTTGAAATAATCATAACTTTAATAACTTATAAGAAACATGAAAATATGACATGAATAGCTCTTAAACACGTTGATCTCTAATGGTGAACCTAACTTGAAACATGAGAGTAATAATAATACATGAACCCTTGCTTTAACATGAAATCGCTCACAAGAGGTAAAAATTGTGAAAATAGGACTTAACTTCATACTTGCATAATCACAGATAATTTTCACGAATTCATATCATATTTGATAGCCTATAGTCATCATAAAGTCACTTGACTTGTAAAACATGTAAATAACTTGAGAATTCTTGACTTACATTTTATCAAACACTTGGTGGGAAAATATGAGTACATGTTTAAATCATGTAAAATGCAAGAGTATAAATCATGATTTAGTAAAATCAATGTATGTTAAAGTCATGTAAATCAGCCCACCAGTAACATGGTAAAACTCTATCATGGGTAACTTGTAAATCATATCAAAACTTCACAATAGTTCATAGATTTCATAATTTGAAGCATGTACAGTCTCAATAAACAAAGATTAAATCATAGTATAAGCTCAAAATAGATATTCATGCATAATCAACAATATTTGACAAAACTCCAACATATTTCATGCTCATATTCCTTAATAATAGATACCCATAGGTAATACAACTTGAAATCATGCAATTTTCATAAAATAGGAAGGTTGGACTCCATGGGTGAAAGGACCTAATGGATGAAACCCACATACCTAAATTTGGGGATTCCTTGATGTAGACTTGAAGCTTGAAGGAAGTTCTTGAAATCCAGAATTAAGCTTCATACACTTGAATTTGGATGAAATATTTGGTTAAGTCTTGGAGAGGCTTTTGAGAGGGTTTTTGAATGATATGGAGTTGAAAAAAGGCTAAGTATGAGAGATTTCAGGTGTAAATGGGCATGGGCCATGATCCCAATGCCTCAGGCCGAAATAGAAAAATTAAGGAAGTGATAACACTGCTCCACGACGAGTCTGCATGGCGGAGCCATTGTGGACCCTCTTTATTTTCAAAAATTTTGTGAAAATCATTTTTCGCTATAGATCTTCTAAAATATGAGTTATACCCATTTTCCACTCAATTTTGCCCTTTGATCAAGAATATGAAGTCGGATTTTGGATATCATGCACAGGTTTTGAGATAAAGGAAATACGATTATAGGCATTTTAGAAGCACATTTTTGGGGTGTTTCATACATATATCTTAAACTTAAGATCATTAAGAATTTGTCAAAATTAAGTAATCATCAAAAAAAATTATTTTCCACTTTTTCAACATTAAGAATTATAAAAATTAAAATGACTTTTCTAAGAAAGATTTCATTTGGATTAACTAAAAAATAATCTAAAATTCAATGTATCTCTTCAGTTTTTTAAAAACATTTAACTTGAAAGTCTTAAAATAAATTAAATAAAAAAAAGAATAAAGTGGACAAGTGATGGTAATATGGGGTGAGTGAAAAGAATAAATATTATGCTATGTGGAGCGGGACAACTTAAAATTCTTACACATTTGCCCCGCAACTACCCTGCCTCTTTTTTTTTTTTGGTGGTAACTCAGGATTTTATTAATTACCAATGAGAAAACATTACAAAGCAAGCTGCTAACTTGGCAACTTTTTCCACTTCTAGTTGCTCTATTACAAAGCCCCTATCATTCCTATTACATCTCAAAAATTGATCCTATTCAGTACATTTTTCTCCTTATTTCCTGATCTTGAGATAATGATAGTGGCTATCTCTTTTGCTATGTGCTCCATTTCCCTTTTTTCTTTTTGGAAAATCCTCTTGTTATGTTTCATCCATACCCCATAGACAATTTCTTTCAATATGCTTTGAAAGATTCTTGCTGCTGCAGTTTTTCCTTTACTATGTTGAACACACCAATGGATATATTGGTTCCAATTTTAGGGGAGAAAGTGCTCCTTTGAAGCCATCCAAGTATTCTGTTCCATAGGCTACAAGTAAATTGGCATTGACACATTAAGTGTTCTACTGGTTCATTATCTGTCTTGCATAGTTCACATTATTTTGGGACATTGACACCCCATTTCTCCAACCTGTCAATTGCTAATCTTTGATTTAGCATGATCCATATGATGAAATATGCCTTTAGTATTGCCGCATTGTTGAACATAAGACATTTCCAGCTCACTCTAGGTTGCTCCCCTATCATGTGTAGGTAGAAGTATTTAATCTTGCTTCCAGTCCTACTATCTGTTTGTTGCATTTGGTTGGTTGTGTTTCTAGAACTCATGATCTTCCTAACTACCTAGGCTGCTTGATTTGTGATCTTCCATACTGCTTGGTCCTTTATGTAGTAATTATGCACCCATTTGACCTACAGTTTGTCCTCCTTGTGAGCTAAATCCCAACATAACTTTGCTATAGCTTCTTTGTTCCATATCTTCATATTCATCATCCCCATTCCTCCTATATCCTTAGGTGTACACATTTTATCCCAAGCTATTAGAGCTTTCTTTGTAATTTGAATCTCTCCAGTCCATATGAAAGTTCTACAGTAACCCTCAATGATCTTGACCACCTTTGCAGGGATTAAGAAAAGTTGTGCCCAATATGATTTAACCACCATTAGTACAGCTTGGACTAATTGTGTTCTTCCTGCATAAGATAACTTCTTTGCTGTCCATGAAGTTATTTTTGTCATAATCTTCTCTATAAGGGGTAACCATTGAATTAAGGATAGCTTTTTTGTGTACAATGGTATTCCCAAGTATTTGAAAGGTAATTCACTAATTGTATATCCAAGCTCTTCAACTATCTAATCTCTTATCATTTGTGGGACACCTCCAAAATAAATGGATCTCTTGGATAAGTTTGCTTATAATCCTGATGCTTGGGAAAATGCAATAAAGGCCTTTTTGAAGGCCTGAACCGAGGCTACATCCCCTCTGGAGAAGATCAACAAGTCATCAGCAAAGCTCAAATGAGTAATTTTCAGCTTTGAGCATTGTGAGTGGAACTTATAGCTTCTCTGATTCTGGAGTTCATTGAGAGATCTATGAGGTATTCCACAGCTATAGCAAAGAGGAAAGGGGATATTGGGTCCCCTTGCCTTAAGCCTTTGGAAGCTTTGAAAGGTTGAGATGCATTGCCGTTCACAACAATGGAATAACTAACTGTTGTAACAACCGTCATTATCCATTGAGTGAATTTTTCAGGAAATCCCAATTTCCTCATCACTTGTTCTAAATACTTCCATTCAACTGAGTCATAAGCTTTTCTTAGGTCAATTTTCATCATGCACCTTGGAGAAATATTTTTCCTAGAATAAGCTTTAACTAACTCATGTGCCAGGATTATGTTATCAGTAATTTTTCTCCCTAGAATGAATCCAATTTGACTATTACTAATAACAGTACTAATCAAACCCTGCAACCCGACGGCCAGAACTTTGGAGATAATTTTATATAGGACAGAACAGCAAGCAATAGGCCTGAATTCAGTAATACTGCTGGGACTATTCACCTTAGGAACTAGAGAAATGAGAGCATACTTGATAGGTGTATGAATCTTACCCTCAATGAAAAAGCTTTGGACTGCTTGTATCACATCATATTTGATTATCTTCTAGGTATGTTTGAAAAATAAAGCATTATACCATCAATTCCTGGGGCCTTGTCATTGCCAATGGATTGCAACCCTACATATATCTCCTGTTCAGTCACATCTGCACATAGTTGTATTCTTTGATGTCTATTGAGCACAGGGCCATTCTTCATGATCTGGACATCTATTGCTGGTAGTGTTGTTGCTGCAGTACCCATGATACCTTTGTAGAACTAAATGAACTCTTGTTGTATCTCTTTAGGATCATGTAGAGATTGACTTGTTGTGTTAATAAGGCTCTTGATCTGCTTTTTGTGTGTTCTTTCCTTTATGACAGCATGAAATATTTGCTATTTGAATCCCCCAATTGTATCCACTGAATTATTGATTTATGTCTTAGAGCATTTTCTTCAGTTAGTGACCATTTCTCTAGTTCAATAAGGGCTTCTTTTTCCTGAATAATCAATTCATCTGTCACCCCAATTGTCATTTGATTCTGAATATTATTGAGTTCACTTCTGGCCTAATCAATTCTTTGACTGATACCTTTAAACTCTGTGTTATCGAGATGCCTTAACACTAGTTGCAGATGTTTCAACTTGGTCCACACTTCTTTCATTTTATGGCACCCATGAGTCTTATTCCATTCTGTCTCAACTAGCTTCAAAAAATCTGCATGTTTAATCCAGATATTAAAAAACTTGAAGCTAACCTTCTTGGTAACCTGATGATTCTGTGAAGTGATTAGCATAGGACAATGGTCAGATATACCTGAGTTGTTATACTCAGTGACAAACATGCCCCCAATGTAACATCCATTCATAGTTCCCAAAGGCTCTGTCAATCCTGCTTGAAATTCTATCATGTTCACTTTGTTTGTTATTCCATGAGTAGTAGTGACCCTTCCAAGACAACTCAATAACCCCAATTTTTTCTATACATTCTTGGAAATCCTTAATCTCATTTAAAGTAACAGCAGCACCATCTTGTCTATCTTGAGGCTTCAAAACAACATTGGAGTCTCCAATTATGAGCCATGGAGCATTAACTTTTGCCACAATCTTTGTCTAAGCTCTCGTGTTAAAACCATAGATAACAGTAATCAACTGTTGGTGAGCTCCAGTCCTATCTTTGATCAAACAGTGAAGTCTTTGTGATGAGCTTTGTAGTTTAATTACCTCATATGTGTTTTGGTCCCACATCAGCCATATTCTTCCATTAGCAGCTTCTTCATAATTGTGTAGGATTCCCCATCAGAGGCTATGGCATCGGATATTCTTGACATCTTAGTCTCTTTAACCCTTGTTTCCACTAACCCTGCTAGCTTTATTTGATAGTTATGTAAGCACTTCTTAAGTTCCTTGTGCTTGTATCTCTTATTAACTCCCCTAACATTCCACATTATCCACCTCATCAACAAGTATTTGGAGCTCCACATCTATCCACAGGAAGTGAAGCCAGTTTGCTGTTTCTCAAACAATCAAATCCATTATTTGTTGGAACAGTTGCTAAAACAGGGAAATTTGCTAGGCTGAGATTGATACCTGAGCATTCTACATCGTGTTGTATCTCCTGCCTTGAGTTTGTTGGGGTTTGCCTTGCTTGTTCTAGCACTATTTCTTGCTTCAGTTGTATTACTGTCACAACTCTTCTGCTTGCTTATTTCAGGTTGTTCTAAAGGTTTGATTGGTCCCTTATATTTCCATTCCTGAGTCACTTTCTTAGTAGGTCTTGTCTTCTTTGGGTTCTCTTCCCTATTTTTCTATCTTGGCATCGGTGCCCAATCTTTTGACATTTATCATTTTGGTTTCCATTCAAACTCCACTAGTTGCAATATTGTTTTCCCACTTGGATCCATGACTTTATTTGTTGTGGGAGTGGTTTTGTGATATTTACTTCAGTGAGCATTCTAGCATATGAAATTCTTGTTTGCTTCATTGTACATTCATCAGCTAGTAAAGTCACACCAATTGCAGTGGCAATTCTACTCAGTGATCCCATTGCCTAGCAATTAAGAGGTAGTTAGGAAATGTGACCCACAGTGGGGTTCCAGTTAAGAATTCATTGCTACAATCAAAATCAGGGGTCCATTGTTTGAGGATCATTAGTCTATTGTTAATAGTATATGGCCGTGTGTATAAAATCTCTTTCATGTCGCTAAGAGACTGAAACTTTACAATATAATATCCCTCATCATGCAACTAATTTTCAGGTTTAGCAACAGTCATCCAGTTTAGGTTTTTATACCTAGTCATGGTATTGTAACCTGGGCATTCACCAACCACATAGACAATCAATGCACATTGCCAATTATCTTATTCCGATTGAACATCCTCCTCCTCTAATTGCACCGTGGTTAAACCCTCAACAATTTGGGATAGGAAATAGGTCAGATTCATACCGTTTTGTGCAACTCTATTGTTCTTGAACTTGCTGACCCACTTTTTCGGTTCTTCATCTTCATTAAGCTTCCCTTTACCCTTGTCTATCTTGTTTGTTGCTAGATTCAATTTGTC